>VDFB02000008.1:291987475-292193086 GCA_007258455.2 Sequoia sempervirens
TCCAACCTACCCTATATGCTTGGCACAACTCATCAACCAACCTTCAACTATCTCCTTTGACCATATCTTTAAAGCACATGCTCAATTTCACATGACAAAGTAACATTAATAAAGTGATTTATAATTGCATCACTTAAATCAATGTTTACATTACAAATAAAATGCAAAAATCAAAGCATCAACTAACTCTATTTTGAGAACATGAGTCCTTAGGGGACACTTAGACACTTAGCACAATGACAGAACATAAAGGGGAAATTAAAATACATTGCAAAGTTTAAAATAAAAGAAAAAATGCCTTTAGGTTTGTCAGCCAAAGTTAGGGTTGAAACCCTAGAGACAAAACATAGGCAAACACTTTTCATTTCATTTTTTCACCTTTCACTCTTTTTGCACCCTTTGGAAACTTGAGGGCATTGCCATGTCTGGACTTCATGGAGTCTCAAGAGGGTTTGATGGTTCTGGGCCATTTTAGACAGGTTCATGGATTCTCTACTATTGCCGCCATTTTGGCGAGTTACCCTTTTGTTACAAAATGCTAAGATCTTTGGTTAAACAAATCTCCAAAATTCTGAGATCTTCCTTGAATCCACAATTTTCTCTTTGGTTAAACAAATCTCCAAAATCCTTTGTTGGGATTTTTTCCTTTTACCTGAGATCTTGGCCTTTTGAGGAAAATAGTAGAGAAGCTTCTTTCCTTTGTAGAAAATAAAATTGCTTTCTCTTTTACATGTATTTTTCTTTATGTAGAAGTATTTTGGGTTCATATTTTTTGCAAATACAAAAGCTTCTTTTTATTTCTATGGCCACGACTTTGACTTTGTATTGGGTTTCATTTTTTGCACAAATGAGGGTTTGTAATCTGTCTAAAACTCGAGCTCCCTTAAAAAACTTGCAAAGACCTCCATTAAAATCTTCATGTACAGGTATAACTACTTTTGTTCCATGTCTACATATAGGAGGAGAAACCCTCATCTCTTGACTCAACACCCATGTGTATTCTGGGTGCTCCCTTTATGGCTCTAGCTTTTCATGACCACACTTGCATTTGATTTTATGAACACACTCTTAGCATTTTTTTTCTTGATTTGGTGCTTCATCTAAAACATGTAGCTTCCCTTAAATTTCTTTTGAAAATTATTATATACTAGGCTATGTGTATTCTTTGTCATCTCTATAGGATATGATGCTACTATTCTTCAAAATGCTTTGCTTTTAAATTCATTATGATAGTAAAAGTGCACTCTTGACATTGGAAATGAAAAAATCTTCTGGATAGCTCTGTATTTGTAACTCCTTTTGCTCTTGAAGTCAATGTTGACAATCCCCTTTTTCTCTCCAAGGCATTCTCTTATTTTCAAGCTCTATCTTGTAGGACACTACTCCATAAATTTTTCATTGAAGGAGGTTGTTAAAAACTTAAAATAGATCTATCACCTTCTTAGATGATTAAGAGTTAGCCAATGAAACTTCAAGAAGCACAAGGTTGTCCTGTAGGTGCTTGACACTATTGACTAACTTCTTTACAGTTCTCAGTCATCCTATAGGTAGATTGCTAATAGTAATTTCGCCCCTTTTCTTTTAAAAGATGCTCGGCCTCTTCATTGTTTCATTCATAGTACTGTACTTAGAAAGACAATCTTCCTTTGTTGATGACATTTTAGGTAAGCTTCTCAAAGGATTTGATGTTAGAATGAATGAACCCATCTTGCTTATCACCTCAAATAAAGAATGAGGTATGCCAATAATAAGAACCCAATAGATAAAAATGCTTGCATATAAGTAATGTTGGTCCCCATTGTTTCTCTTCTTTGTTCAAAATTTACTTTGTCATCCTTCATAGTCCTAAGAATATGAGGTGTAGCAAGTTTCATTAATTCTAACTGTAATTTTACCATGTTATCTATTGCATCTAGATGTTATCTTCTAGAGATACACAAATAAATACCCTCAAGTTGTAACTCAACACATCTTCCAAGCTCTAGTTCATCATGGATGATGGCAACATTAGAACCAACACAACAATCTTTATCTCAAAACATTTCATTAGCTGATATCTCATGATTACATAATTCACTTCTTGATAGTCCCTTGACTATTACTTGTCTAGACCATCATAGAACCTTTGATGACCGGATTTTTTGAATCATGTCTATGTTGATATAATGGAATGTCCTTATTGATAAGGGAAATACTTTATTAATAAGGTGATTGTCCCTTATCAATATAATCATGTTCATGTAAAACTCGTCTTTAAGGGTTTCATAGATGATCCAACTTGTGATTATCCCTCTTAAGTGAAACAAGAGGGCTGCATGTTGGGATCAACCCTCTTGGGAGCCCATTTTACTCCACATGTTGATATCAAAATGAAAAAATATAGCAATAAAAACTTCACCTATACCTGCGCAGTAAACAAACAAGTTAGATAAAATAATGAAGCTCAAAATATGATGGATATTGGTGATAATGCTCTGCTTTTTCTTGATATATGAGATGTTGCAAAATTGTTTCAATACTTTATGAGAATAAACTATATGTTTTTTGATATAGTATATGCATTGAAATGGGTCCCAAGCTCTAACACAACTTTTCTCATCCCTTGCAAGCATTTCAAGTAGCCATAGGTCAACTTTTGGAGCAACCAAGTGAGAGGGATTGAAGCAAGGATGTAACAATTCAACTTGGGGTTCATCATTCATGCAATGACAAATCCCCATTCTTTCCATATGCTCTTTCTTTTCTATTTCTTCAAATGTATAGTTTATATCTTATGTTGTATTAAAATAGTTATTCCCACGACTTGTGTGGGACACCATACATTTGTAATTATCAATAAAAGACAACATTTGTGCAAAATTTCTCTTGTATACATTTGCATAATAAAATGCAATTTATTTGATAACTACTTTTGTGCATATGAATGGAACTTGGCAGAATTAGATGTGTACCTTTATCATTATTTCACAAAAACTATCTCAGCTCTACTTAATTGAGCTAGAAGCTAAATTAGGTAACACTAATATGGTAAATAGAGCAAGTATCATGAGATATGGGATAAACCAAACAACCCAATAAAATGAATGAGTGAAATAAAACTTTAACGTAGTTCCCACACACAATAACGATTAAAAAAAAAAAACAGCATGGGACCTCGATACCCAAATCAAAACAATGGTAGACCCAACCATGTTCAATCTCACACCCTTTACTTTGGTATGAGATTGGTAGATAGATTTAGGAAGACCTGTGTTCCATCTTTGAACCATAGTCCACATAATATTATCATCCAAGTCCATATAACAAGGATAAGTGAGTAGGGATTCCTCCATGTATGCTTTGAGATGTGTGTGCTATTGTTACCATATGTTGAAAATATTTGACTTCTAGCTTTATCAGTTTCTTGACACATGTTGATGGTAAGTTAGTTTATGAGTTCATTATTATGAGATGTTTAATGATTTAATGTGATATGATCCCTAATATATTTTGATATCATGTTCTTTTATATTGATTTTGATAGGATATAATGTAATTATAGGATGTTATGTATACCTTGCTTGATTTTATTTCTCATTGGTTATATTCTACAACTTTGGCTATTGTATTGTGCAAATACGCTTTACATTACATTGAGTATGCAAGTGCATGTTCTCCAACAATGATTAATTCAAATATGGTCATTTTGAATATCTATGTGTATGCTTGAATTTCACATCTCAACCATTTGCATGTTGTGAGATGTGTTATGCTCTACTATTTGATCCATGATTCTAGTTCATGTCAATTTTGGATTCCTTGTTATATTTAAGCACACCAAGTATGTGTGTGAGTGTTTTATGTAAGTTTTTTTAGTTGTCTTATGTGCACTTGCTTGATTTTTTATATGCATGTATAGTTATTTTGAAGTAGCCAATATGCCTTATGAGTTTGAAAAGATATTTTAATTATTAAATACTCTAGTGAATAAGTATTGTACAATTTAATAAATTGAATTATTGGTAAGGAAAATGAAAAGGTTTTTAGTTTTTTTTAGATTGTAGGAATCGAGTAGCCCCCCTATAAACTGTAGTGCGCCTGGTAAAGAAATTTCACGTGACCAGTGACGTTGGAACGACATGCCCTCCAGTACCATGGGATAGGGGAGACTAGACCTCATGACTTCTTTCCTGCAACATGATGCTTTAGCCAATCAAGCTAGGCTCCCTGCCCCGAAAATGTTATATAGTTTTATTTAAAAGGAAATGCATACATTTTAAATAAAAGATAATAGTTACTTGGAAAGATAAAATTATTTGAAATAAAAATATCTATTTTAAAAAAAATCTAGTTATAGTGGAAGTTGGAGGAAAATCCACTTTTGGATTAGGAGTTTTAAACAAAAAGAAAAAGGTAGTGTACTTGTATGTCACTTCTTTGTTCTTGTATGCTCTTGCTCTAGGGAGATTGCTTCAAAAACCTTATTGTTAATTTTGGGTAAAGAAGACTAAGGAATTGGAAGGAGTGTTTTTGCTTGTGCTTGGAAAAGGATTGCTTGTATTATCTTGTGGGTCACATTCAAGAAAGGGCAACCTCCATTATTGAGTTTTCTTTGAGGAGTTTTTTCTTTGTAAATATGCATTTGTTTGAATAAAATTATTGTTTGGCCATTCTTCACCTTATGTGCATTTGGAAATGGCTTCATTGAGTAGGTTCATTTTGAGATTAGAACTATATCTAATTTTGTTTTACAAATTCTATTGTAGTTTTTTATTTAAAAAAAATATATATATTTGTAATATAACTATGACAACTTTTTTTAAAGATTCTATGTAATTAAAAAATTGTGATCTTGTTGGGAAAGGTGTCTCAACCTTGCTCCTAATGTTAAGATTACAAAAGGTGTGATTTTTGGATATAAAATAGAAAAAAATAATTTTTGGTCTATAAGGTAAGTTTTTGGCCAAAATAAAAATTATTGGTTGTTGAACCACCTATGGGGGTGGTCACTATGTATACATCTTCGGGTACTTCATTTTTTTTAAAAAATGGCCCAATCTGCCCATTGAATCAAAAGTAATTGCCTCCATAAGTTTTCATAGGAAATGTAAAAATTGTTATACACATAAAAAAAGTAAAGGGGAGTTACACCTATTGACTAGCTTATGATGCATATTATGACAGATCATAAGGCATATTTGATTGGAGGATTATTTGGATGGTTTTAGCTCATGGGTTTCTAATAACCATTTGATAGTTTTGGGTCTTCTATCTACTACAAATTAGGTTCTTGAGATGGAAGTTGTGTGTAGAATTTAGAAAATATTGTTAAGTTGTAATAATTCCTCCAAATCTCTAGTTGGTTCTTATGAAGGCTTGCTCTGCAAGTGTATTATACTTGTGGTTCAATTAATAATACATTGAGCTTCTTTGGAGTGTAGTGTTTTTCTCCTGAAATATTTTTCCCCATATATGCCTATGCTATGGTATTTGTTGTTTATTTTCTATTATTATGTGTTTCTATTTTATGTAATTATTAAAATATTCAAATTTTCACAATGCTCTCCCTAGAATATTAGTGTAGGAAGCATTTCCATGTACCCAACTTCCTTTCATTTGGTATCAGAGCATGATCACCTCTGATTCTAGGTGTTGGGTAGAATATTTTTCTACTACTCTTCATCTAAGTGAGAGCTTTTGTAGAGAGGGTTTTGATCTGATTGTAGGAAGAGTTGGAAATGACACCAAGGATAAAGATGGAGAAGTTCTCAAGAACCAACTTTGATTTGTGGAAGCTCAAGATTGAGGATGTGCTCATAGACCAAGATTTATGGGCTATAGTATATGGATCTAAACCTACAACTACATCACAAGAAGACTAAGACAAGATGGATAGAAAATAAAAGGGTTTTATTAGACTTGGTTTTCTATTTTTATTGAAAGTAGGTTATCAGCATAAAATATTAGGTTGATTACCATGCCAAGGAAAAATACTAAAACCTATTAAAAAAAATTGAAAAAAATATGATTCACTAGATAAAAGAATCTATTTCAAGATAGTATAATTTTTTTTCCATTTTAGATAAATATTTAATGTGAAAGTTGGTGTATGATGGAAACAACTATTTTTTGATTCACACACATTTTAATATTTATTTAAAAATATATATTTATCAAAAGTGGAAAAAATATATCCATGCACTAAAGTTTCAAGTTATAAACACACACAAAAAATTTGAAAGAAAAAAATAAATTTACTATAAAAAGTTTGACGTATCATGCAACTTCATTTTTTATCATTTTATCAGCAACTAAATTTTAGTGTTAATTTATTAAAAACTAGTTCAAAATATTTTTTATTTTCTTTTAAAAAATACAAACATAAAATATATTAAAAAATACATATTTTACTAGTTTACATCATCTCAAAATTCAAAAAATATATATGTCACTTTTTAGTGATTCAAGTTTAAAAGTTGGATCAATGTTGGCCATTTCCTTTATAAAGTGTGACACAACTTTGTGCTTTTCCCCTTTATTCATTTTGGCACATATAATTTTTTCACCAATGCAATTTCACAACCCCATCGCTAGTGACTAATGAGAGGTCGTTGAATATCCTCCAACCTCTTGTGCCTCCATCCTCCAATAAAATTTATACTTAGCAAATTTTTCTTTTGAGGCTCATTTCATCAATTGTAAGAAAAGAATATATCCTCCCCCCCTTAATATGAACTTCTTACAAGGAGTGTCGGGTACTACTAATAATGCACTCCAATACATTATAATTTATTATAATAGAAATTCTCCTATATTGATTTTATATAACCAATAAATAATTCTATCCATCCCTTATTAATACATATGTCTACAATTTCACATTAATCTTTAAACAAAGTAAAAATGAATCCCTTTTGACAATCTACCAATACCTTGGAAAGTAGGGCCTAATGGTGTGATAGTCGAATCTCCAAGCAACCAAGAGGTAAAACAATATCATTAAGTGTACTACCAACCCAATGATTCTTATGCAGCAATATGATAATTTTATACTCCAATATCACAACATCCACACCACTCATATCGCCACCATTGTTGCAAAGAAAGAAAAACAATTAAATGAAACTTCAGTCCATGAAGTCACTTCGCTTCAAACACTAGTAAGGCGTTCTTGTTTCACCAGTACCCGACCGACCCTCATTAAGCTTGTGGATGATGCTAAAGTAGAGAGCTCTTGGTAGTTTGCACGTAGGACAAAATGAGTGAATTGCGTTGTGAAATGAATTCATAGATTGTTACATCACACATTGATCTCCAATCCTTCCCAATGGGGAATAACACCAAATCATTGAAAATACTATATTTATAGTCTTCTCCCCTATGCAAAAGACTACAACCTAATTGACCACCTCTTTCCCACCTTCTCAGGAAAATTTCTCACTAGCAAAACATATCATGTATTTTATAAATCGATCTTGCATATTTCCATGCCTAAACATTGTGCAATAAAAAAATAAATAGAGTATCCTACAAATTGATATGCATTTTATTGTGATCATCATATTTCTTCTTTCTTGCAAACTGACAGCTATCTTTTGTTATTAGTTTTTTTAATCTCCTTTCTTTGATTGGCAACAAAATCAAGTCTTATGAAATGCCTAATCCTTCATCAAGCATTGATATGATTTTCTTCTGAGAAAACTAAACTGGTTTCCTTCCTTTGAAATGTCATTCTTTTGGCAACTCATGTCAAAAATCACAACCCTATTGTCCTAGAGATTGCATATAAAAAACTTAATTGAAAACAAGACCTATCTAATAAACTTTAACCATGTAACAATTGCTACAGGTAGATACTCCTCTTAGTATAGTAGCTAAACAATTTAACTATGTTGTAACTATTTGTTGATGCAACAATTATTAAGTAACTATTGATAATCAAAGGATTTCTATTCATAAAATAAAATAAAATAAAATAATCACAACTACTAACAATCTATTCTAACAATGCTAGTAGTGGTATGGTGTGATGGTTAAGATGTTGTGTTATTGTTCTTTCCATCAAGGTTCAAACCCCATTGGGGTGTAATTGTTGATTGTTTATGTTGGTATGAGGTCCCCCACTTGTGACCTCATCGGTTCATAGCTCTAAGTCAAAAGCGTTTACCCCTCTCAATAAAGATAATCTATTCTAACAAATCTTTAATAGATAATATAAACTATGAGGAGTACTGCAGTTACCCAAGTGGCCCTTAATTGAGTAGTTATAATATCATAATATCTTAATCAAATCTCAACTCAGGAATCCATATAATTGATTGAATCTAATTTCATTATTGCATTCTGAAATGGTAACTCAAAGTTGATAAGAAAGTATTGATAGTTCAAGAGTGTTGATAGAAAAATCTACTAGATCTCTGACTCATACCAGATTTGTTATATATAGAATCTGAACAGTCTGATTATTTTGGACTTTAAACAACTTATTAACAACTATCAACTCATCCACAAACATAGGGGGTAGACTTATTCCTATCATAAGTAAAATTCAAACATGAAACTAATCATGCAAAGGTGTGAGTGTCATTATCCTGTTATAACTCTTCATCATAAAGAAGGTAGTTATAAACATGGAAACATGTAGAATAGAGCATAATTCATACTTATGAACCACAATCTACTATTGTCATAAATTTCTTCTTATCTCTATGATTATCTTTATTATTGGTGACAAAAATAGTGAAAAAAAAGAATGATTTATAAATAAGCCATTTCTACAGTATTTGTCGCTGCCTCCTCTAGCTGTGGATGGCTGTAACTTTTACTATAGGTGAACATTCCTTTAGGTGTAGATTGACAAACAACCTTTGTTATGGGTATATTTCACATTGATGCATAGAGGTTAGTTTTTATCAAAAGAATATCTAGATCATTAATGACCATAATTAACATGAAACACTATCATATTTTATAAAAATTCAGAAATGCACACAATATTCAACCATATAATATATACCATCCTCATTGTGTTAATCACTTAGAATAAACAAAAAAGTGAGAATAATGTCTTGTAAATGTCATGAGAAATATGAAAATTAAAATAGGAAAATAAGGGTAATTTTTTAACTCATCACAACATATGATCTTGGGGTTGAGTAGATGGATGTGAAGACAATATTCCTTCATGGTCATTTAGAAGAAGAGATTTATATGAGATATTCAAAGCACTACATTGAGAAAGGTAAAGAAAATTTGGTCTATAATTTGAAAGTATTTGTATGGTCTTAAGCAATCTTCTAGGATATGGTACCAAATTTTTTATTCTCTTGTATTAAGATTGGGAATTTTGAGATCCAAATTAGATCATTGTATCTATTATAAGACTGATGGTGATTATATTCTCATTATTGTATTCTATGTTGATGATATGCTATTTTTTGGTAATGGGAAAGGTTTGGTTTGTGATTTGAAGTCACAAATTTCACCCTTTTTTGAGATGAAGAACTTAAGGGAAACTAGGTAAATCTTGGGGATAGGGATCAAGAGGGTGAGTGAATACAAAACATTGGTTGGACCAAATTAAGTATGTGAAATTAATGTTGGAGATTTTTAACATGATAGATTTCAAGCCATTGTATGTTCTTTTTATGATGTAGATACATTTATTTGTTGAGAAATGTTATATTCTCCCAACGAGATGGAGGATATGAGGAGAGTACCTTATGCTAGTTCAGTTGGGAGTTTGATGTATGTTATGGTCTATACAAGACAAACATTGCCCAAGTAGTGGGAGTCTTTAGCCGATTTATGGAAAATCTTGGATGAATAAATTTTAGGATATAGTGAAGAGGGTCTTCAAGTATTTGTAGGGTACCTTTGAGTATTCCTTAGGTTATCATGGTTATACTACAAGGGACCAAATTTCTATTTTTATTAACAAATTTATAGATTAAGATTGGCTTGGAGATATTGAAAGAAAAAGATCCACCAATGGATATGTTTTCACTATGTTTGGTTGTGTAATTAGTTGGATGAGTAAGCAACAAATTGTGGTTGTTTTTCCACTACAAAAGAAAAGTACATGGAAACTCATCTTGAAATAAATTCATTTGGATTAAGAGTTTGTGCTTAGATATTGGGCTAGAGGTAGGAGCCATTATGGTTCAATATGTCAATCAAAGTGTCATATGTTTGGAAAAGAACCCAATATTTTATGCGAGGATGAAGCATATTGATGTACATTATCATTTTGTTTGAGATATGGTAGAGGATGGGAGGGTGATGTTGGAAAAAATTATCACTTTAAAGAATGTTTCAAATTTATTAATAAATATAGTGAACACAGAAAAGTTAGGTGGTGCTATGATTCTCTGGTCCTTTTGGACCCTACAATTAGATAAACAGTGTTGATACTCCCTTTTCTCTTGCAAAATTTTGTACAAGTAGGATAATTTTGGGAAAGGTGTATGAACCCTAACCCTAATTTTATGATTACAAAAGGTATTATTTTTAGATATAAAATGGAAAAACTTAATTTCTAGGCTATAGGGTTAGTTTATAGAAAAATAAAAATTCTTGGTTGCTTGGCACCACCTGTGGGGGTTCCTTTTGCATATATTTATTTGAGTCATTGAATTTTTAATAAACAAACCTAATCATCCCACTGGATCAAAAGTTATGGCCTCCAAAAGTTTACATATGAAATGTAAGAAGTTCTTGCACACATAAAAGAGTTGTAAAGGGGAGTTACACCTATTGACCAACTTATGATGCATATTATTTCACATCATAAGATATGTTTGATTGGTGGATGATTTAGGTGCTACTTTTGGGTGGTATTAGCTCATGTTTTTTTTAATTACCATTTGATGGTTTGGTGTTTTGTATCTCTTATATATTAGGTGCTTGAGATGGAGGTTGGGTATAGAGTTTTGTAGGTATTATTAAGCTATAAGAATTCCTCTAGATCTCTAGTTGGTGATACTACTCTGAAGGCTTGTTTTGTAAGAGTATTTAATCATGGTTTATTTAATAATATATTGAGTTGGTTCAAAGTGTAGGGTTTTCCTCCTAAAATGGTTTTTTCTATGTACACCTATGTTTTAGTATTTATTATTTATTTTATGTTTAAATGTGTTTCTACTTTTTAATAATTGTTCAAAGATTAACATTTACACAACACTCTTCTTACAATATCAATGTAGGAAGTGTTTTTGTGTACTTTGATTCCTTTTATATCCCTTTTCCCTTTTTTCTCTAAAGGGTTAGTTATATTTTGGATTTTGTATTTTTTAAAATTTGAAAAAATCTAAGGTGTGTTAATGGTAGAATTAGATTTCATGATTCTTGATGTAAGAAATGATATTTTTGAGATTTATACTGATGGGCCTGGGAATTAGCTAGTTTTCTTCCTTTTAGTTTATGTATTTTTAACATTTCAAGCTGCTTAGCTCACAAAAAATCATGAACCTTATATATCTTTTATGTCTTTTATGGATCCTAAACTAGACTTTACCATGTGAAAATATAATTATGATATGGTGATGTTTGTATGGATAAATGTGTGAATGTTTATGAAATTTGTGTTAATTCATGGTTGATTAATGATGTGTATACTTTAGATGAAACTAACCTCTTGTAGCCAAAAGAATTGTACCTCGTAGCAATTGGATTGACCAACCTGTAGCTAAAGGATTTCATGTATATTTCATGGGAGAGTCCAGAATGTCGAGGATGTGTAATTATAGGAAATAATGAAGGACATCGTTAAAGTAGTCAATCATGACTTATCAAATCATCCAATAAGACAACGGGAGGAAGAAGAAGTTTATATTGATAAGGAAGCTAACATGACTGTTTTCATGGAGCACGTCTTTGTCAAACTGTTAGGGAAAAGTGTCAATCCTATTTGTCTTCTTCTATCTTTTTCAGTTATAGTTTTAGTTTCAAATAATTTGTCTCTCTATTTTGAAGGAGAGTGGACATCCGCATTTAATTTCTATTTTTAGTCCTTATGTAAATAAAACTCCTCCCGAGCCTATATGGTTGGATCGGCGGTTGAGGAGCAGATCTAGTTAGAGATATATGTTTAATAGTTATAGTTTTGTTTCACAAACAATACTTTATTGGTAATTTTTTTGTTATGCACTTATGAATGAGAAATTTGTGAAGATTCTTGTTAGATTGTAGAGTTTAGTTATATGCAATAAAGATGTTCCAGTTTATTGTTATGATTAGTTGATTCTAGTAGCACATATTTGATTTCTGCTATGGGTATAAAAACTCAAGAAAGGGCCACTCAATGTACTATTCACCCACCTTAATTTATGTTATTAGATTAGATGTTTACATTGTTGCATTCATTTCAAGTAGACTCTCAATTACATGCACATGAATGATATCTTGTATCATGAATTATGCTCTATAATATGTCCTTGAGTCTGTTGGACTCAGGGAACACTGAGAGGGGGGTGAATCAGTGTTCAACAAATTTAAACTTTAAATCCAGATCTTAAACCATTTACAACACATAAACAAAAATAAAGATGCAAACACATGCATAGGATAATCAAAGCACCATAACACCAATATTTTTACGTGGAAACCCTGTTAGGGTAAAAACCACGGTGGAGATTAGTCCACAATTATACTCTATTAAAAGTATGAATAAAAAAGGAATGCACATGTATTTAGGCACACTGCCTAGAGCTCACTGCTCAAAATAAGGAAGGCTCACTGCCTTACAAAATGTTTGAGTTACAACAAAAGGTTGAAATTAGAGGATAGCATCTCCAAATGTCTGGATTCTGTTCCAATGAAGCTTATTATATGATCTTCAGCCCTTCTAACTAATTCTATATTTCTGCTCTGCTCTTCTCTGCTTTTTTTCCCTTCTAAAACTGTGCATAGATCACTCAATCACCCTTCTAATACTCACACACACATCTGATCTGCTTTACACACACATTCACACACCTTCAAACTTTCTTCTCATTCACAAAATGAATTACCAATCTCATATATATATCCACTAACAAATATTTCATCGCTTCAAGTCGACTTTAACAAAACATGAAATATCCTTCAATGGTTGGCTCAAATCACAAATTAAATTTAATGCACACCCACACAAGTCGGCTAGACTATAGCTACGACCCAAAAAAAAATAACCAACACAAGAAACAATTAAAAAATTAGTCCTTATACATCCACGACATGCAACTTTCACTAGGTCGGCCACAATGAGCAAATAAACAGAAAAACATTTTGCCAAAGCATCCAACTGGATCTCCTAACTCATACACTGATCAATGCAACATCACAAAACTTAACAAAAAGATAGTATAGATGCTTAACAAACTCTCTCAGAGATCCACAACTCAAAATGATGATCCGGTGAGGTGTACAAATTGATATGCTAACCAGATACCTTGTTCTTCATACTTTATGTCGGTAAAACACTGATCTTTCCTTATCTTGTTGGTATGGATAAATCTTGGTCTACGGACCAGAAGGATGACTTAGGTTACCATCAATGACAACACTAGAAGCCACATGCCATCAAACAATCCATATTCCAACAATCTGCCCCTTTGGCATTGATGGCAACACTTAGTGAAAAATGACTAAGTGTCAGAATTCAAAATTTCAAAACTCAAACTCCCCCTTAGAATGATAAAGCATTTTTCACTGCTCTCCTCCCCCTTTGACATCAATGAAAAATATATTCTTCACTAAGCCCTCTCCCCCTTTAAAAAATTCAAAATTTGAAGTACAGTTGCTACTTAAGTAAGAAAATTAACTTGTACTTATCTTTCATACCTAGAAGAAATTTCTTCCATGCTTCTACATAAATCCCAATGATTAAGATCATGTTATTATTCTTAGATTTCTTGTTAATAATTTGAATGAGGGATTCTGGGATTGTAATTGCTTCTTCTAGTTTTTCTCCTTTCCTCAAAACCTCAATTAGCTACTCGAACCCACATTCAGTCAAATCCTTGACTTTCTAGAAAGTGTCCATAAAAGTGTTTCTAGAAAAGTGAACTTTTGCATGCTCAGACTACAACTCCTAAATATTTTTCTTGACTACTCCATCCTGGTCCTGAAACATACTATAATCTTGACCAATTTTGATCAACTCATCTTCAATCTACTCCAGCTTTTCCTTATACCTCCCAACAACATGAGGCCACTGAAGACAATAGTTGTAGATGCTATTGGCTGAATTAATGCATTGCCTCAACTCATTCATTTTATTTTTCAGTTTGGTAAGGGACAACCTAAACTGCTCCTTCAGATGTAGAATTACTTCTTCCTCTTTCCTGTTTGGGGACTCAGATACCATAGCTTCCCTGATACATTCAATTAATTCTTCTAGAAAAACATTGTGCAAACTCTCCAAACCAATGTTATTATGCACAAAGTAAGAACTCAATGTGTTCTCAATTAGGTCATGCTCATATGAGGGTCTCTCTCCAACCATAAGTCAACAATTTTCTTCATCCCATTTTTTTCTTGAACAAGCTGCAATATCTTAGCTTTGAATAAGGTATCATCATCTTCACTTCCTTCTTCCATTATTACATCTGGTTCAACTGATTCCAGTTCATCCCTAGGAGTGTACTCATCAGAGTCTTCATTTGGTATATCTACAATTAACTATTCTTTGCCTTTTTCTTCAGTTCTTGGGAACTTATGTGTTGGAGGGTGTACACAACAATTTCTTGAGCTCTCTTCTTCTTCCCCAACACTTTATCGGAAGAAGATCCAACTTCAAGCATCTTTACGAGAAGGGGAATGTTAACTTCTCCAAACTTCCCTAGCAATTCCTTAAAGAAATTTGCATATACTTGCTCATAATTTCCCAAAGTATTAGAATGATAAAAAAAAATCTTACAAACCGGTTCACTTTCCTTCCATACCACATTATCATTATGAGGCAAGCAATTCAGAAAATACATCATGATACATATGATCAAAATACCAAACCTGAAGGGGTAATCTACTTCTTTCGTCATTTGCACATTTTCCATCAACCGATCCTTCAACAATCCACACAGATCAAAGTCTTCATCTTCCATTATCATTTTGTGAGCGATATATACTAGGCTTGCTGAAGTTGCGCCTTCCCTGTTTCTAAAGAAATTTTGTATGAAATCCCATGTGTAATGTACCTTGTTATTGGATCTTTGATCGTTGAAATTACTAGAGCCCTCTAATCTCTTGTCACTTTGGTTAGGGTTTTGACTTCCTTGTTCCAAATCGAATTCTTTTTTGGAATATCACCAACTTTGCATAGAATAGTTAAATTTCTAATCACATCCTTCAAAATAAGATAGGGTTTATCCAAGGTTAGAATGTCCTCATTCAATCTGTTCAGGATAAACCTGACCACTTCCGTGTTTGACGAAATAAGGAAACTCATTCCAAATGTCCAAAATTTTATGTTTCGCACCTTCAAGCCACTTCAATTCACTGGCTGGCAACAAATTTCTCACAACCCTAATCTTTCCACTACTATATTCATCCAAATTCACCATTCCTTTGATTTTCTTCACTTTTCTCTCTGTACGGAACAAGCTTTTCTATCAAGCACAAAATTAGGAATTCAACAAGCGATTGAAATACCTGATGAATTCACTGCCGAATTTTCTTTACTCCTTTGAAATTTTGCTGCAAAGGCTCTCCTTCTATTCTTCTTTAATGCAAGGTGACAAATGAGGGTTCCAAATACCCTTTTATAACTTCGTACACCTAACCTTTTTGTTGCATTAAATATTTTTCCCATGGTGTTCCAGGTATTCTGTTTTCTTAGACAGTAAAAGAAAAATTTGTCTGCGGACCTTCTACTTCTCATGTTTCTTCATAAGTGATCATTGGTGCATTTGCAAACTTTTTATCACAACTACTGACAATTTCCTACATTTTGGTTCCATCTACCGACAGGGGGACAAAGGAATTTTCTTGAAAAACTCCCCCTAGGCCAATGGCCTGAGATCGATTTCTAGAGGAATTATCGGAGGCTGCTTCTGGTACGAGCTTATTTCCTTCATCAGATTCACTCTTCTTTACCCACATTTTTTTCATCTGATCTCTTATCTCTTCCACAATCACTTTTCCTTTTCCTCTTCCTTTTTCATCTTTTTTGTGAAATTCTTCGTCTGTATACCAAACCTCTTCTATCCATGTTTTTATTCATGTAGAATCTTGCAATGTGACCAAATTTGTTGCAATTGTAACACATAAAATTTATTTGTCTAGACCATTCATTCCATTGATTTCCCTTTGATCTGTACTGATTAGCAATATGCCCAATTCTTCCACAAGCGTAGCATTTAGCATTCCTTACACTGACATATATACTTCTGCATTCAATTGACTTATGACCAAACTTTTTGCAACTAAAACACTGACTGGGAAATGATGGACTGCTTGAATTTATTTTACTTCTACATTGAGAAGCCATATGACCAATTTTATTGCAAGAAAAGCCATAACCATTAAACTTCTGAGCATTGGGTTGTCTTATTGGATACCTTCTTGTTGGAGTTATGGGTGAGACAGGGGGTGAATGCGGTGTCTACACTTTTCAACTTGACCAAAGATTTTACAATCCCGGTTTCTTTTCTTTCAACAATAGAGTAGAGTAATCATTTAAAGCACAAAGATATGACAACATTAACTTCAGAGTATATTAGATAGCACTTATGACCAATATGATTTGAGTGGATATCTTGCATTTTCCAAAACGGCGGATATGATCTCAATATTACTCGATTAATGCATTCCTTAGGTTGGATATGTCGTTCATTAACAGAATTGAAGGCGATAATAAATATGATGGTGAAACAACCACCGCAAGGAAAAATAGTGAGGCATAGAGAACAAAAGATGCAAAAGATTTGTCGAGGTGGAAAACCCTCTGGGTACAAAAACCATGTAAAGCGCCTTGTGGCAATCTTTAAAAACCACTTTTAACAATGCCTTTTAGGCTAGAATTTAGAGCACCAACTCAAGGGCACCAACCCCTCATTTGGGGAGCCTGAAATCTCGGGAGCACCAACCCCTTTTCAGTTGGTACAATCACTTAATATATTAGAGAGGGGATCACTCACGTTTCTGAGTTAAGTTCATAACACTCTGCTTCTAATACTCTAGGAATTCAACTCTTGTATTACAGAGTTTTCCAATACATCTCTTGATACGTCCAAAATAACTATCTCTCAGAATTATAGGCCAGCAACTTCTACATAGTTTTCAACACTAGTTTTTATATACATTTCAAGTATGTTTGTTATCAAGAAATCTTCAACAAGCGTTTTTCACAAGATTCTGAAACTCTCTTGCTATTTTTAGAATATAAAGCTGAATACTGATAGACGTAGATGAGGATTAAAAATCAATAGTAACACTTATCCAGAGAGCTGCAAATCATCCTATTAAAACAAAAACGCAACTGCTCAAAGAGGAAACTTAATGAATATGCTGTCATGTAACGGTTCTAAGATTCAATGCAAATCCATGATGTTAGCCTGCAACTGTATTTTGAAGTTTCCATAAACGGCAACAAAATTTGAGTCTTTGTAACAATTCGCTAAGACAAGCAGATAGTTCTGTCGAAAGCAATTTATAGCAGCGGTCGAGTCATCCTCATAGATGTCGCTAAGACTCTCTATGAAGTCGGTAGAAACATCTCTGAGACTATAAAGGCTGTTATATCCAAAATGTTTATCTTTACAAGCTTTCAGAGACCCAAGGATATCTCTCAACAATGTTCTTTTACGTTCCGCGATGGCGGCTTAACTCGGGGAGACCTCTGTTAGAGTACACTAAGACCTGCGGGCCTTTTTACTCTTGAGAGTCGGCAACCTTCAACTTTAGGAAGGCGTTTCATAGAATACATTAGTTTCCTTTAGAAAAGACTTTATCCACTATAAGTTGTAACATAATGGGTCTCGCCCGATACATCTTTGTTTGTCAGCGTGACTGCGAGTCGGGGAGAAGTCATACCACCAACATTATGTTTCATCGAAGGTCACTTAATACACATTGTCGCCATAACATATCATTTTTCTTGCTGACGAGCCTTCTATCTTGTATTTGTCACTATAGCTTACCGTCATCGGGGAGACCTCTCTTAGAAAGCTTGAGTCATACTGAAATTCTTTATCATTTCCAAGTCACCAAGATAAGAGCACACTTACACCGAGATGTGTCCTTCATCCACCTTCGCCAAGACAATGTGTAGTTGGGGTGACATCTCATAGAGCATCCTGTGTCTTACCAAAAGCTCGCGTTTTCATTCCTATCACCATGACATATCACTTTCAGGGAGACCTCATATAGATATCTTCGTTATACTAAAACACCCCGAATTCACCTCAGATCGGCAAGAGAGAAAAAAACTCACACTGATAAAGTCCTTTTGAATTCCATCGGCGAGACATATCAAAGTCAGGGAGACCTCTTGTAGAGCACACCATGTCTTTCCGAAAGTCTTCATCCACTTGTGTGTCGCTGAGACAATCCAGATCTTATGTCGATGAAGTCACTTTATGTTTCATTAGGGAGACCGAAGGTCACTCTCTGAGAGGTCTCGCCGAAAACCCTAGCTCTTATCGAAGAGACTACCTTTATGTTTTCAATCGGTGTAACAAATCAAATTTTCCTAGACCTTTCTTCGATGCACATGAGTCATACCAAAATGCTTTATCCACTCTGAGTCGCTAAGACATTACAAACCTCTTTCTGAAAGCCTTCCACAAGCAGTAGTTGGTGAGACCAAGTGAAATCACCAAGACCTCAGCCCGATACCACTCAGTTTGGCCGAAGTTCTCTCAAAGAGTTGTTCGGTGAGACTCCTCCCAAAAAATAGATAAAACCTTTTGAGCACGAGTCGGTAAGACAAGAAGGACTCGCTAAGATGTTATATCGATAGCCACAACTCACGCCGATAGACTTCCACATGCACTTGTCGGGGAGACATTACCTTTTCACTGGGATGCTAAACCGAATACTCCAAGTCTGGCGAAGTGAATCCCATATGTGATGTCGGCGAGACAAAACCACTTCACCGAGACCTATTCTGAAAACCCTGACTCTTGCCGATACGCATCCATTTTAATCTCTGATCGGTGTGACATACCAATATCGCTGAGACCACATACCGATGGAATAACATATGCCGATAGAGAACACTTTTCTGTCGCCGAAACCAAAGACAAGTCTTGCTGAAATAACCTTTCTTGAGCCGGTCGCCAAGACAACGCTAATGTTATGCCGAAAGCAGCCTATATGTTAAATTCAATCGCCATGACATCTGAAATGTCTTGCCGAATAGGCAACTCAGACATTTCAAAGTGGATCGGGAAGACCCTGCCATTTTCACTCCGATATGAGTAAGCTTGAAAGAGAAACAACCAAAGCCTGTGATATGCAAGGAGAACCATTCTGACAAAGAAACCATCTTTCAAACTCTGTCAGTCAAAGATGTAGCATTCATAACTTGAACCAGAGAACTCATCACCATGAAATTGAACCATAACAACTAACTTTTTGTAAAAGCCAAGAGACATCAAAGAAGTGCCATAATAAATCATAAAGATCCAAACTGAGACTGATCAACAAAGAGAACCAACTGAAAGAGATTTTGACATCAAGGACAAACTATATGATCACAACTAAGATCCAACATACGCAGCTGTTCATCTAATTTCTTTGTCGGAATCCTTATGTTCAGATCCGGAGCTTTCTTCTTTCTCATATCCAAGACCTCGCTTATCATTTGCATCATTTTTTCCTTTAGTTAGCTCATCAAGCTTAGCAAAACTGATCCTAAACTTCTCCTTGTATTCATTTGTAGTAGTGATTTCATCTCTGAGAATAACTATTTGTCTTTCAAGCTCTTGTTCATTATTTTTGGATTGTTGTAGTTCAATCTCCATCTAAATAAGTCCACCATTTACTCTGATGCATTCTTCAGACTTTTATTTTAAAGATTGTGCCAAATTCTCCTCATTCTTCTTCCTTTTTTTAATCTCCTTAGTTAGCTTCATTGCCACAGATTCCATCTCAAGCTTTAGAGTAGCATTATTCCTAACAAGTTTTTCACATTCTCCAGTTATCTCTTTTAGGGTCTAATTCAAGTGAACATCTTCCAAGCTTTTATTTTCTTTCTGCTTCAGCTGATCACAAAGTTCCTTCCTCTTTTCTCTTGACTCATTGATTTTATCCTTCAATGATTGAATAAATTTCTCAGCATCCACAAGATTTTCTTTTAATTCCACATGACTTCTGCTTTAGAATGATCAAGATCATCAAGTGCCACCATAAGTTGTTGTTGAAGACCACCAGAGTCCATTGCAATTCAGGATCCACCTCAAGCTGTTAAACTTTTGTAGAGGAACCTTGCTCTGATATCAATTGTTGGACTCAGGGAACACTGAGAGGGTGGTGAATCAGTGTTCAACAAATGTAAACTTTAAATCCAGATCTTAAACCATTTACAACACGTAAACATAAATACAGATGCAAGCACATGAACAAGATAATCAAAGCATCATAACACCAATATTTTTACGTGGAAACCCTATTAGGGGAAAAACCACTATGGAGATTAGTCCATAATTATACTCTGTTAAAAGTATGAATAAAAAGGAATGCACATGCATTCAAGCACACTGCCTAGAGTTCACTACTCAAAATAAGGAAGGCTCACTGCCTTACAAAATGTTTGAGTTACAACAAAACGTTGAACTGAGAGGATATCATCTCCAAATGATTGGATGTAGTTCCAATGAAGCTTAGTAGATGATCTTCATCCCTTCTTACTGATTCTGTATTTATGCTCTGCTCTGCTCTGCTCTTCTCTATTTTTCTACCCTTCTAAAATTGTGCATAGATCGCTCAATCACCCTTCTAATAATCACAAACACATCTACTTTGCTTTACACACACATTCACACACCTTCACACTTTCTTCTCATTCCAAAAATGAATTACTGATCTCATATATATATCTGCTACCAAATATTTCATTGCTTCAAGTCGGCTTTAACAAAACTTGAAATATCCTTCAATAGTCGGCTCAAATCACAAATTAAATTTAATGCGCACCCACACAAGTTGGCTAGACTATAGCTATGACCCATAACAAAAAAAAAACACAAGAAACAATTAAACAATTACTCCTTATACATCTGTGACATAAAAATTTCACTAGGTCGACCACAATGAGAAAATAAACAGAAAAACATTTTGCCAAAGCATCCAACCAGATCTCCTAACTCATGCACTGATCAATGCAACATCACAAAACTTAACAACAAGATAGTATAGATGCTTAACAAACTCTCTCAGAGATCCACAACTCAAAATGATGATCCAATGAGGCGTACATATCAATATGCTAACCGAATACCCTGTTCTTCATACTTTCTTCCAATAAAACACTAATCTTTACTTATCTTGTCGGTATGGATAAATCTTGGTCTGCGGATTGGAAGGATGACTTAGGTTTCCATCAATGACAACACTAGAAGCCACATGCCATCAAACAAGCCATATGCCAATAGAGTCATTCTCCAGAGAGGTCAAGTAGTTAGAAGTAAGAGTCAATAGTGTTAGTGAATTGTAGAGTTTAGGTTTAGTAGTTAACAGTTACAGTGTTAAGCTGAAGGTTCCTGTAGCATCAGTAGCAGATTAAGTTATCTCCCTTATTTTGCAAGTTAGTGCTTTATTTACCTTTCTAATCTTTACTATTTCATGTACATGTGTAAACCACCTATAATCACTAATATAGGCCATGTAGATTCCATGAATGCACATACAATGCCAACATCATCAAAAACTTACGAAGTCCTGGTTGATAATTAAATGAATTCTTTGCAAGGGTTTAGTGAACTATTCAGCTAGGAACTCCTCCTCTGAATTGTGTGTCTAACACCAAGTTGACTGAGCATTAGTTGAGACCTTACATTTTTTGGCATTGTTTTCGGGGATGGTGCTACATTCAAGGTTCTCTTGTGTAATTTCAAGCTTTCATATTTTAATTTTTTGATTTTAGCAATAGGATAATTAAGTTTTAATCCATCAACACAAAACCATTTTACTAACAATGT
This sequence comes from Sequoia sempervirens, assembly GCA_007258455.2. Lineage (NCBI taxonomy): Eukaryota > Viridiplantae > Streptophyta > Pinopsida > Cupressales > Cupressaceae > Sequoia > Sequoia sempervirens. Next base: position 292,009,576 of record VDFB02000008.1, read on the forward strand.
GCAGGAGCATATGATCCAAAGAGTTACAACTATTGTATGCAGAGGTGGTGAGATGCTCTAGGAAGATTTCTCCCCTCAACACATGAAGCTTTAGAGGATACTAGTGATCAAAGTGAGCAGAGCAAGGGTATTTGTAAAGAAGAATTTCCCCTAACACAAATATCCACATCAGATATAAAGGAAAATTTCCATACACAAATCATCACCATGGGTGATGCTACAGTGGAATACCCACCAAAGCATGTGACTTTTGAGTTCCCCATTGCCAAAGAGGAGAGAGAAACTACCTCGAAGAATGTACTATCTTAAACATTACCTGTATTTAATGGTTTGGTCATGGAGGATCTAGATACCTTCCTTTTTGAGTTTGATGTGCTATGTAGAAGTTATGATTATACTACAGATACACATAGGCTCAAATTGTTCCCAACAACATTAAAGGATGCTGCTCTAAGATGGTTTATGGGTTTGGGAAGGTATGCTGTTCCACATAGGAATACCATGAAGACAAATTTCTTGGAAAAGTACCAGGAATATTATAGAGGAATATATAGAAAGAGAGATGGCATCTTCAGGATGTCACAAAAGGAGGATGAACCCCTGGAAGACTACATAGAAAGATTTCAATTTCCCTTAAGAAATCCCACTAGAAAAAATATTTGATGAGTCTTTAAAACTGATATTCTTAAGGGGGATTAATGAGGATTGCATGGATGCACTTAACCTCATTGGGGCAGGAGATATCTCTCAAGAACCATTTGAGGATATTTGCAAGGCATGCAAGAAATATTCAAGGTCTTTCACAAAGAAGGTGAAACATAGAATTGATTGACAACCATTAGGAGAATCAACCTTAAGTGAATCTTTAGATTTCCTTATGACTGAAGGACAGGGGTCAAGGTCAAACAACAGTTTGGGGAGAAAAACTAAAAAATATAAAATCAACACCAAAATGCAATCTAACACTTGGAACTTGAAGATTAAGCTCAATATTTATAGAACCAAAAAATAGAATGCGGATCTGAGAAGGGCAGATACTTGTGTACCAATCACCAAAAGAGCTTTTTGGAAGTTGATCTAGGACTCATTCACCCATGGGTGAATGGGTCCAAGTATAGGGATTGCAACAATCTTTCAGGAGCCTCTAGTGCAGATCTATAGCTTTTTTTTTGTCCAGGTTTCAGTGTTGAAAAATCATAATTTTGATTTGTAGGTTAGATTTCGTGATTTGATGACAACTTTGACAACTTGTTGCAACTTTGAAAACTTTGTAAATCTTTCTCTTCAAAAGGTATTCAAATATACTTCAACCTAAATCTACAATCACACATACAAGAGAGATTTTTTTTTGTTTTTGGGTGAATAGGGGTTTTCCTTGGTCAAACCCCATTTTGGTAATCAAACCTTGAATTGAAATAATACATGAAAGAGGGAATGAAGAATGAACAAATCTATGTTACCACTCAACAAAACCTCAAATGAAACCTTGATAATGGAGATATTAGGAGATCTACAACTTGCATGAAATGGTTGAATTGGATGTGGATCTTGACACTTGAATCTTGCTTGAAATGATACTTTGAATGTTTGACTTGATCATGAAACCTTCATCACAATGTTAGCTCCAAAAACATGCATGATGCAAGAATACTTTGACATGAGGAATAGATCTTGAATGCTGCAATAAATCTCTGTTATATTAGCTCTTGAATGCCTTTGATCATAAAATTTGTTATAATTTTGCTCTCTTGAAAATTTTAGGTGAAACTTAGTAAAATGACCTTGTATTTATAAGTATGTATCCTTAATTTCTCGAAATTCAAATATCACAAGCCAACATTGAATTATGGATTTTGAAAACATTAAAATACCACCAAAAACATAGTTTAATTTTAGGTCCAAAGGTTAAGGGAGGACCCATTCACCCATGGGTGAATGGGTCCTAGGTCCATAAACCTAGAACAAACATTGCTCAATATAAAGTGTTATGTTTAGGAATTAATTATTGTCGAGTTTCCCCTTCAAAAAATATAATTCATTAGGCTTGTAAATGAATAAAAGGGCTTATTAAGGCATAATTAAGCTCAATTTAATTAAGAGGGCCCAAATAAGTGTGTAAATATAAAGGGGTACATTTAACAACACTAAATTAAGGCATTATTATGTCCAATTCAAATTAGGAGGGCCAAAAAAAGTTTGAAAGTGTAAAGGGTTACATTTTTCTACACTACATTTATCCCCCACTTTAGTGAGATGATGACCTTGCGTCAAACTCACTAAAGTAGACAGTCAAGAGAGGTCTAATTATACAATCATTGGAAAGATAAGACGACAAAGATTAAGGAAGCTAATCAAGCCTCCAAGATCTAATATCTCATTGCAAAACCAGTAAAGGCACAAGGAGACACATTCCTATGTTAATCATATGTATGTATGCAACAATGACAAGATACTCAATCATACAATGTCAAAGACTCAAAGAAAGAGAAAAATAAGAAGAAGAAGGGATGGATCAATCCTCGACCATCCAATGCAATGTGGATCATGCCTCAGCTATTTGTCCAAAAAAATTTACAAGTGGAACTCGTTGTCCACTATGCAAACAACAATGTACATTCACACATGTTAGTGAAATTCGTTGCCCACTAGGTGAGCCCCAAGGGTAGAAAATGAGAGAATCTTATTAGGATCATGTACCATACCAAATTTATACCTTTTATAACTTTAATAAGGCACCACACAATACAAACTTTGAGCTCCATAAGGTTTAGCAAGTTGTGTCATGCTTGGTGGCCATGAAAAAGAGTTGTAACTTCAAGTTTCATAAGGTTAGCAAGTTGAATTATGCTAAACACTTATGAACAAAATGAAAATAGGATAAGACATGTTCAAAGTGGTTTTTCTTAGTTCATGTAAGGTTTCCTTTTAGGGAACATCATGCCTAATGTATCAAAAGAGAGGAAAAATCTAGGATAAAAGATTCACAACTTAGGGAATGCAATACGTAGCATCACCACTAAGAGGAAAGTCGTATACCCAGAAAGATCACACTCTTGGAGGACATCAAGCCCAATGACAAAACCAAGAAGAAGACACATCACAAGAAGTAAGAAGACTGCTTAATGAAACATAAGAATATAGAGTCCGAGATCTCCAAAAATGACAATGCCAATGTATGCCCCCACTTTAAAGGAATTACTAACACCATGCTATGAGAAATTAATTTAAAGTAGCAAATGATAAATGTTAAACAAGACATGAGACCTTATTTGGAAAGCCCTATGTCAAGCATATGTTTCCAAATGAAGCTACATCATGAAAAGGAAGTGATTGCCCCCAAAATTAAATCCCAAAGTCACATAAGGGATCCACCTATTTGGGGTTTGTGTATGTCTTTTCTAGAATGATATTATAGAGCTCATAAACATCATCATTCCCAAAATAACTCATAGAACATGAAGAATGACACATAAATAGTGAAAAAAAAGAAAATATTTTGGGTCAACATGGAAGAGACTTAAATGTCTTGATGCCTTGTATCATCCCCAAAAGGTAAACACAAGACAAAAGAAAAGATAAAGGTTTATGACATATAGAAGAATGTAGATAAAAATAGAGGAATGAACATGAAGACACATCAAATAGAACAGTATGGGGGATCACATTACACACATGCAATCACATAAAGAACATGAAAAAGAAAATAAAGACAAGACTAGTGAGGCACATGTGAGTAAACCTATAGCAATTTGTTTGCATCCCTATCTTGTTCATCGTATGCGTAAGGAAAAAAAATCCAAAGGGACAACATGAAGTGCCAAACTAGGACAAGGCTATCTAACTCCTTGCCCTCAATAAGTGCAGGACAAGGATGGGCCGAGATTAGTGGTGAGAATGAACTTCTTGCAATATAAAAAATGATGTGTAGTGAATGTAAAACATGTAATAGTGAGTATGCTATGATCCTACACTATTACTTGGCAAGGAGAAAAGTTCATGTATTATTGATTCTAGTGGGAGGTGATAGTCTAATCCATCCTAGATGAAGAAGTTCCTCCATTGGTTGTTCAATTTTTGTTTTCATATGTAGGAATGAAAACTTTTTGACTTTATAAGGTTTAAATTTCTTACTTGTTTGAGGATCTTGTTGAGGTGGATTCAAAGGAGAAGGACCGAAAATGATCCTATCATCCTTATGATGAATTTATAGTTCATTATGACAAAGGACACTTGTTCCCTTAGAAGATGTGGAGGGAGGAGGATCTCGATATCCTAAACCTTTCTAGTATCTTCAATTGGGTTTTTTTTCTAACAACTTATGAATCTCATGCTCATTTGTTGTGTCACATCCTTATTTAGCTAAGATCTTAAAGCCTTGGCCATAAGTCTCTTCTAGGTTGATGGGTGTGTTGGCGACTTTATTAACATAGGATGGATTGGTATTCACTTGGTTAGAGGAACTAGGTTCACTCATGGTTGGAGGTTTAGGATTGATTTGTGATTGAATCTCAAGATGTAAAGGATAAAACATCTCTAATGGTGGAATAATAGGAGGTGTTAGTTGTTACATGTAAGGTAAAAATGATGCATTGTTCTCAAGGTTGTCAAGGCAATTATGTATGAAATTATGCATGTTTTCATCATCTTCACCTAATATGTCAACTTCACAAGGACATTCATTAGGGTTAGGTTGAGCATGATTAGGTTCTATTGCATTAGGATCATTACCAAAAACAAAACTTGAGATATCAACTAAAGATGTTAAGGACTTCCATATATTACCAATACACATGTCCATTATGAAAAGAATGAATTGAAATGCAAAGAGATTACAAATTTTCAGATCTTAAGCAAAATAATTTTCTAATTACATGTTATGTAAAAACCTAGAAATGATGTCCTTTAAATGCAATTTTGAATTCAAAAAATGCATTGAATTTGACAAAGTATGTTTAATATGAAAAATTTCAGATAACAAAAATTTAGGAAACTAAAATAGTAGACTGAATGCATAAACACAAAAGGAAAAATCAGCGATTTTAATGCTCATAATTTTAGGAAAAGCCTTGATAGGGGACTTGTTCGCCCCTAGAAGAATGGGTCTCACTTTAGGATTTTTAAAAATTAATTTGCAAGTTTCTGAGATGGTTGCTATGGTTTTCAGATTCCAGTTTCAGACAATGAGTTACAATTTCAAATTTCTATAAAATGAGGTCTAAATGCAAGTGCAAAATAGTGCTAAATGACAAGAAAAAGAACTAATTTGAGATGCAATTTTGATTCAATTTTGTAATGTAAATGGATGATGATGTAATGCTATGCAAACATTATGCAAAATGACTGATATTTTTGAATTTTCTAGATTTTAAAGGATGCAAAAATGAAAACCTAAAACCCTAAATGAGATGCAAATAAATGCAAGTTAAGAGCTCTAAATGAGATGTAAATAAATGAAATGCAATGCAAATGAATGAAAAACCTAAATCTAGGGTTAAAAAAGGACTCCAAAATCAACAAGATATGATGCTCAAAAGTCAAGTTCAACAAAATGAAACAAAGAAAAATAGGTTGGGGTGATAAATATGATGTGATAAGGGACCCATTTTCCTCTATTTCATTAGGAAATGAGATCCCTACAAAAAATTGATTGACATCCCTTAGGTGAATCAACCCTAAGTGAGAATCTTTAGATTTCCTTATGATTGAAGGATGAGGTTCAAGGTCAAACAACACTTTGGGAAGAAAAACTAAAAATAGAAAATCAACACCAAAATGCAATCTAACACTTGGAACTTGAAGATTAAGCTCAATATTTGCAGAACCAGAAAACAAAATGTTGATCTGAGAAGGGCAGAGACTTGTGTACCAGTCACCAAAAGAGATTTTTATAAGCTGATCTGGACTCATTCAAGTATAGGGGTTGAAACAATCCTTTGGGAGCCTCTAGTGTAGATTTGAAGCTTTTCATTCAAAAAGTCAGAATTCGATCTGTAGGTTAGATTTTGTGATTTGACGACAACTTTGAATTTTTTTTGCAACTTTAACAACTTTGTAAATCTTGCTCTTCAAAAGGTATTCGATTCTTCTTTAAACTAAAACTACAATCACACATACATGAGAGAAAAATGTTTGTTTTTGGGTGAATAGGGGTTTGTATTGGTCAAACCCCATTTTGGTAATCAAACCTTGAATTGACATAATGCATGAAAGAGGGAATGAAGAATGAACAAAGCTATGTTACCACTCAACAAACCCTTGAATGAAAGATTGATAATGGAAATCTTAGGATGTCTACAACTTGCATAAAATGGTTGAATTGGTTGTGGATCTTGACACTTGAATCTTGCTTGAAATGATACTTTGAATGCTTGACTTGATCATGAAACCTACATCACAATGTTAGCTCTAAAAACATGCATGATGCAAGAAGAATTTGATATGATGAATAGATCTTGAATGTTACGATAAATCTCCATTATATCATCTCGTAAATGCCCTTGATCATAAACTTTTCTATGCTTTTTCTCACTTGAAAATTTTTAGGTGAAACTTAGTGAAATGGCCTTGCATTTATAGGTATGTATCCTTAATTTCTTGAAATTTAAATATCACAAGCCAACATAGAAATATGGATTTTAAAACATTAAAATACTACCAAAAACATAGTTTAAATTTAGGTCCAAAGGTTTAGGGAGGACCCATTCACCCATGGGCGAATAGGTCCCAGGTCCATAAACCTAGAACACACATTGCTCAATGTAAAGTTTTATATTTAGGCATTAATTATTGTTTGGTTTCCCCTTCGGAAAATATAATTTATTAGGCTTGTAAATGAATAAAAGGGCTTATTAAGGCATAAATAAGCTCAATTTAATTAAGAGGGCCCAAATAAGTGTGTAAATGTAAAGGGGTGCATGTAACAACACTAAATTAAGGCATTATTATGTCCAATTTAAATTAGGAGGGCCCAAACAAGTGTGAAAATGTAAAGGGTTACATTTTTCTACACTATAGAAGGTTAGATTTGATAGGACATCTTCCATTAGTAAACTATCCAATGGAGTCTCAAAATTTGAATTGAGGAATCTTCTGTCAAATATGAAGGAGGATATTATCAGCCATCTTGATACATAGTTAGATACCCTCCCTATTAAAAAGAAGAAAGAGGAAAAAGTAGCTCTTACAGAATACTGCCCACATTGTAGATAGAGAAAGACTAACTACAAGTGTAAGAAGGTGGCTAGTATATCTGAAGATAAGAAAGGGACATCAAAATTTCATGCATTGGAGAGTGAAGATGGACAAGTATTCTACATAGCTAAAAGGAAACCATGGAAGCCAAGGCAAAGTATGCCCCAAGATCCTTTGAATCCTCAATTGTGGGCTAATATGCAAAACCAACAATGGAAAATTCATCAAACCAATTGGAATCAACATCAACGAAACATGTGGCCATCACAAAATTACTAAGGATATAATTCTCAATGACCACCCTATGATTTGTAATTAGAGGTTTACAATTAACTTGCAAATTAACTCAAATTATAGTTAATCCCAATCCAACAGAATTGTGTGACTATGTTATTTAACCGTTGAAATTACAAACTAGGTTCACGTTTATATAACTTAATGAAATTAACTAATTACTAAAGAGTTGTAATTAGAAAACAAATAAAGTAAAGTTGAAAGAATGAAAGACAAGAGAGGGAAGAATGAAAAGATAGAAGAGAGAGAGGAATACGAGCTTGATAACGAAGTTCATCCAATCAGGACTATGTCTTTGGGTCTACTTCTCAAGGTAGACCGCTTTATTAATATCGCCAAGCAATGAAAATTCCTTGTTACAATATCCAAGCTCCACCTGCATAAGAATTTCTCACAGTCTCTCTCTCCTTTACAATTTTTGGTGTAATAATCAACACCTTGTAATCTCTCTCTCAAAGAATTCAAATTCTCCACCTTTCACAATAATTTCCCAATAATACAATTATTCTCTCCAAGAGAATTTTCAATGTCCTACAATGCCAAAATCTTTTCCCTTTTATACAAAATTATTGCCTAATATGGTTCATAACCATATGATTTAATAATATCTCCCATATCTCCATAATCTTAAAATATCCTCTTTTTAAATATTTAATAAGCCCCTTTTAAAAATTCTAACCCCACAAATTTAATCCTTATAATTAAAATTATAGGATTAAAAAAAATTTAGATAATATTAAATCCTTTCATATTTTATTTTAGCCCTTTATGGTTTCATATTTTTGGGATTTCAATCTTTTAAGTATCTTTTATCACTATTTGATAGGGTTCAAAATTCAAGGGAAAAACTTCCTTTGAAATTATAGGGGTTAATAATTAGTATACTAGATATTTAAGCTTTAAATAAGTTATCGGCCCCACTTACTTTGGGAAATTGTGTGTGGCACATTGGTTGAGTGGGCACATCGGTATTTGGGTGGTCAAGAGCTCAAATCAGATGACCACCTTTTAAGGGACTTGCCTTTATTTTAAATAATAAATAGAAACTGACTCTAACTTTTTAGCAACAAATTCGCATGGTGTAGTGGTGGAGAGTAAAAGTTGCATTTGGGAGGTCAAGGGTTTGACCCCCATCAACCAACTTTTTTACGAACAACAAAATCACCATGTATAAGGAGAAGACTGCCACGTGTCAAGCCATGATGATACCACATCAGTAACCTGCCAACTGTGTCTGCCATGTCTCAAGATGACATCATCAAGTGCCACGTGTTAGCATCTGAGATTGCCACATCACCCAATCGTACTGCCACATCACTATACTGATGTCATGCTAAAATCATCATCTGTACCTGTCAACCTTTTCCTTTTGCAACTTTCATCGGCCATAACTTGGTCATACGGACTCCGTTTGAGCCCGTTCAAGTTGCGTTGGAAAGCTCTCAATAAGCTCTATCCAATGATGATAGTTTCATCAGTTTTTGAGATTGTGAAATTTTTAGGTCTTCTAGATCCTCCTGGATCACCCTAACAAAACCAATGGAAACCTCAATGGCAAAGAGGTCAACAATGGAAAAATCAAAACATGAATTATCAGAATCCACAATAGCCCTTGCAACCACAACGGTAGGCCATTATGCCAAACCCAAAAAATCAAGCACCACATCCACCTAAAGCATCTCAACTACCAGCCCAACCTACACCTAACCCCCAATAACAAGCCTGTTTAATAGGCTTATGCTAATGAAGTTGTTCAATACCATACTTATATGGTGGAGGTGAGTGACGCCTACCTCACATAAGGGAAAATGTTGGTTGGGACTTCATCCCCTCAAATCACTAAATTAGTTGATGAGGAGTCCCCAATAGGGAGCTTGGACAACCAACCTAAGGATCCTAAGTCAAATAAGGTTAACCAAACCAATCAAAGTCTAGATCCTCCATTCCCTGAAAGCTTAACAGTCCAAAAGCATCAAACACAAGCTGAAATAGACCTACTAGGACAACTTAAGGATATTTACATCAAGATACCCCTTATCCAAGCCATTAAGGAGGTTCCTATCTATACTAAAATAGTGAGATACCTATGCGTTAAAAATCCAGGAAGGAAGTGAAAAGACCCTTAGACCGTACATGTCCTAGGACAACTTGCAAACATTATGTTGGGAAAGATAACTATCCCCAAGTATGTAGACCCTGGGAGTCCTGTAGTGGATGTAAAACTAAATGAAACTCTCACTAAGAACACCATGACTTGGAAGCAACTATTAATGTAATAACTAAAGAGACAATGAAGTTGTTACAGTTGATAGAACTTAGACCTACACCTACTATTCTATAGCTGACAGATAGGTCCACAGTTAAACCTAAGCGTATAATTGTGTAGATAGCTAAAATTGTTCTAGCCTGCAAACTGGCATTTTAATATTAATATTCATCTTTTCCTAATGATTAAATAATTAAATATTTAAATAGTTGAACATTATTTAATTATTTAATAATGTTCAGCTATTTAATTATTTAATTATTTAACATAGTAGCACTTGACATCTCATCAATTCAAACAGCATCCAACACATTAGAGATAATGTCAGGTAAATCATTGAATGTTAACAGTCAATTGACTGATATACAATAGACCTCACTGATAAACGTGTTGCAAGCACACACACTAGAATTTGCATGGGATAACCATGACATGAAGGGGATAGATCCTGACTTGTGCATGCATAGGATTTACATCAATGATGGTTTTAAACCCATAAGGAACCCCAAAGGAGAACGAACTTTGTAGTTAGAGACATAGTCAAATTAAAATTGCAAAAATTGCTTGATGTAGGCTTTATCTATCCTATCTCTGATAGTCAATGGGTGTCACCTCTAGTAATAGTCCCAAATAAAGGAGGAAAGTGGAGAGTGTGTGTAGACTACCAAGAACTGAATGATGCAACTAGGAGAGACCACTTTCCACTTCCATTCATTGACCAAGTGTTTGATTCATTAACAAGAAAGAAGTACTTCTCCTTTCTAGATGGATTTAGTGGCTACAACCAAATAAAGATTGCCCCAGAAGATTAGGACAAGACAAATTTCACATGCCCTTGGGGCACATATGTCTATTTGTCTTTCCATTTGGGTTGTGTAATGCACCAACCACCTTTCGAAGGGCAGTACTGAGTATATTCTCAGACTTTGCATATGACTCCATGGAAGTTTACATGGATGATTTCACTACTTATGAGAATACATATGATGAAGAACTTGGCAATATAGAGAAGGTGCTAAAAAGGTGTCAAGAACATAACTTATCCCTAAGTCATGAAAAATATTTCATGATGATGACAAAAGGGATTGTATTAGGAAATTTTGTGTCAAATGAAGGAATTCAAGTGGACCCCAACAAAATTGAAGTAATCTCAACATCCCATGTTCCTCAAATATAAAAATATTTTAGAAGTTTCCTAGGACATGTTGGGTATTACAAGAGATTTATTTATGAAGTTAACAAACTTGCAACTCCACTATTTGTTTTACTATCCAAAGACGTAGAATTTGAGTGGATAGCTACCTTTCAACACTCTTTTGAAGCACTCAAGACAACATTGACCAAATCCCATGCCTTGAGAGGACCAAATTGGACCTTAACTTTCCATATCTGTACAAATGCTTCTGATTTTGCTATAGGAGCTATACTTGGACATAAGGAAGGAAACAAAGAGTATGCCATATATATTACATCAACAAAAATCTACAATGGGCATAACTCAATTATACAGTGACATAGAAGGAAATGTTGGCAGTAGTATATGCAATAAACAAGTTTAGGAATTATATTACAGGATATCCAATGTTCATATATGTTGACCATACAATAATAAGGTATCTAATAAACAAACTAGTGATTGGTGACAAGATTTTTAGGTGGTTATTGTTGCTTCAAAAATTTGAGATTACCATTGTGGGTAAGCCAAATAAAGCAAATGTAGTGGCAAATTTTCTATCCAGACTACCAACCAAATCAGAAGAAGATGTTGATGTTTCTTTCCTAGATGAGCATTTATTTTCTCTATCTATCCATACACCTTGGTATGCAGATATTGCCAACTATCTTGTAGCAAGACAGACATCACCTCATTTCTCACCAAGAGAAAAGAGGCAATTAGTTCACAAAAATTTTCTTTACTCTTGGATAGTTGGATACTTATTTTACACAGGCCCAAACAACATAATAAGATGTATCAGAGAAGATGATAAATATGATATCCTTAGAGCATGACATGATGAACCTTGTGGGGGACACTTTGCAACAAAGAGGACAAATCTAAAGATTCTTAACACTGGCTATTATTGGCCAACTCTACATAAAGATGCAGTGAAGTATACTAGGGGTTGTCATAGGTGTCAAAGAATGGGAAGAACAACAAAATTAGATGAAATTCCATTGCAACCATAGTTAGCAATAACACCATTTGACAAATGGGGGTTAGACTTTTTTGGCCCCATATCACCAACATCAAACAAAAATAAGTACATAATGGTGTGACCGACAGAATAGTATGGGCTGATTACACTTGATCCATGAAGAATCGAAGCATAATTAAACCACTAACGTCAATCTCAACATGATCAATCAAAAGAAAATTAAACCAAGCATCCATTAAAACCAAGCATACTAAACTACAAAAGCTTCAAAACAACTACTCTAATCCATTTGAAACTTATCCTATTGTGGGAGTGGTGTCATGTTGATGTGGAATGATGACCCTTTCCCAATCCCTGTGGATAAATGAGCTTGTTTCAACCAGTTTTATTGAAGAAAACTGGTGAAACCATTGTGATATGTGTGATGGAACATGATTCAAAACTAGATTAACATGATGCAAGCTATTTTAACATGATTTAAATACTAAAATGATTGAGATGTGCAAATGCAAAGCTAATCTAAATGGATTATAAGCTAAAAATGATTGAAACCCTAATTAACAAATAAGCTAAATGTATGCATCTAAGTTACCATGGAAGCCATTAATGGAAGCTAAGCTACTTATGCAAGTAATTAAACTGAAAAGATGCTAAATATGTGCTAAATATGAGTGTGAGTGTGAGTGATTTTAATAGCATAAGTTTGATGTTAAAAGATGGATCCATTTGTCTCCAAATAGTGAGCTATTTATAGGAGAGCAAATGAGAAATGGAGGGTTGAGATCAAAAAGGTGAATCAATGGTCAATGATGGAGGAAGTTGGAGACATGGATCATGGATTCTCATTAATGGATGAGAATGAAAGATGATATTTTAATCAAGGGCTAATATTCCTTCAAAAAAACACACTTTTGACATGTACAAGAGGTCACAAGTTAACTTGCACAAGAAGTTTTGAGTTAACTTGCACATGAAGATTTGTAAGAATATTCCTTTTTTCAAATGAGTGAAGAGAGAGAATATTCTTTGGAACATTCTCATGGGTGAGGGAAAAGGATATTTAGTTAATTAAAACCAAATTAAATTGTGCAAAGGAATATTCCATGGGAATATTCCCTTTTTGGAGGAATGTGTAGAGGAATATTCCCTTGCAAGTGGGGGGATTAGATTTAATTAAGTAATTGATAATTAAACAATGTTAATTATGCAATTAGGGGATTTGAAGAATTACATGATATTCATTAAATGAAGTGATTTAATGAAAAGGGGAAAAGGTGATGACATTTAATTAAATAACTTAGGGTTATTTAATTAAATAGTTTGATATATTTAATTTAATAGGATGAAGTGTTAGCATGCAAGGGGGTGAATTAACTTGATTAAATTAATGAGGTTAATAGATGCAAATGATGCAATTAATTAAATAGATAGGAAAATTTAATTAATTAAGTAAAAAGAGGATGGGTTTTAGGAGGAAATGATGTTAGTATACCTAATTCAAGTGCATGATATCATTTAGGACATTTTTAGTGTCTACATTTTCCCCCTCTTTGAAGTGAGGTACATACTACTTTGGTTCAAAGATTGACGCTCTTCGAATTAAAAAATTGTTGCTTAAATCAAAAAATATTTTTTTTCTAATTTTTGGATGCCCCAATAATGCCCCAGTGGAAGAAATAATCTAGTTCCCTACCCCCTTGATAAATTAGGAATTTTTTTAAAATTTTGGGTTAATTTCTCAACAAAGGTAAAATGCTGCCTCAGGGGGTCCAAAAAGGCTTCAGGATGCAAAAACATGCCAAAAACGAAAAAAAAGATGCAAAATAAGCTTCAGTTTGGCAAGATTGGTGAAAATGGTGAAAAAATTCTAGCTTTTGACTGAAATTAGGGCAAAAACCCCTAATTTTTAAGCTTAAATAGGTGAGGAAGGGTCACTTTCAATTCATTTGTGCATTCACACCTTCAAGATTGCTTACATTTTGAGCTCTGACCTCCAGCAAAATGGCTCACCGTGTGCTCCCCGTTCATCTTTCTGACCAAGTTCCAAAGTACTAGCGGCTTGTAGACACAAGACCCTGGGTATGTGACTCAAAACTTCTCTTGATTTGAATTTTGACTTTTAATCGCATCTATTGCATTTTGAAATTTGAATTTTGGTGGTGTCACTATATAGCGACGCTATTTGTAGAATTGGTGACACTATTTTGATTTATAGCGATGCATATGTAAATAACGACATAGTTCACAATTTTTCAGATTTCAAAGTGCGACGTGGGTGTAAATAGCAATGCACCTTGCGATTTGGAATTTAGGATTAGGGTTCACCAAGCTCAAATAGTGACACATGTGTGATTAGTGATGCATATCACGTTTTGCAATTTGAATGCCTTTCGTGTCACTGTTTGGAATTTGAGTTATAGTGATGCTATCATAAATAGTGATGCTTTTGTCATTTTGGGGGATAAAAACTCCAAACTTTAGTCAATTTTTGTGAGTTTTGACATCGTGCACTTCGTGGGTGCAGGAGGTTATCCATCCTTTGATGTACTGTAAGCACTGACCAACAATTTTATCTAGACTTGGTGATTTGTCTGAGTTACTATAGGAGCACCTGGGAGAGATCAGTTTGTGGTACGTTGTGTACATGCCCATTGTTCGGACCCATTTGGCGATGATGACAGTGCTATGCAAGTGATGGCATATCTAGATCTCGTTGTTGCACTTACCTATTGATGAGGTGACAATGAAATTGGAGGATGTATGGTGGATTCTGTGATTGTCGATACATGGTGAGCATGTGATCTATGACACTGATGTCGACTATGATGCCTGCCATGAGGTTCTTGACTAGGATTCCATTGTCTTAGTCAGCTCCTAGATAGACCTTGAGATGCACAGGGGTCTGGCATCAACCTTCAGATTGATTATTGCAGCAGTGATCTCAGGTTTGGTTGCTCTAGATCGACGAAGCAAGGGATTCAGTTTGAGATGGGGTCTAGATTGGCACAAGATGTTGTTCAGGAGGGCTTAGTTTGCATGGGGCTAGTGATGCTGGCCTCCCTATACCATGATATGCATGACTTCATATACTGTGATGGGAGAGCGATTGGTATAGGGTCACCCTTCTCCATATTTGGGCCTGGGATCATATTGCCATGCTTTGACCAATTGTTCATATGGTAAATGTAGAGCTAGATGATCCAGTGGAGATTCAAGGGTGCCATCACATTACAACACACAAGGAAGCTCGACATTCCTTACTAGCGTCGAGTGATCGACAATATGACAATGTTTAGGTGGATGTGGCTTTAGATGCCAACATGGTATGATGATGTTCAGTAGTTGTTCTTTGCTTGGCATAACCGATTCATTCAGGGTCGAGAGCATACCATTATCAAGAGGTACATACCTGATAGGGTTTCCAAATAGTTTGGTGAGAGGCAAGATACCACTAGGGCCAGATCCCTGTGTTGCTCAGATTCAACAGTTGCAGTTGGTTACAGGTGAGAGAGATCAGGCTAGACAACATATATTGGCCATCATTGCTAAGAGAGACTGGGCCCGTTAGCAAGTATAGGCATTGACAATTGAGAGGGATCAAGAGTTTTAGCTCAGGTAGACCGCCCATATGTAGTTGGCACAGGAGGTCAGGCGGTGCCAACAGTTGGAGGCCATGAAAACAACAGGACAAGGGCGGACAATTTATGCTCGTTTATATAGAGGCCATGACAGAGGCTGCCTATTATCATATGTACTACCACCGGGATATCCCGATGACGATTAGGAAACTAGATTACTCACAACAGAGTGGGGCATATCCCCAGGCCAAGGATCAACTAGAGAGACAACCTAGTGAGGGGAGCAACCATTAGGGCTAGTTTGCTTGTATAGACACTTTTTGAGTATTCGCTTGATTATTTATATAGATATGCATTCATGGGATCCTTTTTGATAGCCTCATGGATATTGTAATTTTGATCGATATACATACACTGACTCAAATATTGTATTATGACATTCACCATTTATATATATATGTGTGTGTGTGTGATGATATGGATTCAATATGATGTGATGTGTTTGTTTTATTTCATGCTTTATGAATGTATGGATGCATTTCTTTTATTTATGCAATATGTGATGCCTTTCTATGATGTGATGATATGAGATGTGATGATGTGGATGCAATGTTATATTCTTTTTACAATATTTTTTTATGATATACCATGGGATGGATGATATGATATGCAGATGTTATGCTTATGCAAATGATATGGATGCATTTCTTTTTGTGTATTTTATTATGCAGTCTTTGATATGATGATGTATGCATATGGATGTATGGATGGATAATGCAGATGTTCATGCTTATGATATGATAATGTGATGTATGTTTTGATTAAAGGTAAAAGAATGGTTTTGAAGGGGCTTGAAACCCTTTACAAACTAGAGTAGCTGATAAAAAAAGAAGAAACCATTACACAACAATCATCCTAGCAACAACAAAAAAGTAGCCAAAAAATAGCCTGAAGTACAGAGACCAGACAATAGCACTACATGTTATTCAGGATCTCCACAACTTCCATTTCATTCTCAGCCATCTTGTACACATTCTCCAAAACATTTGATGCCTCAATAGAAGCACCAGCCTGAGCTTTCATTTTGTTCTTGGTACAAACCCCCAGCCCACCAATCTTTACCTCATCAATCAAAACAGACCCTTTACCCACAACTTTCTCGCCTCCCCCAACCATAGTCATCACCTTGCCACTAGCCACAACATCCTCCACAAAAACATTACTCTTTTTCTTTTTCATCATAGAAGGACTAACCTTAGAAGAGACTAGACTGTCCACACCTGTAGAAGCATCACCTTTTTTCATAACAACATTCCTAATATCCTCAATTTTTTCCTCAAGAGCAAAGAATCTGCTCTCCCAATTCCTTTTCAAACTAGTAGTCTCCTCAACAATAGTATAAGCAATAGAATTAAGAGAATCCATCACATGATCAATCTGGCTTTGGACAAAATCATCCTTAGCCTTGCTAGCAACACCTCTTATTCTGATATTAGTCTTATTGATCTCATGAAAAAAACATTTAAACAGTTTAAACAAAACATTGGAAAAATCATGAGCCAACCCCAACACATCAATTTCCTCATTATCAAAATTATCAATACACTTACCAATAGCCACATCCTCATCAAGAGTACAAGGGGGAGGTCTCTACTCAAAAACATCCTTACCTTTACCTGTAGGAGTGGGGGTCTTCAACATCCGCATGGAGCAGGCAATTTCCTTAGCGACGACCTTCCTTTTTTTGCATCCTATCTGAAGCCATGCCTCTTTCCCTACCATGTTTCAGCATCACAACCATAGCACTAGTAGGAGCATCACCATCAACACCACCAACCAAGGTTAAAGGGACACCCTTCTCCAGAAAAGGGTCCCCACTCGGCACTTTACATTTCTGGCTACCATCATCCGCCTCCTGCACAATTCTGGACACAGGGGGAGGGGAAGAAGCTTGCCCATAAAGGTCACATTTTTCCTTACCCCTCCTAACCACAATATCCTCCACCTCATCACTACATTTCATGTAGCCCTCTTTGTCCCCCAAATTCTTTTTTCCATTTTTTCCCACAACAGGGGAGATGGGGCCCTCTTCTAGAGAAGCATAAGAATCTGGAACATAGTCAGCATCACCATACCTGTCTGACTCTGAATCCTCATTCAAAATGAGCTTCCTCCTCTTAGGCTTCTTACTACCCCTTTCATCCCCCGAATCCATCTCATATCCCTCTCAGGGTTTAACAATTTTATCCTGCGGGGCGGCAGGGGTTTTATGAACATCAAGGGCTTGGACATGCTCATAAATAAGTAAAATCAACCCCACATGTAGAATGGGGTTCTTGGGGTTTTTTAAATGCTCCTTAATCCCCAAATCAGGGGACATAAGCAAGTAATTAGGGATAGAAACCCATTTTTTGTGACGAAAGTGGTTGAGCAGCAAAAAATGATACGAATTGATCACAGTATACCTTCCTTCCAGAGTAACATACCTCATAATTTCCTCAGCCACATCACTCCACAATTCTTTCAACGAGCTCCTCTAATACCCAACGCTCTTAGCCATCCTCAAGTTAGCCGCTTCATCCTTCTTGAAGAAAATGTTCATCGCAACCTTCGCTTCTTTCTTATCCCTAAAAACCTTCATTCCCCGCACGGCAAGGCTAGTAATCTAGGCAATAAATTCTTCATCCAACACAATATCCCTCCCTTTCAGGTTCACAGACCTCTCCTTCCATCCCTGAACAAATAATTTCGTAACTTGGGGATTATTACCATGCAACTTTTCCATGTAAAGAGTAAGGCCACCCTTCTCGAGGACTTCCTAGACTTCTTTCTTCTTCTTCACCGTTTCACAGGACCTCAGCTCTACCCTATTTCTATCCCCTCCCATGGTGGAAATTTTGACACACAGAGACCCAACACTCAGCCAAAAGCAATTGTGACAAAAGCAAGAACCAAACAAACTAGCCTTGATGAACCGAAGAATCTTGAAACAAAGGCAAAAAACACCCAGAATCCATGTGAAATCAACCTCTGGACAAAGATGCAATAAAGAACCGCAAGCCTTGTAAAAGCCACCACTTCTAATCAAATCTTGAACAACCTTAGTCATTAATATCAAGCACGTGACTAAGGACAACCAACCTTTCATACAACACAAAGGATTAGCACTCATTATTAACAATGGTGGAAGCCTCAACTGAAATTGGGCCATTCAAATCCCATTCCTTACTCTCACGAACACCATAGTTGGCAAAAAAATCTGCCAACTTATTTCCTTCTCTCAAGACATGGGAAATGTAAACATTATCAAAAGAATTGATGATATTAATAGAGTCCTAAACCATGGCCCCAATTGTCCAAGAAGGATGGGAAACATTCTTCAAATTGTTAATAACATTCAAGGAGTCACCCTCCAGCCAACCTTCCTATACCCTTTTCTTTGTGCCAACCTGAGACCATGATAGGTAGCAACGATAATGTGATGTACGTTTATGATATGTGTGCAACGATTTAAGATGCCTAAAATAACAAATCTATATTATTCATCACAACTTAAATGAATATGAGGATGCAGGATGTATGTTTTATGTCATGCTATGATTATGCGAGATGCATGCATGCTGATGATTTTTGGATGCAAGATGGATGCATTGATGATGTTTTTGTTGACTGTCATGATACCAGGTTAGCACATAGAGAAGATAGAAGAATGATCAAACTATTGATTTTGATGATTGCTTCAAAAGATCCAACAAGTCTATGATCCACCGAGACTTTATTAGAGATGGTGATGCATGATGACGATTTTCTCATATCTTGGGATTGGGATATTTTGTCATTCCTTATTGTTTGATATAACACATAGACATGATGCATCAAGGTATTGATAACCAGGATGGTGTTGTATCTAGTGTAATGGAATTTGAATCTACAAATTGATAGGACAATTCTTGTTCACATCTTGACATACAGAAACATTGTTGGAATGTAAGTTAGAAGCTTAGAATATATTAGACCAAAGCATACACAATAGTCAACAATGTACTCCAAACAACTTTCCCACACACAACTAAGCAAGTATGCAACAAGATTATTTTTCAAGAATACCCACAAGCACAACAAATAAAAGATATTGATTGATGCCCCATTCCTTTCTCTCTAAATCATTTTGATATACATCATCAAGAGGTCCTCAGAATGGGCCATTAAGATTAATCATAAGAAAAGATCAAAGACAAATAGTCAATGTTATCTATATCTCTTGCCAGTTTAATTTAGCTAAGGTGAATTCTAATACTAATTTCCATCGCAAGAAGGATACATCCTAGGACATGTTGATCAAATGGTTTTGATTTAGGATGAGGTGTTTGATAAGTCGTTAATACAAACTCCACTGACACATTTACCTATGATCTAGACTTTAGATTTTGACACTTAGGTTCTCACTTTATGACTTGCTATACTTGCTTCCTATTTATTTTTCCAAAGGTTGAAGTTGAAGCTTGCTTTATTATGAATGGAGGCTTATTGCAGGTGAAAGCGAAATGGGATGGGTTGGTTTTTGGGATTTTTTTGGAATATTTCAATGTTTTTGGTATTTTGAAAAAAAATTTAAGGCTGTTTTTGGTCTTTTTGACAATTTATGTGGATGTTTTGGTTTTTCGATTATTTGAGGCTGTTTAGGGTTTTCTCTAAGATATTTGATGTTGTTTAGGTCTTTTGAATGTTTTCCAATATTTTTGGATTTTCAATTTTCAAATGCTTTTGTGTTTTCTAAGTTTCAAATGTTTTGAGATTTTTCCATATTTGAATGTTTAGGGATTTTCTAAAGTTTTGACCAAGAATTTAACCTAAAAGACCTATCCTAGGGGCCTTGGGGGTTGATCAAAGATTAGCCTTGCCTACGTTATACACACAAATACCACATAGTTTGACTAACTCGACTTATTAAAAGATTAAGATGAATAGTTGATGGAATGCCGGTTTATTATGATAGACTCCTACAGGATTGACCTAGGGTGTCTCGAGGGCACATCAATGATGGCCTTGCCTACGTTCAAGCTCAGAGACCGATAGTTCGACAAGGCATTGTTTTTAGATTTTTGATGTTTTGACTTTTTTAGGGATTTTGATGTGTTTTGGATGTTTTGGATTTTTTACTTTACAATTTTTGAATGTTTTTTGGATTTTAGCTATACATGATTTTGGATTTTGATGGATTTTGCAAGTGTTTTTGGATTTTTGATAATCTTAAGATACACAAGCACCCGATCTGATCCATAGCAAATTTCCCTCGGTATGATATGATAGGATACCTTGATATAGGTAGGACAAACTGACCTTTGGAATATGCCAAGTAGTAATAAGGGGATACAATACTTCACAATATCAAGGTATGATATGTACGTGGATGGATGATAGGAAGGAATAGGATGAATGAATGGATGGTGATGAAATGGTAGGATAAAGAGCCAAAGGTAGATGGAGGTGCTTTATTTACATGAGGCGTCTGTTTTCCATGTTTTCACCAAGGTACTTGCCCACAACATCACTAAAGTGGTTTTCACTAGAAGATGATTGCTTTTCTTTAGTTTTTCAATCCTTTTTCTCATTTTTTTGGATTTTGATCATTTTTTTAAATTATTTTATATTTTCAGATTTATACCCTTGAAGACTAGGCATAAAAAATTTTGAGATGCAAGTTGTTGGTTTCTGCAAGGGTTCACCTTCAAGTGTTGATAATTGATATGCTCCTGATCCATAAATTGTTGTGATGAAAAAGGGACCTAACCAGTTAGGCTCAAACTTTCCTTTACTGTCTTGATCTGGAATATTTTTTTGATTTCGCTTTAGGACAAGATCCCCTACCTAGAAAGACCGACACTTGATTTTCTTGTTATAGCTTTGTTTCAGTTGGTGTTGATATACTTGCAAGTGATTAAGGGCATCAAGACAACACTTGTCCAAGAATTCTAGCTCATTTAGCCGAGATACTTTGTACTCTTTATCAGTGATCAAATTCTATAGTGACACTCGCAGTAATGGGAGCTCAACCTCAATAGGTGGGATGGCTTATGATCCATAGACTAGGGAGAATAGGGTTGCACCTGTAGGCATGCAAATACTAGTTCGACAGGCCCAAAGAGAAGGATTTAACTATAGATGCCAGTCACGACCAACTTCATTGATTATTTTCTTTAGGATCTTCAAAATGGTTTTGTTTGTAACCTTAGCTTGACCATTTCCCTAGGGGTAATACGAGGTAGAGAATCAAGGTTGGATGTTGAATCTTTGACATAGCTCTTTCACATCCTAATTATTGAAGGGTGTTCTGTTGTCTAAGATAAGGGTTTGCGGAACACCATAATGGAAGATGAGGTAATTTACGAGAAAATTTCTTTCCCGTTATGTACGTCATGGGAATGGCTTTGACCTAATTAATAAAGTACTCAATGGCTATTATGATAAACTTGTGGCCATTAGATGAGGTTGGGATAAATTTTCATATGAGGTCAAGCCCCCACTATGAGAAAGGCCAAGGTGTGATCATTGGTTGCAATTCTTGAGTTGGAGCATGAATTAGATCTCCATGCTATTGACAATGGACACACTTTTGCACATACTGATGGGCTTCTCTTTCTATGGTTGGCCAATAGTACCTTGTCCTCAACAGTTTCTTAGCTAAAGTCATACCGCTAGAATGGGAACCACATATTCCATTGTGTACTTTTGTTAAAGCATTCAAGGCTTCCTCTTGGTTAAGACATCATAGTAATGTCCCTTTGATGCTACAGTGGTATAGGGTATCACCTAGGATTACGAATCAAGATGCCTTCTTAACAAAGGTCTTTTTAAGGTTGGAGGTGATATCGGATGGGAGGGTTCCTCTGGTTAGGTAGGTGAATATGTCATGGTACCACGGGGATCCAGGACCAAAAATGACACAAAAATTTAGATTCTAGGCTTTTGAAAGTTGGTACAAGAAGTTGTTCTACCAAAAATTCACATTGAAGGACATTATTTGACATGTCTAGCAGTGATCCGATTGTTGCAATAGCATCTACTTCTCGGTTGTTCATGCGAGGAATCTACTCAAAAGTTATATCTATGAAAAGGTCCTTGAGATTTTCTACCATATTCTTGTAAGGAGTAATCTTATCATCCTTAGTATGATAGTCGCCATTGAATTGGTTGATAACCAGTTGTGAGTCTCCATAAACTTTCAACTCTTGTATTTACCATTGAATTGCTATCCTTAGACCTATGATTTGGGCTTCGTACTCAACAATGTTGTTAGTACATGGAAATGATATCCTGTATGAATTTGGAATGCAATCATCTTGAGGGGTGATAAAGAGAATACCCGCTTCTGATCCATGTTGGGTAAATGATCCATCAAAGTACATTTTGCATTGATTTGTTAAATTGACAAGGAACACAGATTCATCGGGGAATTCAAATATCAATAGGTTCTCTGCATAGATAGGTGCCTCTACTAGTTGGTCTGTGATCACTTGTCCCTTTCTTTCCTTGCGCTCCATGTACTCTATGTTGAATTTAGTCAAGATCATTACCCATTTGGCCATTCGCCCAATGAGAGTTGCTTTGGATAATAAATATTTCAATGGATCGATCTTTGCAATGAGTTTGATTTGATGTGATAGCATGCAGTGTCAGAACTTTTGTCAAGTAAAAACCAATGCCAAGCATGCTTTCTCAATGGATCAATAGTTCATTTCATAGCCCACCAAGGTCCTACTGATGTAGTAGATGACTCTTTCCTTTCCGTTTTCATCATGTTGTGCCAAAAGAGCACCTAGTGTTGTTGATGTTGCTAAGATATACAAGATCAATGGTTTGTTTGGTATTGGTGGAATGAGCACTAGAGGTGTTAATAGATAGTTCTTGATCTGCTAAAAATATTTATCACACTTCTCATCCCACTTGTAAGTTATTCCTTTATGGAGAAGATGCAAAAAAGGGTGGATTTTATTGGATAGTTGCGCTATGAACCTCTTGATGGACTATAATCTTCCTTGTAACCCTCTCATCTTTTTTAATGTTTGTGGTGGTTCCATGTCTAGGATGGCTTTTACCTTTACTAGATTGATTTCTATCCCTCTTTGTGAGATGATATAGCCAAGAAGCTTTCCTGATGTAACCCAAAAGACACACTTTTTTGGATTTAGCCGTACTTTGTATTCTTCAAGTTTGTCAAAGATGGGTCCTAAGACTTGAATTCCATCATTTCTTTTCTTTCATTTTTCCAAAATATCATCCACATAATCTTTAGTTATTTTGTGGATCATGTCATGAAAGATGAGGTTCATTGCTCTTTGATAGGTTGCTCCTGCATTCTTCAACCCAAATGGCATCATGTTCCAGCAATATGTTCCCCATGGACAAGTGAATGCAATTTTGTGTTGATCCTCCATGGCAATCATGATTTTATTGTAGCCTAAAAATCCATCCATCAATGATAGCATTTCATGTCCAGTTGTTAAGTCTATAATGAGATTGATGTTTGGAAGAGGGAAATCATCCTTTAGGCATGCTTTGTTCAATTCTTTGAAATCAGTGCATATTCTGATGCCCCTAGTGGGTTTGGAGACTAATACGAGGTTTGAAACCCACTCAGGATAATCTATTGGTCAGATGAATCCAATGTCAAGAAGCTTTTGTAACTCCAGTTTCACCAAGAGTGCTATCTGAGGGTGCATCTTCCTTAATTTCTACTTTACTGGCTTAGCTTCAAGATAGACTGCTAAGTGATGCTTAGCTCTTCACTCTATCAGAAACATTGCTAGGTTTTTACGTTCTCCATCCAACAGGGATTCAACATAGAAAGTGATCTGGGGGGCTTCTTCTATTCCCACATTGACTGAAGTGGCCTTTTTTGCTAGAACCGCTGACTTCTCTGGATGCATTGCACTAAGGGGGAGATTGAATCCCTCATCCTTGGGCACCTCAGAGAGGTTTTCACCCTCAGATGCATCCTTTGGTTTTACTATTTTAGGATCAGAAAGTGTTATAGTGTGGTTTTCACTTAAAGATCTACATGTTAGTTGCATGTCATTAATTTTGCGACTAAAGGATTCAATCATTTCCCCATAGTATGCCCCTATGTCTAGCTCTATGTCAAAACCTGATTTGTGATCTATCCATGGTAAGTTGTCACAAAGTCCCATGAATTTTGAGATTGCTTCATCATTTTTTAATAAATCTAGAATCGGTGGTCCTTGTTGGTCCAAGTCAATGAGTTGTGGGTATACTAGACGTATTTCAGTTGGTTGATTGCTTGGAGAAAAGTATGTTATGGATATCATAAAGAGAGATTTATTCTCAAACAGGTCAACAACATCAAGGGGGAAGTCATCTAAGGTCGTATCATGTGATGTAGGTAACCAAGAGGAAGCCTCAACCCATTTAGTGAAAGTACCTTTCCCAATAAGGGTAACCTTGCTAGTAGTACAACCTAGTCTAAGATTCTTTAGTCATTTCTCAAGAACGATGGGTTCTAGCAAACCATTATCATTTTGTCCTAACTTCTTGTTCTTGTTATAGCCCCATACCTTCATTAGCTACAAGCCTTTATTATCATCTTTGATGGGAAGAGTGGGGATGGGTCGTTCATCCTGATATAGCAATTTAGAGACATCCTCCTCGTTGACATCTTCTTGGTTCAAATCCCCACTTGGTGAAGGTAGTAGCTGCCATCTTTATTATTTTAGGCTCTTTGTTACTAGATGTGGGTTTCCCATGGGATCGAGGAGAAAGAGGTAGTTCTCCTAAGACAAAGGTATTCTTCATTAGCTTATAATTTCCACAACCATCATCCTGGATCACTGCTTTGATATCTAGAATGTTTTGCACAATAGGTATTTTTGTTTCTGAGGTTGATGTAAGGGATGATCAATCAAAAAATGAGGTAGGAGGTGTAGGCCCTTTTTCATTCTTAGGTATTGTGGGGATCTTATAGAACTTGGCCTCAAGATTCTTGTAGTATTAAAAAGGCTTAGGATCTCCATGGATAGTAATTTCTCTACCCTCAAAAGGAAACTTTACACACTGACGGTAGGTTGATGCTACAATTTTTAGGGCATGGATCCATGGTCGACCAAGCAGAATGTTGTAGGGAAGATCAAGGTCTAACACTTGGCATGTAGTTTCTACAATGAGGGGGACCACTTGGATGGGTAATGTGATGATGCATTGTGATACCCATTCTTGGTCATCATTTTCCTTGATGGTGGTGCTCTTTGTCTTCTCAATAGTATCCTTTGAATAGACTAGATTTTTTATCAATTGAAGGGTGCAAATGTTTAGACCAACACCTCCATCTACTAAGACTCTTTTGACCTTGTTCTTATGAATAATGACCTCAAGGTGTACTCCTTGGATGGTGACTTTGTCACGTTGTGTGGTGACTCCATATTCCACACTAGGCCTTTTGATGGTGACAATAGTGATGGAACTATCACATGAAGTGACTACATTGGAATAAATATGTTGCACGTTTGTGTAATCCTTAGCTTTTCTAGTGTTGTTTCTTTTGCTATGATCTAGCATAAGGTTCTTGTATCTTAAGATCTTGGTTACTAGTTGGTATCTCAACTGAGATAGTATTGTTGGAATATGTGTCTCAATTCTTACTGACATGGAACTCCCGAAGGGAAAAGTCGCTGTGACATTATTCATGTGTTTGGTAGACTACTTAGTTCATCTGTTTGAAATATTCATGTCGCCGAGACAGAGCTGAGGTCTTGCCGAATGAAGACTATCACTGTGACATGAAGTCTATCGCTGTGACCTTTTGTCGAATGGAGACCTCTGGCTGATAGTATGTTTTTATCGGGTCTTTGGGGTGACTTGATCGCTCGGCATGAAGTCCCAGCGACTGAAGGGAGTCTCACCGATAGATCATCGGGCTAACGCAAGGGCTTTGGTAAGATGTCCTAGCGAGTATGAAATGTCTCGCTGACAAAGGTTGCTATCGGGTGTCAAAGCGGATGTTGGAGTAGCTCAAGGGTTTCGGGGAGAAGTCCTAGTGACTGGAGAATGTCTCATCGATAGCATATGGCTATCGGGGTAACACAAGGATCATCAAGGAGAAGTCTCAGCGATGAAGAAAGGTCTCGCCGACGGGAGTATTCACTTGGTGCCTTCGCGGTGACAAAAGACTTCGGTGTGAAGTCTTGGCGACTTGGAGAGTCTCGCCAATAGTCTTCGGGATTACATGTTGTGTTCGCTGAGATGTCTTGGCGAAGATCAAATGTCTTTCTGACTCGGTAAGACATGGATGCTCGATGTGAAGTCTCGGCGAAAGACATAAGTCTTGCCGACTCGGTAAGACTTGGTTGTGCTTGGAGTGAAGTCTCGGCGAAAGACAAATGTCTTGTCGACTGTCAGGTGCTTCGATGAAACCTGAGGAGATTCGATGAGAACTCTTGGCGAACGATAAAGTCTTGCCGATGGAAAAGTTGAAATCGATATGACTTGTGAGCATCGGTAAAACGTCTTGCCGATGGAGGAATCTCTTGCCGATAGAAACGCATTGGATGTCGATGGATTCGGTATGACTCATGGTGTTCATTATAACGTCTTGCCGACTGTTTGGACTTACGTCGATATCAATATGAAGACTTTGTGGCATTGGGGAGACACTGTTAGTGTCTCACCAATATGCCAACAAAGTTGAACGCCCTTGACTAGATTGACTTTCCTATGTGGCACCTCGTGGACCAATCAGAGGAAGCGAATTTCAAATGGATGGCAGTTAGATTTTTGCAACAGTTGCGACACTAGAGCTGAACTGCATGCAAGGAAAAATCTGCAATGGGAGGAAACTTTCTACGATGGGGCAATGGCGGATAAGGATGAACAGAAGACAAAAATTAGAATGTGATAAGATAAAAAGGAGATCAATTCTGAGAATGAAAATAATCAGATTCTTGAGAGCATTTTTTGTAACTGGATGAACAGTGAATGAAGCTACTGTGAACTAATACCAGAGAGTTGTATCTCTGATTTGTATGTAATTTGTTTATTACTGAAATACAAAGAGATTCAGCTTGGTGTGGTGGGTTTTTTCCCGATAGGGTTTTCCCACGTAAATCTGGTGTTCATTTGTCTTTGTGTATTTGTTCTATTTCTAGAATCTTTCATGTGTGTCTTAATTGGACCTGTAATTAGAAAATTAAAAGTACCTGTCTGATTCTTCCCCTGAGTTTTGACGTTAGGAAAGTGTTTTCAGACTTCTTCTTACAATGCGTTGTCACACAATGTGGGACAACACATAAGAAACACAACATCATGAAGCAAGAAAAGAAGAGAGAAAAGAAAGGACAAACGACATAACGAACAAAAGATAGGGGAATCTGATAATTCAAAGTCATAACTACTCATAAATATAGGTAGATAGGTGTAATATATAATATATAAATGGACTGTCATCAACCCCCTACTATATCAATCATGAAGAAGAAAGTTACGTGCAAACAAAATAAAAATAAAAAATTGGATCAACATGGAAGGGAGGCCTAAATTCCCCAAACACTTTGCATTGTCCCCAATTGTTGAAAATCAAGGCACAACAAAGAGAAGAATGATGTCACAAATAGAAGAAGTTTATGACACAAAACACTCATGTATCCAAGCACCTACGAGGGTGACAAGGGTCCTCCAGGAACATATAAAACAAGCATGGGGGAAACACAACACACACACAAATCTAATCTACAAGTAAAAAAGAGGTGCCCTCCTAGTCTTCATCAACCAAGAGGTTGTCGTTCTCCCAATCTAGTGTTAGGAATTATGTTAGTGTTCACATGGGTAAAAATAATAATGTGTGTGAGTTGTTACTACAACTCACGTAATTATTATAGGTATTAGATTTGTTATAGTTTGGTTTATTTAATTATGAGTTGTTAGAACAACTCATCTATGTAAAGGGAGTTGTTATAGGAGGTATAACAACTCTCCTATAATATAAGATATGAAAAATCCTATATATATGTTTGTAATTCGTATTATGAGGGGTGAGAGAAAATATAACTTGATTTTATGTGTTAAATATGCTCCAAAATTTTCTCTCGTATTAGAATTTTTTTACATGGTATCAGAGCCATAATCATCTTGTTGCTTGTCAAAATCCATAGAGATGAAGATTAAATGCCAATGGAAGAATGAATATATTATTTGAATCAAATAATGCATAGGCGAGTTGGTAAGAGTACTGGTATATAGTTTTAATTTTAAAATCACATTTTTTTAAATCAGTATAATGCAGTCTCAGTAAAATGGTGATATCTCATTCATTTCTCAACAAAATTTCAAAATTCAATATGTTTCAGAAAGGGGATGAATAGAGAAACAAAACCCAGAAATTATTTGAAGAAATTCACAACAGTTCACGAGCAATTTGAAGTAGAAAATAGCACTGTGAGTTTTGACGCGATTTACTGTGATTGGAGTGCTTGTGAAGCTAAATGTGAGTGCATTCTTTATCAAAAGTAGGCATTAAAATTGCCTAATGAATTCTGAATACCATTGCTCTTGTTTTCTTTCATTCTGAAGTGTGGTGAATATGGGAGGATCTAATTTCATATCTCTTCTTTAGAAACTGCATCTTGATTCTTCACTGTAGAGAGAAATCACTCGGTGAAAATTCATAAATTTGTATCATCTACTTGCCTTACTAATGCAATGTAGATAGGTTTGTGATACGAAAGATTAAAGGCTCAGATTCTGATTCATACACTCGTTGTTGCTCCTTCAACTACTTTTCTAGGTGAAATATATAAAGCGTAGCTAGTCACATGTGATTTATTGGTGAATGGCATTTGATTCTGGTGTTACACCACAGGAAGCTCATCACCTTTGTACTACTAAGATTCCATAGTTCTCCCTTGATGTTTGCATTATTGAGTCAACATATGGCATACAACTTCATCAACTTAGAGTTTTTTTATGTTGTGTACAATGTTGTGTCACGGATGGAAGAAAATGTGATGTAGTCTAAGTTGGGTAATAGCATCTAATTATATTAGAAAGTAAAGTTAAGTTTTAATAGTTTTATAATAATAGATTGTTTTGAGACATTTTGTATATAGTCTAAAATTCAAAGCCCAAAAGTCTCAAAAAATAATAATAATAAAAAAAAAAATTACTTCAATTGTAATCAGATGCATTATCACTTGTATGAGATGTCCATTTTAAGGGGTCATTCTAGAAATTGATCCCAAAAGCCAAATCTGCTAAGTAGAAAACATACTAGACGATGGAGGCACCGGAGGCTGGAGGATACTTAGCGACCTCTCGTCAGTCACCAACGATGAGGCTGCATGCATGATATGGTGACAAATAAATATGCAGTTTTTTTTTCAGTTTTTCAATGTGGTATGTGACTGCTAAAAAATGATTGTATTGGAGAGAAAATAACTACAGAGGTCCTCTGACTACGGTGATCCTTTGACTATCGTACTTCGTTAGAAGATCATCGATCAGTGAATACATTCATTGGCAATGGTGATCATGTGCAGCAAGATCCAGACAGTAGTATGCAACATGATATGATTCTTTTTCAGTGTTCCTGGTTGTGTGAATAAGTGGAAATTTCACATTGTGGGGGGGAATAATAACCAATTTTCCATTCCCATTTTGGCACCAAACTGGCTAAAGTCAAGGGCAGCTTCCAGTGGTAATGGCAATTGTCTATGTTGTTCGAGATCGAGTGGCAACGATCGATAACAGTGACTGCAATTAAGAACATTGTGTTCTTATAGAATGTAATGTGAAAAATTTTCCAGTATGAGTTTTTCATATTTGTGATAGGTATGTTGATTCCTATATACTTCCTTGATGTACAAGCATAGTGGCAAATAAAATCACCAGTGTAATGTAGTTCATGGATCTTGAAAGGGTTTGTTGGAGGATCCAGAAAACCACACGAAGTGGACAATTGATAGGTTCCTATTCACATCAAGGTTTGTGGTAAGCCTGTTTAAATCCATGGGAGGAGAGAGCCTTTCTTTGGATCAAGGTCATGAGTCAGTTGGACATGTCACAAGGACATGAGCATACTATAGATGAAGGGTGTGAGTTCGTGTCATGTTCACACTAAGGGGGGATGTTAGGAATTATGTTAGTGTTCACATGGGTAAAAATAATAATGTGTGAGTTGTTACTACAACTCGCGTAATTATTATAGGTATTAGATTTGTTATAATTTGGTTTATTTAATTATGGGTTGTTAGAACAACTCATCTATGTAAATGGAGTTGTTATAGGAGGTATAACAACTCTCCTATAATATAGGATATGAAAAATCCTATATATATATTTGTAATTCGTATTATGAGGGGTGAGAGAAAATACAATATGATTTTATGTGTTAAATATGCTCTATAATTTTCTCATGTATTAGAATTTTTTTTACATCTAGATCATTATAAGGGGAAGGTGGACGAGCCTACAAGGGTGGAATAGCAAGGGGAGCACCCTCTAACTCTCCTGCGACAAGAGCCAAGGAAGAGGGCCCTTCAAGGTCTTCTTCGTTCAACTCTTGTGTGGTAAACATCATTGATTTTACAAAAATCACTGAAAGAGTTGGGACATCATCTACCAAGTTGAACATGAACTTGATGGGAGTGTCATGTGTCAACTAAGCGGGCAATGAAGGAGGCACCCGAAATCCACTGTTAGGCTCACCGAAAGACTCGAGGGAAGTGACAAACTCTAGGGACGCCAAGGCTGCCTCTATCACTAAGACGACGCAAGCCAAAGTAGAACTAGCTTCCAAAGAAGGTGATCCCTCCTTTCAACCCCCATTAGAAGCAGTGTCGTCCTCCAACTTGCACTTCGTCGGAGGATGCGAGATCCCCACAAACAAAGTAGAAGGCGAGGAAGAAACAGAAAAATAACAACAGACACCACCGAGGTATTCAACATATCCACGAGCTTGGGAAAAGGCAGGATGTCCAGAAGGGATATCAAGAGAGGAGGCTCAGCCAAAGGATCAATGAACACTTGCACCCTCTTAGGGTGAGGGTCATCCACACTCACAAGGGAAGCCAAAAGTAAGATTGAGGCGGCGGGAACTAAAGCAGAAGGGACAAAAGAGGACATAGCAGAAGACACTGAAATAGGAGTTGTTGGCCCCCCTTCCTCTTGCAAAGCAACTTGCTCAATGACTAGAGCCTTCCTCTAACGCTTACACTCATGTGCAAGGAAGTTCCTTCAGCTCCTAGAGCTAGAGGCTATAGCTTGAGGAGCGGAAGGCTCTTGTCCAATCATTGGAGTGTCCATCACAACTGTTGCCAACAGAGGGAGCGACTCCTAGACAGGAACGAGAGAAAGAGATGCAAGAGCAGAGACAACAACAAATGGAGAAGTAGAATCAAGCACCTTAGCAACGGGCCTCTACCCATTCACTACCCTAAAGGTAGGAGCAGTAGGAGGCTGCGGAGGTCGAGACATAGAGGTGACTCACAGGGACCCTTCCTCTTACCATACAAGATAAACCGAGGCACTGTGGGCAAGACAGGAAGTTCAAACACCTAACGCCTAGCCTTCCGCCAAGTGGGAACCATCAAACTCCCCAAGAGACGCATAAGGGCTGACACCAAGGGAGACACAGCAGGACGAGAAGTAGATGCAGGTGGAACTGTAGAGGAGGAAGAAGGTGTCTGAGTGGACTTCTCCTTTTTTTGAGCAGCAGAGGTAGCCATATGTTGTGCTACCATGGAAGCTTTAACTAAAATATCATAGGGAGGAGGGTAGGTCACCTTCGGCACTATGCCCCCATTCTTGTACTTTATATAAGTGTGATTCAATAGGTCCATCATAGGAGGGAGTGGACCAACAAGGGTAAGCCAAAAGTGATCAAGTGAGTATCCCCCACGCGTCACCATCGGTTTGTTACCGGTGTCATGGACTACATGCATGGAACCCTCATGAGAGAACTTTAAGCATTTATGAATCACCGAGGGGACCACATTCATGGAAACTACCCAAGGAATGCCTATCTTCACTCTAAACAAGTTGGACCCCGAGATAATATCAAAGAAGGCATTCACAGTCCTGGGCCCAACCAAGACTAACAAGGTGATAGAATCGATGGGAGGAACGGAAAACCCCTCATGTGTAGGTATAGTGCTTTTAGACTCTTCGCACCCATGCTTATGTAAGAAGTTTATTAGCATGATCTTCTCTATGATAACATTAACTCGGCATGTAAGGTCAACGAGAAGGCCAGTTACAGTGTTCCTGTTGATACAAGCAGGAATGTATAAAGGAAAGGGTTCTCTATTAGCATTCATTGGTAAATCCTGCAAGATAAAGGTTATGGTAGGAGACCCACTCGCAGGCTATACAAACGGGATGGGAAGATGCATGAAGGAAGTCATCTCTATGCACACTAGAAAGGACTTTCTTAGAAGCCCCCAAGGGTTTCACAATTAGACAATAACCTATTCAAGGTTTTGCTTCACAATGTTTAGGGACACTTCTAGCTACGTTGTTAGGGGTTGTAGGTTGGGTTGCAAGGTTAGACACCCTATAACGCACACACCTACAACATGCCTAGGACACAAGAGAAGACTCCAACACTACGAAATGACACCAAAACAGTTCACGTCGGGTTCAGGTCAAAATGTAGAGGGGGATCGACTGCTCAAGACCCCAGGTCACAAGAGGGTCTAGAACAATCGACTGCCTTGATCTACCTCATGCTAAAGGATTGTTTAAGATAGATTTGATGATTGAGGGGGTGAAAAAGAAGGGCATTTGATCTGCCTCTTTCCTTCTGTCAACCCGAGAGGTTTAAGAAGTCAGGTGAGCAAATTCTTGAGTCTAGACTACAACTTAGGTAGCTCTTTGCCAAAGGACTCCAACACAGAAGATGGACAATAGTGTGGCGCATCGGTGTCCGTACAAACATAGAGTGTAAAGTGTAGCTGAAACTCGAAAATAACTTATTAACGACCTGACCAGTACAGCTTGACACTATGACAGAAACAAAAAGCAACTAAACTGCTAAAATAACAAGAAGAATACTTTAACTTGAAGATAGTTTAATGAAGAACGAAATGACGAGCAATGGTGGTAGAAATGCAACTTATAGTCAATCCAGCCCCCCACAAGCTCCACACGAATGAAATACCTACACATAGAAGAACGGGGAAAAATGTTGAAACTGTTTCGGGGCTTGTCATAGTCAAACCCCCATTTTGGTGTTTCCACCTCTATGAACAGCCACAATAGAGAAAGTACAATAAAGAAAGTATTGAAATGGAAGTAGTATGTACTATATTAACAACAATAATGCTTCAAAATCAATATGACGATGCTAAATGAATGGATATCACCTCCCCAACAAGATGCTTTCAAGGCATGTGAAGGAATATGTGAGCTCGCAAGCTTGTGGATGCCAATGTTTCCGCAACAACGAGAGTAAAACCAACAAAGTGTCAACTTGGAGCTTCAAATATGGTGAAAGTGTTGTGAATGAAGTGTGTAGAATGCTCAAGAAGATGAAGAAGTGTGTAGAAGATGAATTAGATGAATGAGAAAGTGTTTTGAAAATGAAAGGGATGCCAAAGGAGTCGTTCGAGGTTGGTCAATGAACAAAGACGTTACACTTCGACACTAATGGAGAATTATAACGCCTCTACGGATTCCAAAGGCGAGAATCTAGTTAGGACGACAGCATGTCACACTTGTGTCCCTGATAGAAATTCCCCCACCGACACTACAAACAGTTGCCAAATGGATGGAGAGCGAGCGGAAGATGTGGAATACCATTATCGGGTTTGATTTTTCTAAGGTAAGGGGTATAAATGGGGAATTTGCAAGGGGTACAAATTCTAACATCCAAAAGTAGTTTGTCCTCTCAAGTGTATAAAGCTATAAATTGTCCCTATATTGTTCCAAATCTTTCAAAATTGATTGTAGATGTGAAAAATGACTTATAGAGGCAATCACAAATCAATCCACAACTTTTTAAAAAAAAATAGCAATCAATGCAAGAGCAAAAACAAAAAAGTAAACAATTTCTAACCTTACACATGGAATAAAGTATTAGTGGAGGACTCTTAAAATTCACTTAGATTTTTTCTTTAAAAATTTTAATGGCATCCTAGGTATACACAAGAAATACCAAAGAATTACCCTGACCTATATATTTTAAAATCAAAGAATTATCTTGACCTATTTATTTTAAAATTGACCAATAATATCATATTCCTTATGTGTTGTGGTTGCCAATTAATGTTATTGGGTGGAAAAAATTACTCATTAAATATAGCTTTATATATTCCAACCATCGTCTAATAAGTAGGGCCTCATGAAATATTTATTTATGTCTAGGGGATGAAGTGTTAGAGGTGACCTTGTACAACAAACCTAGGACCCATAAGAATATAAAGAGTATTAAGTGAGGAGGATGTATAATGATCAAAAGACAACATGAGAAGATGGAGACAAAGTCCAAGTTGTCCTAGACCATGCTAAGGCTAAAAATCTATGCAATAAAATCATGTCTCAATGCTATAAATAAATGATAATACATAAAAATAAATAAGAGCACAACAATGCTACAAAGTCAAAGCAAGCATATATTCACTTATTAACATGGTATCATCAATGTACTCATAATTAGCAAGGAAAAATAAAATGCAAAGATATACATTATTAAAAGCATCAAATTCATCATGCAATAACTCCCCACTACAAAAAATTGTAGCATTATGCATAACTACTAAACCATCACGTAGTGCATGTTATAATCATGCAATCTATCAAGAGGTATAGAAACAACAAGAATATTTATAAGATCAATGTGTGATGTTAAAAAACTATCATTGCAAAATATATCCTTATGTACATGACAGATGGTACCTCACATATATCACTACTCACTACTTCTAAGCTACATATAAGATGCATCATTAAAAAAAATCCCAAATGCTAAAGGAATTAGATCATCCTTAAATGAAAGAGTATTATCACTTTATATCCCATCATTAGAAGTAATTGACTTTATTCAACCTACTACATACCATATCATCCTTAAATACCTTGAGATAAGACCATCTCATCAATATCCATCACACAAGATGTATTACCATCATGGACCAAAGCATCATGAAGAAATATACAAATAAAAACATCATAATGCTGGGCATCACTAATACTAATCAAAGAAATGGTGTAATGAACATGATGCTCATGAATAAGTGGAGTTACTATAACTAAATGGGGAGAAAATGTGCAACAACCAATTCTAAAGAGTAATAAACACATACATCATGAAACAATGTCTCCATAGAAAATGCATCCCCTTCCTTAGTATAAAAAGACAAAGACCTAAATGATTAAAGCTTCACATGCTACAAAATATAGAAACGTGTCAAACTTTATAACATACATATACAAATGGATATCAACCACAAATGTTACTTCCTCTATACAAGAATTGCTCTTCCTTCGTTAAACCTTTATTATTACACAATAAGAACCTAAAGTGTTGATATAATACTAACATCATATGATAATGCTTTTAATGTCCATAAAATACCAAGTTATATAATAATATATATGATTGTTTGATTCCTAAATAAGTAATAATCTAGATTATCTAACATTTTGAAGTATTTTGCTCTCTTGTCAACTTTTAATGGCTAGTTAAACAAAGAGGAACATGGCCCAATTATAAAATTTGTACTAAGAGTTCATGTGTCACGTTCATGCTAGCAAAACTAAACTAAATCACTTTAACAATAACAAAGCTACACCTCACGTAGAAATATATGCTAAGGTCACAAATTGTTAGAATAAGAATCAAAACCTATTTTAAGTATATATGTGAAAATCAAACAATCGTTGACCTAGTTATTAACCAATTTCTATCCAGGAAGCATTGACTGATCTCTAATTGCATAATGGCTTGTAAACCTTACCATTATCTTCTGCATGACTGCAATCCCAGTCTTCTGGATTAACTACATTAGTATTAAGAGTACACCATTTGCAAGAGTTTATGTATTCTCTGAAATATTTAACCTTGATCACAACCCCAAAACCTAAACAGAAGTAATAACAATATTTGGAAAGAAATCTTAGCAACATTGCCATGTATTTGCACATAGTTCTAAAAGTAAAGATAGCATTTAAATCGTTAGGTTAACACATTTTAATGTTAAGATTTCTGATTTGTAACAGTGTGTAATCTTTTTTCAACAAGATCACAGATCATACTTCATGATTCATCATTCTTCATGATCCATCATCAGAATGCTGGGCATAGAGATTAAGAAAGTGAAAAAATAGAAACAGACTTGAATGGATAAAAAGATGAAGGGTAAATTGCCAAAATAGCAACCCACTTGCATATATTTATAGAAAACACCTGAGTTCAACACCAAGGTTTCAAAAGTAACTAAATCTACTAAGAACAAACAGTGCAGAGGAAAACCCAAATGGCCAAAACATAGATGTCAATACAGACATCAATGGCCTAACTACTATTTGCTATTGAAATACTCAGCAGGAAAAGCCTCCTCCAGATTTGCATAGGCCTTGAAGTGGATCTTCTTAACACGGCGAGATCCGTCTCCCTCCTCTTCCTCATCATCATCCACAACAATCTCCCGAATGGGCAACATGATGGGCATGTACTTCCTTCTGGCCTTCACTCCCTTGATGTCCTTCATCTTGTTCTTCTCCAGCTTGCATGAGATCTCAGAAGCATATGAAACATAGCTGTTAGCCAGCTTGAAGTAATGTTTCACTGCACTCTTCTGCTTCAACCAGATATCCCCAGTGGCTTCAATCCCACCTCCCTCTTCAACAACATTTTGCAGAGGCATGAGAATTCCTTTCGGTATTCCATAGGTCTCCATAAGCTCCAGACCTTTGTCAAGGGCTGCTTCTCCTTTTTGTATGATTGCATCTGCACGTTTACTCAAGGTATCTCCCACAGACATGGTTGTGATAGATTTATGTACCACAAACTGATCAGGAAGCAATGACCAGATGAAATCTCTATGTGGGCTAAGACTCCTATATGTAGTATGGATTTTAAGACTTCCTCCCATTTCAAGTGATCAGTAATGGCGTACTGTTCGATATATTTACTTGCCCATCTACCCCACCAGGGCCTAATGAATCAACGTTAATGTCTTCATTCATTGTCCATCGGTAAATTCGAGTATTATTAATGTTTGAAGCCCCGTAAATCTCCTTCTCTGTACCCTCCTTATCAATAAAGCCACAAATATCTGCACTTTTTAACTGGAGAAAGAACAGATGAGGCAAATAATAGTATGAACGCCTACTTTGTTTCCAGCAACATTTATTACCTATGTTTTTATTAGCAATAAAATCACAGTTAAGTAGCACAAGTCTAGTACGTACGATTAGTTGATTTATATAATTAGATGGGTGAATTAGATGAGGTTGGTGCACAACAATTAAGACTAGCCTGTGGGATACCCAGCGTAGGATAGGTAAAAACTCAGTTTTAGATAGAATAGTGTAAGAAAATTCAGTTTTTACCTATCCTACATCATCCTCGTTTTATGATGTTTTATTTATCATATTTATTAGTATCAAATATATATATATATATGGTTTCATTAGTTGTTTTTACAATTTCACATTATCATATTATTTGGTTCAAATAAATTTATAGGAACGTGTTTAATCATTGAATTTTTGTGTTTTGTATATAGTTTTATTCATGTTTTTACAATTTTACACTAAATACTTTATATATGTATGTATTCATGTTTTTTACAATTTTACACTATGATATTTTATATGTGTGTATTCACGTTTTTACAATTTTACGCTACGATAATCTATATGTGTATTCATGTTTTTACAATTTTACACTACGATATTTTATATGTGTATTCATGTTTTTTACAATTTTACACTACGATACTTATCATACTTATTAGTGTACCAAATAAATTTATATGAACATGTCTATTTTTTGAAATTTCATTGTTTTTTTAGTTTATAATTCAATTCGACTATTATGTTTGTATGTATTCATGTTTTTACAATTTTACACTATGATACTTATCATATTTATTAGTGTAAAAAATAAATTTATATGAATATGAACATGTCTATTTTTTTAAACTTCATTATTTTTTCAATGTATAATTCAATTCGACTATTGAAGCCAAATTTTATTCAAGCACAATTGTAAAGGAAAATAAACTTTCCTTTAGTGTTAATTAGGTTATGAAAGTAAATGTAAACAATTGAATACAAATCACTTTAGGATAAATAATGATTAGTGGAGAGTGATAAATATGATAATTTATAATGGTTATTTTAAGAAAGTATATGGATTAAATGATGTTACTTAGTTTTTTTATTGAAGAATTATTGATCAAAATGAAGATTTTGGAATTTTGATATCTTGGGATCAAAATAAGATGGGATGGTTTGATATTCACTAGGATCAAGATATTTTGTTTTGCTCTATCTAGAGTCAAATAGAGGCATCATGGTTCTGGAAATGTCTTGTACATGTGAACTTGTTCTAGTAATATGTAAAATTCAACTTTTCACTTTGCTTGATTTTCCTTTATATCATATACCTTTTTTGATAACTATAGATTAGCAATATTT
The DNA here is from genome assembly GCA_007258455.2 of Sequoia sempervirens. Classification (NCBI taxonomy): domain Eukaryota; kingdom Viridiplantae; phylum Streptophyta; class Pinopsida; order Cupressales; family Cupressaceae; genus Sequoia; species Sequoia sempervirens. The sequence goes on from VDFB02000008.1 coordinate 292,048,707, forward strand.
AAGAATAACTTGAAAGGATTGTTGTTAGTGTTGCAAGGGACATGTTCTCATAGGTCAACCCTGAAATACTTGAACAAATGATTGAAAACATCACTCTTCACTCATGAAGATGTTCCTAGGATGATCATGTGGATTTATATTCCTTTTAATGCACCAAATCCAAATATTTAGCTCCTTAGGATGAGAGAGGATGAGAGGATAACCTATGTGTAAAATAGATCCATTGAATGCCTTTAAATAGAAGGACATAACAACATATCAAACAATTTTTTATTTAGTTGGACTAAGCAAGACAGGTATAAGATGGAGTCGGCCAAATTCTTAATTTAAAAGTATGTGCATGTAATGTGTTTAATAAATGTATGGATAGGAAAATGTAATTGGGATGAGTGATCATGTGAATGAGATAAAGGATTTAAGTGTGTAGAAATGTGTGTAATGGATGAGTCAGTAGCATAGGGAAAAGGACCCAACTCTACACAAAAATACACCATTTGTCAATATGCCAATGTACCAAGGCACTCTCATCAAAATGGGAACTTGAAACTAAATGGGAAATGGTATGGGTATGCAAATTTTACCATTACACATATATTTGAGCACGTGTAAATTTTGAGAATGCAAACAATCGTCTAGATCTCAACTTAAAGAGAGCATGTAGATACAATTCTTCATAAAGCCTTTCCATACTCTCCTACAATGTGGACTTAATATAGATAACTCATTGCTCCAATCCATATTTTAGAAAGAAAAAAAATCCCACTCAGCAATTCCTTGATAAGAAAATAGATAATCAATGAAAAGTTATCCCAAAGGAAAATATTCTTACAATCACACTTTAGAGGTGAAAAGTGGATCCCTAATATTTTCCTCACTCGTTGTAGACTCACTTTAACCATTTTTCTAGAGTGTAATAGTTTAATTTTTAAATTTTGTATTTATGTACAAGTGTTGGCATTCATCATACACTTGATTTGAACTCGAGTCCCTATTTTCCATTGGTATATGTAAGGAAGCTAAGGTAGTGGAACAACATTCTACACTAATCTTGAGAGGATGGTTATACAAAATACTTTTTAGATCTAAAAAATTATAGAAACTTAAACAAAAATAAACATAAACAACATTCATACCACAACATAGTGATTTATGTGTGGAAAACCCTTTCAAGAGAAAAAAAACCCCACACTCCCAAAGTCATCCAATATATTATTTTGAAATCAACAAGATTACAATATACTTGCAAAGCAATATTTCTCATAGGATTATCACCAACCAGAGATCTAGAGGCAACTCAACAACTATAAGACTCTTGGATCTAACCTCTACCTCATGCACCTAGTATATACAAGATACAATACATGAAACAGTTAAACGGTATTGCAAAACCATGAGCTAAAACCACCTAAAAATCAGTTCCCATCCTTATCTCCAATAACTTATGCCTATTATGTGTCAAAGAACACACCACCATTTGTAACTCCTCTTTTACAGTCCATTTATGTGTCCAACACATTTTTACATCTCCCATTTCAAGAGACCCAACTTTCAGAGGCCATAACATTTGATTTCAGTGTTTGATTGACAAACCGTTTGAACCATCAAAAATCTTGTGAAGCACTCTATCCAAACATGATTTAAGCCCTTCAAAATAGACTTTGAAACTTTCAAAATTATAAACTTTAATATCTTCAAATCCAGACATGATCTTGTGATGAAACTTTATGAGCATGCTTATTTTGCCATTCTGAAGCTTTGGGAGAAATTTTGCATCAATATATGTTCAAATGTAAACTTACTATAAATAGTAACCTCGTATAATTGCAAGGTTGAGACACCATTTTCCTAACATTCTCACTTTTTGAACACCTTGCAAGAGCAAAGGGAGTATCAACACCATAATTTAATCACTAGGGATTATGAGGCCCATAGACTCCAAACACCATCTAAACTTCTCTATGCTTACAAGCTTAGTTAAATAATCTACAAAATTCATCAAATTCTCTACCTTAACTAGCTTCACCCTTCTATCCTTGACTGTATCTCTAACAAAATGATATTGTACATCAATATGTTTGGTTTTGGCATGAAATGTCAAGTTCTTAGCTAGGAAAATCACACTCGACTATCACAATAAACTATTATTACAACTTGTTTAATTCCAACATCCAAACACAGTCTCTTAAGCCAAATGGATTCTTTACAAGTGTGAGTAGTTGTCATATACTTAGCTTCAATAATAGACAAATCAATCACAAAATGTTGCTTTCTCATCCAAATGATCACACCACCAAATAAAACAAACACATAAGCACTTGTGGATCTACTACTATTGACATCACCTGCCTATTTTGAATCCACATTTAACCATGAATATCAAGGAAATTCCCATCTCCCACAATATTATCATGATAACACAAGGAATGCTCTAAGGTACCCTACAAATATCTAAAGAGACTTTTAACTACATCCCAATGAATTCGATCATGATTAAACATATATCTAGAAAGAAATCCCACTGCTTTGGCAATGTATGGTCTAGTACAAACCATAACATACATCAAAAATCCAACTACACTCTGGTAAGGTACTCTAGTCATATATTCCATATCCAATGGGGATGTTGAACATTTTGAAGTAGATAACTTCATTCCAACTATAAAAGGAACACACAATAGTCTATAATATTGCATGTTAAACCTTTGTAAAACTGAATTGACGTACTTAATTTTCCAAGACACAACTTTTTGTTCACTTTATATCTTCTAATTTTCATCCCAAGAACGTGTTTATCTGCAACAAGATCTTTCATTTTAGATTTAGTTGCAAGTTGAGACTTTAGTTCTGAAATCATACCTTTCCCTTTACTAATAAATACCATTAGCATGTAATGCAATAAATAGGAAACAATCACCATCATATTTATAATAAATATAGTGATCTAATTTATAATGCTCAAATACCAAATTCAACACATATGCATCAAATATTTGGTACCACATCCTAAGACTTTGTTTGAGGCCATACAAATATTTATTCAATTTACAATCCAATTTACTTTTACCTTTCACCACATAGTGCTTTGGCTATGTCATATAAATATCCTCCTCCAAATCTCCATGAAGGAAAGTCATTTTCACATCCATTTTCTCAACCTCTAGATCATAAGTATTAGCAATAAAAAGTAAAAATATAATGGATGTCATTTTTACAATAGGAAAAAATATCTCACTATAATCAACATCCTCAACCTGAGAGTAACCTTTCGTAACCAATTAAGCTTTGTACTTTTCAATACCTCCATCTAGACCCATCTTTTTCTTAAACACTCATTTGCAACCAATAGGTTTTCGTCCTTTGGGAAATGGTACAAGATCCAATGTATCATTATTTTTCAAAGCTATTATTTCTTCATCCATAGTAATCTTCTAGGATTCTACATCATTCATACCTAATGCATATTCTACATATCAAGGTTCATCAATGTTAGTATTCAAAGAAAAAATACATCTCCAATCATCAAGTGAATACCTTTTATGTGGTTTCTATGCCTTGTAGACCTTCGAACAAGTTGAGTTGGAGGTTATTCTTGCTCTTCTAAAGATTCAGAGCTAGATGAGCTCTCCTCAACTTCTTATCTATCCAAGGGCCTCAATTCAAATTTTTCTTTCAACTTTCTCAAGTGTAGAAGGAAGTTGAATCACATCTTTATGTTCACTTTGTTCTAGATGCAATGTAACAAAATAAGGATTAGTTTCTCAAAAACTAATAATTCAACTATTTATTACCTTATGTACTACAAGATCCAAAAGCTTGTATCTTTTCACACCATGGTTATATCTAATAAAGATACATTTCACATCCTTGTTCTCCAACTTTGTTTGCTTCTCCTTTGACACGTGCATATGCCTTACAACAAAAAAGCTCTAAGATATCATAGTGAAGGCTTGTGACCTAACCATGCCTTTATAGGCATCTTATCAAGAAGAGTTGATTTACAAGACTTGTTAATTAGTAACAAGCAATGACAACAACTCTAACCTAAGACTTTTATTCTAGACCAGGACCACTCAGCACACTCCTAGCCTTCTCCATCAATTTCACATTCAATATTTCTGCAACTCCATTATGTTGTGAAGAATATGGAGTTGTATTTCATCTCAGAATGTTGCAATCTTTACATAATCTATCAAAATTATTAGAGAAAAATTCTTTGTCATTATCATTCCTCAAACATTTTATTTTCTTTCTAGTTTGCAACTCAACCATTGCTTTAAATTCTTTAAACTGATTAAAAACTTTAAATTTACTCTTTAAAAAATATACCCATTTCCCACTGTAATCATCAATAAATAAAACATAATATGTGTATTTTTCAATCAAAGAAACATCTATAGGACTGAACACATCATAATGAATAAGATCCAATACACCACAATATTTATGAGAACTTGAGTAAGACTTAATATGGTTTTATTTTCTATAAATGCAATGCTCACATAAATCAAAACCAAAATTACAATCAGTCAATCCTTCAACAAGGTTTTAAATTTTTAAGGTCTTTAGACCATTTTCTCTAATGTGGCCAAGTCTCTAGTGCCATAACATAGTATTCTCTGGAGGTAACTTTGATTTAGAAGAAAGAGCACCTTTGGGTACCCAAAATCCATGACCATCTACTAAAGATGAAACTTTCACCTATTCCAACGAATTAGCCATAAACTTGGTTTTTCACAAAACTACTATTAGACTCAATAGTGAATGCATCAAGCTTATACAATGTGCCAAAGTTGACACCTCTAGCAAGCACTATAACACCTCTAACCATCTTGTATCATGTATCATAAAAGACTACCTACACACTTGCATCTATTAGTTTTCTCGCAGATAACAAATTTCATGCTAATCCAAGGATATGCAACACATCATTAATCCTTTTTACTCTACCATTAGGAAAACTGATTCTAACTTTACCATGAACAACAATATTCAAACAAGAATCATCACCCAAGTACATGTTACCTCCATCAAATTCTTCATATTCAAAAAACCAATCTCTATTAGAGTTCATATAAAAATATTTACCTAATTCAATTAACCATACATCATTAGTTGCACGAGTGGCCAAAGCTACAATGAATGCATCACCATATTCCTTCTCATATTCAGAATCAAAATAAAATATTTTCTTCTTGTTCTTCTTTTATTCTTTGCATTCATTATGGAAGTGTCTAGGCTTACCATAGTTCCAACAAATAGTTTTGGACTTTATAAGATATTTGGATCTCCCCTTGGATTTAGATTTATCATGCTTCTCATTCTTCTTTCCTTTTTCCTTAGGTCTTCCATGAATATTTAAGGCCTCTTGGAACTAGTGGATACCTTCCTCATCTCTTTAGAGAGAAAAGAACCCGCCACATGTTCATTCTTCAAGATAACATAAGTACTCCCAATAGCCATAACAAGAAAATCCCACAAATCAAGCAAAGAACAAAGAAAGATTTGAAATTTCTTCTCCTCATCCATTTTGACACCAAATGATACCAATTGAGACACCAACATATTGAATTCTTCCATTTGGTTTGTAATTCATCCACCCTCTTCCATCCTCAAGGAATATAATTTCTTCCTCGAGAAAATCTTATTCACTAAAGATTTGGCTTGATACATTTCACCAATTTTTTTCATAGTTTTTATGCAAAGGTTTCTTCAAGGACATTGATCATAATAGATTCTTCCAAACATAGTTTGATTATACCCTTCGCTTTACGGTCCATAGCATCATATTGAACATCCAAAGTAGGATATGCAAGACTTAAAATATTATCATGAACACCAACAAATCTTGATCTATTAACAAGTCCTCCATATTCAACTTCCACATCTCAAAATTGCTTCTAGAAAAATTCTCTACCTCTATTCTCCATGTTGTGCTTTCCATCTGAAAATTCTTGCAACAAGATTACAAATTATCTTCTACACAAGCTCCCACTCAAATTTGGATTAAAATGTTGCCAATGATGCAAATAGCCATATCATGAATCATCATCCACCCATCATCCCATCCACGAATTGGGACCAACATAGAAAGAAAGATTTTAATCAAAGCAAGGAGAACGTCACCAAAGAAAAATAAGCAACGAAGCAAAAAGGATAAATCAAATACAAATGGATACCAAAGCATACAAAAGATCATCCCTATCACACTCCATTTGTCAAAAAAACTATGGAGCAAAATCAAAATGGGAAATATATCCATCAAAGATGCTCACAAGCTCAAAACCAAGCTTCTCAAGTGACATACAAAGTATATCAAGCAGTTGGTCCCAATTTCATGCAACACTTTGTCTACATCCATCATTGCTCATCTTCCCAAGTTTAGAGAGACAAAGGTTCCAAACTGTCGATTGATCCATCCCATTTCCCTTCACACACATCACCATCCACTTCCTCATTCATGATATCCAAGTCTTGCATCAACCGTGTGTTGGAAATTACTCTTCATCATAAGGATTATGAAGGCACTTTATCGCGATGTGCACACCTAGACGAAGTTAAATCCAATATCAACAAGGAAAATCAAAATTCTCAAAAGTTGTATTCAAGCACCTGTATCTTAGCAAAGCAGATTATTTGAGTAGGATATTATTGGCATGTTGTGACAATAGCATCAACATCAGTACCACCAAGTGGTTCAACATGAGCATAAATTTTAAAAAATCAAGAAAATAGTAAAGATAAAAATCATCCTCCGGTGAAAACCACTACTGTGGCACTTTGGGCAAGTACTATGATGAAAACTTGGAAAACATGCATCATGAGTAGAATCGAGTATCTATATAAGCCATTTTAGATGGAATCATCTCATCCCTTTCATGATAAATCCAACACTCCCTTTATCTATCCAACCCATCTTTATACATATCTTCTAGTGTATCTTGATATTAACAAAGGTTTGGCATATACTTCAACTCTACTCATGCCAAAGTCTTGACATGGTCTTTCTAATTCACTGAAGTCTCATTTCCTATTTATAGCATTAATCCTAGAGCACACTAAAACTTTGTCACATACTCTTTGCATGATTTTCCATTACCTATCTTGATTTGCTCATGAAATATGAAATATTGCTAGACACTAGGGGCAGGTTCTTATACTCTTGTTTCTGAATAACTCTTGATCCATGTCTTATATCTCAAAAGGTGATCTTGAAATTGTGATCTAGGTATCGTTTATCTCAAAAATTCAAAAAATAGTCATAAAATCTCAAAATCCCAAAACATCGAAAAAATTGTAAAATCGAAGATCCTAAAAACATTTGAAAACTTATAAAGTCAAAATCCCAAAACACAAAAAAAAGAACACTTGTAAATTTCAAAATCCAAAAACATCCAAAAACTTGTAAAGTTCCAAAATCTAAAAAACATCCAAAATTGTGTGAAGTTCAAAATCCAAAAACATCCAAATCATATCAAAATCCCTAAACAACTCAAAAAACTCAAAAAACTTTGTCGAACTATGTTGTCTCTAAGCTTGAAAGTAGGCAAGGCCATCATCGATGAACCCCCGAGGCATTAGGTCAGTCTTTTGGAGTTTGTCATAATAAATTAATAATCCATCAATGTTCATATGTCATCAATAAATGGTTACTGGTCAGAGTCAGTCGAACAACATCGTCTCTGCTTGTATAATGTAGGCAAGGCCATCACTAATGAGCCCCCGAAGCACTAAGTCATTTTCCCCTTAGGTCTTGGTCTAATCTCAAAAAACATTAAAACATTTGGAAAACCTTGAAAATGTGAAAACATTGTAAAACATTTGAAAATCATAAATAGTCTCAAATAACTTGAAAACCTAAACATTGACATATGCCCAAAAACATCCAAAACAACCTCAAAACATTACAAAATGTCAAAAAATATTAAAATATTTCAAAAATTCTAAAACCACCCATCTCATTTCGCTTTCACCCACAATAAAATTTCATCCAGAATAAATCAATTGTCATCATCAACCTTTGGTAAAGTAGAAACAAGTGTGGCAATTCATGAAGTATGAACCTAAACATTAAAAATCAAAAGTCTTGGTCATTAGTTAACATTTGTATCAACGACCTTTCAAACAACCTATCAATTAATAGCCAACATCCACTAACATGTCCTAGGATACATATTTCCTACAATGGGCATCATCATTGGCAATCATTTTGGATACTTATCCTTTACACATCACACTGTTGGCAAGAGATATGAATAGCATTGACTGTTTGTTCATTTTAATCTTTTCTTTTGATTTATCTTAATGGTCCATTCCAGTGACCTCTCAATGATGTCTATCATTTGAAATGATTTAGAGAGAAAGAAATGCAGCATTGATCATTATCTTTCATTTGTTGTGTTTGTTGGATGTTCTTGTAGTAAAACCTCGACAAATACTTACCTTGTGTGTGTGGGGTAGTCTCAAGTGAAATAATGGCTGGGAAATATCAGGTTCTTCATACCTTTTTTGTGTTAGTCTCATTACTTTGATGGCTTATTCTTTCACATGGTCAAACAAGGTTTCCTTATGTTAGGTATGAACATGAATACTCCTATCTATTTGTAGAGTCAAATTCCATCACATTAGATACAAAGTCATCATGGTTATCAATACCTTGATGCATCGTGTCTGTTTGCTATATCAAAAATAAGGAATGATATGATGAATTTATCCAAATCCTAGTGTGTGCAATGTTTAATCTCCTAGTCTAAAATGAAAAATGAAAAGAAATGCAAGCAAGGGAAACACAACAACACCTCAAAATTGGCGTAGTTGAACTTGAACAAAATGAAAAGAAATGCAAGCAAGGGAAACACAACAACACCTCAAAATTGGTGTAGTTGAACTTGAACAAAATGAAATACAAAACAAAGTATGTTACCTTACCCAAGTTGATCAAATGGTTGGCCTTGTTGATTCATTCGATTGTGTGCTCCTTCGGATGGAAAATAGTATGAAAAATGATGCAAAACGATGTGCACAAGATGAGGGATGCAATGATGCAAATGGGTATGTGAGTAGATGCAAGATATGGATGAAAAATGAGCTCAAAAGTTGTAGCAATGGACTATGCTTGTGGAGGCTTGAAGGCTTGAATGCTTGAATGGTGAATTGTCAAATGAGGGAAAAATCCTCTAATTTTAGGGGAAATGCCTCTAAGGAATGGAGAACTAGGATTTAGCCAACATGGACAAGATCAAGGGCTAGGGTGAGTTGAGGACTCACAAGTCCTCACATCTTACCATGTGTCCAATGATATGTTAAGGAGATGATGAGGTGGAGGTACTTGAAGGTACCTTGGGATTGGGACAAGATCTCCTCATAAAGAAGGTCCTTGTCCCCATGTGGGAGATGTGACACATGAGGAATTTAAAATTCCTCAAATATCCTCATGGGGAAGAGGAGAGGAATTAAAAATTCCTAAAATGCATGGGGGAATAAAAGTGAATTTTAAATTCTCTTGGGGGAATGGGTTGCCTTGTCCAAATGGAGAAAGCCATTAATGATAGTTGACTTGGGGGTATGCCATAAATGGCATAAGGATTAGGTTGACCTAATCATGCAATTAAGGTTGTGCAAACAGGTGATTAGGAAGGCTAAGGAAGGGTTAAGAGCAAGTTGCAAATTATGGAGGATGTGACATTAATCCTAATTAAAGGTGTGCACATCTTAATCATGGATTGATTAAACTAATCCAGATTAAAGGGAGATTATGGAGGATGGGACAAGGAGAGAGAAAAAATGAATTTAAAATTGATTCAAATTCAAAAGGCCAAGTGACTAAATTAAATAAATTGAGACATTTATTTAATTTAGAGAAGGGGAATAAAAGGTAAAGTATTTAATTATTTAATTAAATACCTTAGGACATTAAAAAAAGGGGAAATATTAATTAAATAGATTATTTAATCAATGTCGATGGGGAATGTGGGATAGACGAATAAAAGGGATGAATTTGACCATATGGGAGTGGTCAAATTTGGATGTCTACATTTTTCCCTTCTTCGAAATACTGTTAGAATAACAGTGTTTCAAAGAAAAATAAATGTAGATGACTCTAGAGGAAATGACTAAAAAGTGATGCCCCAATGTGGGAGAAGTTGCATAAGCTATCAAGTGGTGGAAATGAAGGGAGATGCTTCAGTCTCGCTAGGAAATGGACTAGACAAAGGAACAGAGGAAAATGATAGGGTATGCCCCTTCGAGAGGACGGATGAGGAAGAAAAAGGGGGCCCGAGCGACTTCTCAATATGGAGAAACAGAGGGTACCACGCGGTAGAGCTCAAAAAACCATGAAGAATGGATTTTGAATAGAGAAAAAAAGACACACTGTGTGCAAATGGTGGCCCGCAGAAGAAAGAGGATTAATTAAATGAAAAAGAGGTTTAAATAATGGGTAAAAATACCCAAAACTTAAAAACTTAAAAAGAGAGGGAAAATGTTACATATAGTAATTTTAGATATTACTATTCACCATTTGCACACCTAGCAGTTGAGTGAGAGAGAGAGAAGAGGAAGAAGGTGACAAGGATGCCTGGTGAGTATGACAGCGGGGACAAGGGTTTCGTGGATGACGTGATCATCCACCGGGGCAACGAGATATTCCAGTTCTACCTTAAGCGTGTAGTACCCCACCAGGTTAGTTCAAAAACCCTTATTTGTGATTTTTAGTGATTTTGTAATTTTTTAAGTATTTGAAAATGTGGGTTTTGGGGTGTGGATAGATTAGGAAAATGGGTAGGCGACGGAATTGCAATTTCACCCATTTTTTAGGCAAAATCACTTGTGTAGGGTAACGGCCAAACGGAGACGAATTCGCCCATGTGAGGGATGAATTCTCCCAAAGATGGGGGAAAAGCCCAAGAAAAGGGTGAAGATGGCATGAAGATAGGTGAATTCACTCGTGAGACGGGTGAACTCGCCCATTAGAGGTGAAAAAAGGAGTGCGACTGATGAACTCGTCTGAGAGATAGCCGAGGATGTGGGAGAGACAGGCGAATTCGCCCGTAGCGAGAAAAGGTAGGGAGACGGGCAAATTCGCCCATTGCGGGAAAAGGCAGGGAGATAAGCGAATTCGCCCGTCGCGGGAAAAGGTAGGGAGACGGGCAAATTCGCCCGTCATGGGTAGAGTTGGGGACACCGGTGGATTTGCCCGAGATATGGGCAATGCCCATTGAAGGTGAAGTCGAGGAGACGAGTGGATTCGCCCAAGAGACGAGCGAATTCGCCCCAACGCAAGGGATGACAAGAGGATTGGGCGAATTTACCCAAATAGAAGAGGGTGATAGAATGTTGGGCGAATTTTCCCGAAAAAGAAGGCGAAATAAGAAATGGGAAAATTCACCCAAAAAGGGGGACGAATAATGGAAAGGAGAATTTTCCCAATGGAAGGGCGAGTTCACCCAAAAAGGGTGAATTTGCCAAGAAGGACAATGGGGGTGAATTTAACAAGAAAACCCGAGGGGAGGGAAGAAATGGGGGAAAAAGAGAATTAAAGTGAGGAGATTGGATGAAAAATGGTTGACATGTGTTCAGCATGAATGTAGGCCTTTAATACATTACGGACGAGAGAGAAGCATTCAACAATTCTAGAGGTGACCATTAAGAGGATGGATGTGCACGGCCATGTAGCATTAACACAAGTGAGACTGCTACATATGTTGGGATATCCCAACATCAAGGCACATAGAGCACTACTGACAGTGCTGATGGAGTGATGGAGCTCTGACACATCGACTTTGTTGCAAGTATGAGCTAGTTTGGTGGTGTTGTCATTGATGTTGTCATTCATGTCAACACAGTTCAGTATGTTGCAAATTGTACATGTATGGTTGAGACACTATTGAGATGTTGTGAGTACATGGAGCTATCTTTATGGTGTTTCAGATGAGTTGTGTTGATGAGTTTCCAAGTGCTTTTGAGAAAATTAATAAAGAGGTAAAAGCATAATAATAGAAGCTTTTAGAATGTGCTCCGATATGTGTTTTGTATTTCTCCTATGTTGATCCTATGCATGTTTGGTTGTGAAGTTTTAATTATAGTGATTTGATGGTGATATATGCTAAGTTTCAACCTTTGGTGAGATGGTACGTGAAATTTGTGTCCACCGGTATGTGTGTTCTACCGACAGGGTCAGTGTTTTGTGGACTGGGAGAAATATGTTTGCTTTGCAATTCTCTACTATTTCGTTTCAGATCTTGCAGATCTAGGATATGTCTTGTGAAGGTCTTTTCTATTCTCAGGCAAAGAGGTTTGAAGTCTAAAGATCCAAAAATCTTGTTTTAGTATTTTTGTGTGTCTGCACAATCCAAATAGTCTGGTGAAATAAATTTAGTGATTAAAGTTGCTTGTTTTTGTTGTGGATGTACCTGGAAGGTTCTGAGATGTATTCTCGTGCATAATGAAGCGTGTTGCGGCATTTTCATTTCATCTTCTTCTTAGGAAGTGTGTGCATCATTTTTCAATTGTGTTTTCATTAGGTTTGGCCAACCTGGTGTTTACACTTCATTCGAAGAATAAAATTTAATTGAGGAAGCATGTAGAAGATTCAAGAAAATAATTTTATTGGTCCACTCTTATTCCTTTCCACTGTGGGAATTTTGAGTTGCCGACCTTGGTAAATGTCTCTAAGGTTGAGAATAGTATAAAAGAAAGTTTAATTGTGAAGAGTTGATGAGAGAGTGTGATGCAAAGTGATGAAAGTGTGCCACAAATCATAAGAGTAGAAGTGTGTGTGAGTGAGTTGTGATAGCAATTTTTCAGTGTGTTGAAGGCAGTGAATTGAAGGTTTATGTAATCCTTCGAATGTGCTTTAATTGTAGTGATGGATCTTTTGTTCTCTTTTGTATCTATAGGCAGTGAGCCTTTGTACTTGGAAAGTGAGTCCTCTTTTGGGTAGTGAGCCTTTGTATTCAGTTTATAATCTTTATATTGTGAGTTAACCCTCACCATGGTTTTTCCCTTATTAGGTTTTCCACATAAAAATTTGGTGTTCATTGTGTTGATTTACTTTTTGTTATTTTTGTTTCATGCTCATATTTAATAACAGAATAGTGTGGTTGAAGATTTGATAAGCGATAAAGTTTTTAAGTTTGAATTTGTGTGATAACTGATTCACCCCCCCTCTCAGTTGTCCTATGCATGTTTAACATACTTTTCATCTCCCGATGGGGGAGATTATTGTGACCTTAGAGGATGTCTAGAGGATATTGTGATTACCGATCGTAGGACATTTGGTGAGCTAGGCATGGATCGAGGGACAAGAGTAGGACAAGAGCCTGCAAGCCATCTTCAGGAGAGCAGATTTGCCTATCTAGGGGGTGGAGTTGGACTTGGATGGATGTCTGGGACTGGGGGTGCTAACATTGCCATTATACCTTTGTGGGTTGATCAGTGGGATCTTGATTCCAAATAGGAGCAAGAGATTTTGCAACCTCAAGGTTATTGAGGTTGTCAGACACATCATGGAGAGGATGGAGGGGAAGTTTGCATGGGGTGCATACATACTAGCGCAGTTATACAGGGATATGCATGTGGTATGTTATAGGAGGGCGCACAGTGTCACACACATGACACTACTCTAGGTATGGGCTTGGGAGCACATCAGCATGGCCAAACCAGGGGTCCTAATAGTAGGTACACAGGATGAGACACTACTAGTGTCATATTGGTATGGGACTGAGTACAGATGGTGGCTACATTACTTGGATGTTAGCAACCTGGAGGCATGGAGGAGGAGACTAGACGACTTACAGGAGGACCAGATAGTATGGAGACCATACATGCATCGACAGTTTACAGATTGGAGGCAAGATGAGAGGAGGCATAGAGGATACTTCTTCACAGTATCCTACTTGACCCAGAGGGACCCATGCATTTTGGAGCTTCACAGGGTAGACAGAGTGATGAGGCAATTTGGGGTATAGTAGGATATTCCTCCAAGACCTCAGAGGTTCAGATAGATTACTCGAGAGTAGTTATGGGGTGATCCAATCACGACAGATTTTGTGAGACATCTATGGGAGGATCTATAGCAGGTGTCGTATCCAAGGAGAGGAGGGGTAGCAAACACGGGGATGATAGTGAGATACTCTGCGTGGTGGGCATGTCACCAACTAGCAGGGATCATGATGGTGCACCCAATTATAGGGGCACTCAGCTACGGTTTAGAGGATGAGGTGAGGTTAGCTAGACAGAGGAGAGTGAGGAGGAGAGGAGTCTAATAGAGGCGGGGTGGAGATAGAGAGGCTGAGGCCGAGGAGGAGAGAGATGACTGATAGAGGAGAGGACAGGAGGAGGCAATGGAGGTAGATGCCTTAGAGGTACATCCACTAGCCATAGTACCATATGTACCACTACCATCAGAGGATCCAACTATACTATTGACAGGGGCTTTAGCGAGGTTGCGGATCACAAAGAATAGACTCAGGGAGTTAGAGGCAAATAGGGAGAGACTATAGGCTGAGGTGAACAAGGTTTGGATAGAGGGAGAGAGGGGTTACAGGACCCTAGAATACGAGGTAGGACATCGGGTATTTGAGCTAGAGACAGAGAGGGACAAATTACAAGCTGAGGTGACCAGACTACAAGCAGAGGGATAGAGGCACTATGGGGAGTTAGCAAACCAGGTATCCATACAGGTGCATGATGAAAAGAGGGAGAGGGAGGACTTGATGAGATAGCTAGCAGAGCTACAATAGGAGAGGATTGAGTTGAGGAGGGAGTGAGATGAGCTCCATGATAGAGCCGAGGTTGTAGACAACTGGGGACGTAGGGTTAGTGCTAGAGAGAGCGGAGGAAGTGATGGTACAAATGCAGACCTTGCAGGGTGAGAGGGATGCAGTAGAGGCATAGGTACATGCCCTACATGATGAGAGGGATGTGATAGCAAAGTATATGGGGGCATTGCAGTGGGAGAGGGATGCAACAGAGGCATAGGTACAGGCTCTGCAGAGTGAGAGAGACACAGCGATAGATCAAATGACACTGATGTAGGCACAAATAGACAACCTGATGCTAGCATAGGATGCCTAGGAGCAAGAGAGGAGATAGCTGACTAGGTCATGGGACAAGTATAGGATGGAGCAAGATGCAGCCAGTATACAGGCGATGGAGAGGGATGAATACATGAGGGAGTCCAGCTATTATATGGGGGCCTATTTCAAAGAGGTTCCTGATGCTTCATGATGTGTACTTACTATGTCAGAGCAGTGTCGTAGATTCCAACATCATCACGGTCACTAGGGACACATACACAAGGATATAACAGCTATTGAGAGACACCCCCACGTAGGGGGTTAGTGTCAGATTCACTGCAGAGGTCAAACAAGGGCAGCTCAAGGTAGAGAGGACAGAGGACAGAAGACAAGATACAAATTTTTGACAGGTGCAAGGTGGATGTGCAATACAAAGGGACAGAGATCACATTTGATTTAGAGCCTTGTACTTGTATTTTATTCGATGATCATCGATGTATATGATGGACATTTATTATGGATATTGTGATGGACATTATATTTTGATATTTATATGATATGTGATAGCCCCTATTGACACTATGTTGTGTTAATGTGATGGATGATCGATTTATGTACATGTGTATGTATGTGATTTTATTATGGTTGATTATGATGATGATGTGACATATGCATATGTTGATGATGGTCTATATTTATGCTTATGTGGACGATATGAATGAGATGCATGATGCCTAACACTTGTGATGCAGGATGTGATGAATGATTTATGATATTATATGCTATGGATATGAACCTAATGATTTGTGATGCAGGTTGTGATATATGCAATGTATTAATGAGATGGACCAATATGAAAATGTTAATGCAATGGATTGACAATGAAATAAACATAAGATGCTTAGAATAACCAATTAAGATTAATCTAAACAATTTAAAATGAATACAATATCACAATGCACATGGGATGAAATGCAATGCAATGAACCTACCATGCTAGATGAGGTGACAATTTACACCATTTCAGATCAAATTGTACTCAATGAATGAAATGTAACCTACATGAATTCTGGGATGTAATTAAATTCCTTACAAACACTAATATCTAAATGAAATGAACCTGGGCATGAGTGTAAATAAGGGGTTGCATAGAGATGGAAGTTGGTGGGAGGGTTACTTTATTTGTGTATCATACTTGCTTTAGCTTATTGCAAGTACTTTCCCTGTAATCATTATAAAATTAAGGGAGGATGGGTGTGAAACTGCACCTATCAAGAACCATAGGTATCCTGAGAAGAAAAGAAGATGGAAGATGAATGTTTGCACAACCAAAATCATAGGTCATAGGTTAGGGACAGAATGGATGGAGGATAAATGCAATGCAACGGAATGGAAAATGAAATGCAATCCTAATGCTATTTTCCATTTTTAGAGCACTAATTTTTGCTATAGCATAAGACACGATACACCAGGGTATAAGGAACCAAAGAAAATTAGTGTCTAATGCATGAAGCAAACACAACAAACAAGGAGGCTAACCCAACACCCCAAAGTCACGATCACTTTGGTCAAGCTAGGCATTAGGATAACCGCAAGCATAAAGGATGTCCTAGCGTAACACAAGACCACAGAGATCTTGGTGGGTACTACGCGGGACAACCAAGCAAACAACAACAAACAAAAGATCAAGATATGCCCCTATGTTTACAAGTCAAAGCACACCATAATATGATGGATCATGGCGACCCTGATGAGGTATGATAGGAAGCTCAAATGATAAACAAAATGCCAAAAACATCAAAAGAAAGCAATCAATTTCAATTGTCCTTTGCCACAGGATCAAGGTAGATAGGATTGATGTGGTTTGATGAGGAAGGATGCATCATGTTGAGACCAAAGATGGAGAGTAAACTAAGAGATCGACATGATGCAGGATACTCGAAATGGATTGAATCTCATGATGCTAGCATACCTCATTTATGAAGAACCAGCTAGATAGAGACATACTCAATAACACGACACAAAACATGAGAGACAAGACACAAGACTGACACACCCTAAAGACCTAGGGGCTTGGGGGCTGATCAAAGATTATCCTTGCCTATGTGAAAGTGCAACGCCCTCGTAGTTCGATAAAAGACCATGGATAAAAGTGGAAAGAGGATGAAGGAGATGATAATGGGGGACAAAGATTGGACAGAAAAAATCCCTGGGGGTGGATCAAATGATCAACCTTGCCTACGTGAAAACACAGGGGCAACATAGTTCAAAAAAGACCAATGATAAAAGAAAAAATGGGACAGACAAAGGATGACGACCGACATGACAAGATGGATAGAAGCCTAAGGGGGAAAATCCAAGTCAATTTGTAGACTGTACTATCCCAGATACTACAAAACTAACGAGGATACCCATCAGGAGAGGAAAGACCACGACTAGATGGAGGGTGTATGCAGTTGGATTTGCTATGAAGAACATGGGACTGACATGGCAAGCATTTATTTAATTCCTACAAATCCAAAATTAGTCTATAGACCATGATTTTTCAGATTAACGTCACTCTCAAATTTTAATAACTTCACGTCATGTCATAAATGACAAACGAAAGGCAGGATGAGACCTAATTAGGATCAACATGATGAAGGACCCTGGATGAAAGCGAGAGACTGACAAATGACATGAACTAACGACACAAGCTTAGATTGGGATAAAAGCTCAAGATTGTGAATTGCCAATGAAAATTTTCCAATGCTCAACCAAAATACACCAATCGGCAGATAAGGGGATGTGGACAAAAAGACTAGATGAATAGGATGCTAAGGTTGGATGCGAAGATTAGAGGGATGGAAGCATAAAGCAACTAGGACGCGAGGTAGATAATGATTAAACCCTTTACGAATGGTGCCTATTACCAAGTTTTCACCAAATGTACTTATCCAAGGCACCACCATGGGTGGTTTTCACCATAGGACATATTATTTCTCTTTACTATTTTTGGATTTTTTTGACTTTTTTGGATTTTTTGCAGGATAGGACTACCCAGCTGACTTAGCTGAAAAACCTTTTTAGGTGCATGATGTTAATGGGCTCCTCTAAGGGCTCTCCTTCAGGTGTGGAAAGTCTATATTCCCCATATTCATATTTAGCAGTGATGACATAGGGACCCAACCAATTTGCCTCAAATTTCCTTTTCTTGTCTCGGTCCTAGTGGGTACGCTAATTCTTCTTAAGGACTATATCACCAATGTTGAACTAGTGAGGACATACCTTCTTGTTGTAGCTTCTCTTAAGATGATTTTGATATGCTTGAAGATCATTGTATGCTTCAATCCATTTTTCGTCTAGGAGTTCCAACTAACTAAGTCTTGCAACCTGAGCATCTTCGTCACTGCTGAGGTTCTTCAAATATACTCTCAGTGATGGGATCTGGACCTCAATTGGCAAGATGGCATCGACACCATAAATGAGAGAATATGGACTGGCACCAATAGGAGTGTGGATGGAAGTGTGGTATGCCCAAAGGCCAGGATGAAGATAGAGATGCCAATCTCGACCAATGTTATTAACCACCTTTTTTAGGATCTTGATCAAGGTTTTGTTGGTAGCCTCTGCTTGACCATTACCCTGTGGGTAATAGGGCATGGACCAATGATGTTGAATGTGAAAGGTTTCACATAGGTGCTTCATGGCCTAGTTCTTGAATGGTTTCCCATTATCGGTAATGATTGTGGATGGGATTCCATATTTGCAAAGAATATGGAAAAGGATGAATTTGGATATTTGAGTACCCGTTATTTGAGAGAGTGGCATTGCTTCCACCCACTTGGTGAAGTACTCAGTGGTGGTGATAATGAAGGTGTGACCATCAAAAGATGGAGGGTATATCTTGCCAATTAAGTCAAAACCCCACTGAGAGAAGGGCCATGGTGCTACGAGAGGTTGCAAATATTGAGCAGGATCATGTATCAAATTTGCATGTTTTCTAGCAAGGTAAGCACTTCTTCATGAACTCACAAGAGTCATGCTCCAGTGTAGGCCAATAGTAACCAGCTCTAAGTATCTACTTAGCTAAGGCCATGCCATTAGAATGGGCCCCACAGACACCATTATGTACCTCGGTTAATGCAGTGTGAGCTTCAGTCGCATTCAGACACCTAAGAAGGGTTCCATCATACCCGCGACGATAAAGAGTATCACCTACGATAGTGTAGCGGGAGGTGCATTGGATGAAATATTTTCATTGGTTACGTGTAATTTCAAGGGGTAAGATGTTATCATGAAGGTAGGTGTAAATGTCGTGATACCATGGTGACTCGGGACCTACAATTTTGTATACCATTTTTCTCTCAAGGATGTCATAAGCCGAGATTAAGAGTTACTTGACTAGGAACTCGCAATTTGTTCGATCTTTTGACATGTCAATTAGGGAACCAATTGTAGCCATTGCATCAGCTACTTTATTCTGGACTTTAGGGATTTGCTCAAACTAGATAGAGGTGAAGTAATTTTTGAAGTCATCCACCATGCGCTTGTAAGGTAACAAATTGTCATCTCTTGTCAGAAACTCATCATTAACCTATTTGATGATCAACTAGCAATCACCAAAGACTCATAGGTGAGTGATGTTTCATTGGATGGTGATTCTGAGACCAGTGAGAAGAGCTTCATATTCTGCTATGTTGTTCGTGCATGGGAAAGCTAACCTGAATTACTTTGGGATGTAATCGCCTTATGGGGTGACGAACAAGATACATGCCCCAACTCCATTGTGTGTGTAGGATCCATCAAAATAGAGTGTCCATGGGGTTGCTTCTATGACTGTAAGGACCTCTTCATCAGGAAATTATGTGACCAAGGGATAGGCATCCACCAAAGGGGCATCTTCCAGCTAATCTTCTATTACTTTCCCTTTAATTTCCTTTCGGTCCACATACTTTATATCGAACTCGCTCAATAGCATAACCCACTTAGCCATGCGGCCAGTCAAAGCAGTTTTGGATAACAAATACTTGAGTGGATCGACCTTTGATATCAACTTCACTGGATGGCTGAGCATATAATGACGAAGTTTTTGTGAACTAAAGACTACAACTAGGCAAGCTTTTTCTGTCATAGAATAATTGAGTTCGTAGCCCACTAAGGTCTGATTGATGTAGTAAATTACTCATTCTTTGGAGGACTCATCATGTTGGGCTAATAATGCCCCCAGTACAACTGAAGTAGCTGAGATATACAACATAAGAGGTTTACCTAGAATTGGAGGCATGAGGATGGGTGGGTGAGCCAAGTACTCTTTGATTTTGTCGAAACCCAGCTGACACTCTGAATCCCACTTGAAGGATGTATCTTTTCTTAGGAGATGAGTGAATGATTGGTATTTGTCAACTAATTGAGCTATAAACCATCTGATAGACTGTAGTTTTCCTTGAAGGCTTCTCAACTATTTTAGATTGCACGGTGGAGGCATTTCCATGATTGCCTTGACTTTAGCAGGATCACTTCTATGCCACTTTTGGAAATGATGAAGCCCAATAGTTTTCCTGATGTGACTCCAAATACACATTTTTTTGGATTTAGACATAGCTTGTAATGTTCTAGCCTCTCTAAGATCTTCTTCAAGATCATAGGGTGCTCTTCTCTAGTTTTGGATTTCCCCAACAAATCATCAACATAATCCTCCATGATGATGTGAATGAGATCATGGAAGATGACAGTCATTGCATGTTGGTAAGTTGCCCCCGCATTCTTGAGGCCAAAGGGCATGAAATTGTAACAAAATGTGCGTGAAGTTGTAGTGAAGGCAGTCTTATGTGTTGATGGTGTTTTCTGCACAACAACAACTCAGACAAGATACAAGTATCATATCTCTCTTGAAAGGTAAATCTCTATTAGCAACCCTCAAGAGGTAACCCCAAGGTCTCTAATGTTAGGTCTTGACGATGCATAAACAACTCAAATAATATGTGAAAATGTTGGTAATCACAAAAGGACCTTACTACAAGCAAATACTGAATCTTCAAATTTATCAGATCTAGCAATATGGTGATACTTCAAAATCTAAATCTATCCCAAATGATAAAAGAAATAACAAAAGATAAGAGTTTAAGAGATATTTCTAAAATTAATACTAATCCTAAGATTAACGATGCAAATGATAAAATACTTGAAATGGAACAATCCCTCATAAACTAATTCCTGCTTGACCCAGATAAATCTACAATCTTACAAAAATAGTGCAATCTTCTAAGGCACAAAAGATTTTCAAGTCATGAACATTTATTCAAACAACCCTATTGCAATTGAAATGAACAAGAATTCACCACTGAACTAAGCACAATGAATATCAAAGTCTAGGCTAACTTTACAAAGCAACTAACAATCAGCTAGCTGCAAAAAGTATGGACTAGAGATTGTTGCAACACTTCAAGCATTAAATCATAAACACTATTAAGTCATCTAACATTAAACCTAGCATGTATCAAATAAACTTAAGCAATTTCAAAAGATAGAATCACAGGAACCATGCCAGATAAAATTAACACAAGAAAGGCACCAAATCACAATGTCTTTACTTGCATTAAATCACCCAAATTAACAACAATTCCAGTCTTCTGTTACAACACTTGCTTGAAAATAATACTAACTCCTAGCTCTAACTCTTGCTATACTACTTAATTCGCTCCAATGTAAAACTATCTAGCCCTTACAAATGAGGAAAAATGCCATATTTATAGAAAGCCCCAAGATATGTCGGCCCAAATGGGTTTACAATAGAAAAATAGCCACAAACAAGTCAGCCCAAGAAGCTCTAGAACAAAATAAAATAGCATTAAATTCTTGGGACTCATCCAGGTTGGCCTGGGTTCTCCAATATAGCTCAGTCCAATGCATGTGAAAGATGAAGAAGGAATAATGGGGAAGAACAAATTTTGATGTAGCCCTACATTAAATATTTTTCCCCTTAGCTTTATCTATTTTATCTTGCACCTTTAAGAAGATTCCATCTAGGTCGGCAAAGGATGGAGTAACCAACACTTTGAATTTCCTCTCAATAGATTTAATCTCTTCCCTTGATTGCTTGATGACTTTATCCCATTCCACCTTGAGATCTTGATATTTATCCATGATAGGAACATAGGTGGAAGCATCATCTAAATGGTGACCTATGATCAGACCATCCTCAACAAGAGAATAAACTTCATGTCACCATTTCCTTAAGTGCTCCAAAGTTAGATGCCTAGGTGTGAACTTCTTCCTCCAATCATAATCTCAAAGAATGAGATGCATCTATTATAAATATCATTCAATGCATCTTCTACCTATTTTCCCTACTTATGGATCCTCTTCAAAAACTTTTTTTTGATCTGCAAGGATTCATACCATTCCCAAGGCTCGAAAACTCTTGCAGAAGAGAGAATTCCATCACGTACCAATTTTTCTTCTATATATTCCATGATGGTTTTTAACTTGTGAAGGAGGAGATCTGTATCAGATTTTCTTGCCCCAATATGTTCTGCAACCACTCACAGGACCTATATGCATCACCACCCGTTGATAGGATACCCTTGATCACATCATCTCCTCATTTCCTAACTCCCTGCAACCATTCATGAGTGGCCTATGTAGAAGCTCTCATCTTTTCAAATTCTGTGAATGCCTCCTTGGGAAATAAACCTTCAGGGTCTATCCCTTCACTTCCTACTACTTGTAATGGCTTCATCAGGTGCTACACATATTTGTACACATCATTAAGTTGTTTTTGCAACCTCTCCTCTGTTGTTTCCTTATCTAGCCTTCTTAGGATAGCTTGGGCAGACTCTTGGAATTCTTCCTTCTCTTGATCCTTATTAATGGGCCCTAGGTTCAAAGTCTGAATTGTATAGTCTTGAGGAACAAACTCCATTTTATCCTTTTCTGCAACAGAGGTAGCAATGTGAATAATCCTATTTTCTGCTTCATCTCTAGTAATTTTGGAGATTACCCTAGCTTTCTTCTTTGCCTTCCCTTTACTGATGTTTTCCAACAATTCAACCCAATTTGGAGGGGTGTCATCTATGATCACTTGCTTACTCTTCAAAGTCTCATTAAGCCAATTTGGGGTAGGGACATCAGAATTTTGCTCACTTGGCCTTTCTTTCTCAGCTTGATCCATGGAAGGCTCAACAACCACGGTATGCATTGAGGGAACCTCCTCACTCCTGCCTTCTCCTCTATCTTTCTCTTTATTATCTTCTGGCGTCTGATTCTCCTCTTGATTTACTGTCTCTATCATGACTTGAATTGAAGAAGGGTTCCTTTCATGTGTCTTTTCCTCTTCCATATATTTTTCTTCTTCTTCTCTGACTGGTGAGTCTTCATAAGATACCAAGGGATACTGCAATATCTTTTCTATCTCTGCCTCTGCACTGTAGAGTTCACCTTCCTGGAATCCTTCATCTCCTTGATCTTGGTGATCTTCTACATCTTTAGACTCACTTGGTGCATCATGTGACCCATGAGAAGGAAGGACATCATCATGTTGTTCTGCAGCAGGGGCAACTAAAGGAATATCCACCTTTAGCACACTATCCTTGGGAGAGGGAGTTCTTGATCTGCTTGTGTATACCTATGTTTTATCTCCTGAACTCTCCACGTTCACTACTGGAGGGCTAGTTTCATCCCCTACCTTGGAAGATTCCTTCTTTCGACACAATCTCACTATTCTTCTCCTTTTGGGCATAGGAAGACTATCCTTTTCCCTTTCTTCTTCATGCTCCTCCTCTTGAGCAGATGTTTTCTCCTTATAAGTAACATTCCTCCTCTTAGCACTAGGCTTCCTTTTCTTTTCCCTCTCAGCCTCTGCTTGAGTACCCTTGATCTTGATCTTGAAAGGAGAACCTACCTTTTCTTTTCCCTTTGGATCTATCTCTTCTTCCTCAGAAGTGGAGTGGTATTCCAAATCTCCCATCAAGTCATAGGTGCATTGCACACCTTCACTCTCGAGCTCCCATATCTTGTGTTTGAGCCATAGCTTGGTATACTTGATCACTAGAGTCATGATATGCTCTAATCCAGTCTTCTCTTCCTCCAGCCAATCTATTTCCCCTATCAGTTTGTCCTTCACAGGCTCATAGTCATGACTTTGAATCAAGTCTCCATCATCCTCAATCTAATCAGGAATGACTTTGACACTGTACAATCTAACTACATCAACTGGAAGCCTAGAGAAATTCTTCTTCCTAACTTCAAATTCATCTTTACTGTTGGCCCAATAATCTTCTATGTCATCTTTATGACTGTACTCCCTACTAGCTTTCCTATGGGCCTCACTAGTTATATCAAATCTATATCTCTTGGAATGAAAAGATAAACCCAAAGTTCACATTTCCTCTTCAGAAGCATGTGTTATACGTATGGAGGGGCAGGCCTCGTTACTACCTATCCTCAAGGGAAAGTCATTTCCAAATCCTGTTTTGTGCTTCTCTTTCTTGAGTATGGCATCAAAATCACAAATCTACCTTGTGACCTCCAATAGTATAATGTGATATTGGGGGTACCTAGGAAGTCTATATGGGGCTCTTTGGCAGCCATCTATCCTGATATATGAGAAGGTAGGGAATTAGATGAACCAAGCTCCAAACCTCTTGATTAATTCCTTGGCCTAGTCTAATATCCAGACATGATCTGCACCTTTAAGTAGCCTGGTTATGTGCATGGTGAATGCATCATTCACCCTCCTATAGCTTGGGCTGCCCAAATGTAGTTGTGGGTATACTTCATAAATCACATCATGTCCAAACACACCCCTTGTACTCATATATGGATGAAACCTTGCATGTGCATAGACCAAGTAAGAGGTCATTGTGAAGGCCTTTGTCTATAGCACGTTGCACATTTGTTCATGTATCATTGCACTTATAATGCCTACCCAATGGTAATCAATATTCTGCTCCATCCTCACAATGACATGAAACATCCAATTTTGAAATAATCCAACACTTTCAAGCCCATGACTCTACTGAGTAATGTGATTGCATCATAATATTCTGGCTTGAATTTTTCCCTATACAATTGTTTTGGAAATTTGGAGAAACAAGACTTAGGCTTCTCTAGCAAGGAATTAATAACCTGTTGTGATTTGATAGTCTCATCCTCATAGTACTTCTTAGCCATTTCTATGTCAAAGGACACCACATGGGACCTGTCAGGCATGTCAAAAGTTTGTGTTATAGAGACAGGGTTAAGATTGGCTAATATTCTTCCCTAAGGGCCAATTATTCTTTGGGTACTCCTGTCATAATGCCTAGCACATTCTAGCACTAGCTCGTAGCATTGAATAGTAGGAGGGAATCTAGCTACATGTGCCAATCCTGATTCCACCAATCTTCTAGCTAATAGTGGAGGATCTTTCTTTGACATCCTAGCCTTAAATTCTTCATAGTCCCACTGACCCACATTGGTATTAGTGACCTCTGACCACATGGAGGTCAACTTGTTTTTTGGAACCCTGCTCTTTATATCTATTTTGATCCTCTCTACCTCAAAGATAGAAGAGCTTTCAACATTTGGATTTGTCTACTTACTCTTAGCCCTCTCAGCCACTACCCTACTAGATTCAACCTACATCCAACAAAAGACCATCATAAATTCTCTTCATAATATTAGAACCAAGGTTATTCAATCATAGATAACACATTCATCATTGCATTAATTCAAAATCATGATAGAATCCCCTTTAAATTGATTATAAAGCACAAGTATCAAGGAATCCGAGATTATGAGTAATCCAAGGAAAGTCGGCCAAAAAGGAATTCCGGGAAATTCCATGTCAGGCGGACTTAACCGATTGAGCATAAATTTCATCAGATGATCATCACAGTATGAAAGGAAAGCATACAACCTTGTTTAAATTATCAATATCAATCATAAGATGTCAAAGATTCAACATTAAATTCATTCATCTCTCGAATTCTTCAACACCGCGAAGTCTTTGGAAGAATCTGGGAAAATCCGCTAAGCAAGGAATTCCACGAGGAACTAGAAATTATGGGCCCTTGGCACATACCCAGGAAAATGAAGGAATGAGGAAAATCGAGGAATTCTGAGGGTGCAAAAATTCTGCGAAGACCTCGAAATCCCAAAAAATGTCACTTCATACGATCTTTGCCTTAGAACAATCAAATGATCAGAACTTCAGAACTTTCAGGCTTGAATCCAATTTGTTTCATGTCTTCTATTGATCCTCACAGGTTCTCAACTTTCTCAAGAATCAATTGGTGAGGATTGGCCATGAATTGATGATACCCTAAGTTCAACTTCCTAAACTTCTGCCATGAACATAGGGATGAGCTCGGGTTGAGCTTGGATTGAGCTCATTTGTCTTTGGTATAGCTCAAGATAGATTGCATGGCCCATGCTCAAATGAGATATTGGCAAATGAAATTAGAGGGGAGCTCACGAACTTGCTCAGAGACATTAATTGAACAAGACTCCTAAGAGAAATCCTAAGTCAAATCAAACTAGAATGACAATACATTGAGTCAGGTATGAAGGTACAATTTGAGAATGCTTGGCACCACAACTAATCGGCTAACTAGGGGAAAGTATGAACTAGGCCCTAAGAACCCATGAAAGTGCCAAATGCAACCCTAGTTACGAACATTCAATCGCCAAACACACGAAATTCAATCTCCAAATGCATTCAAAACAATAAAGCTTCACAAACATGAATCATTCAAGAGAAAAACTGTAGCTACATACCATGGACAAATCAAATTCAAATGCAGAAGTGACTAGCGATAAACTTCGATGCCCTAGCAAGCAACTTGCAACGAAAAATGCAAGAAATATGTCGTCAAATCCTGGAATTAACCAATCAAGCTGGAAAAATCACATAAGCACTTCAAAATCAAAATCTCAATGGCAACACAAAGCAAATGACAACAATAGTTCCTCAAAAATCCACTAAATATGTGCCTTAGGAATCATACCGTTAAGCATTAATGTAGTCAACAAGACAAGCCAGAACAAAACCTGAAAATCCAACAAGGTGACAAAATTTTGAGGAAATCCAATTGACACAGAATTTCACGAAGGACCAAAATCCCTAGATCATAGTGTAAGCTCCTCCTCGTCGAGTTTTCAAGGAAACCGAGGAATTCCATCAGAGGAGGAAAATCCCAAAATCAAAGGAAAACCTGGAAATGGCTTAAAACTTAAGATTTTCAACCAATAAAATAAATGGATCATCAATGCAAGCAAGATAAAAATTCAATAACATGTCGAAGCAAGCAAAACCTCAAAACCAAAGGGCCAAAGCACCAAAAATGAAAGCAAAAGAGGGTCCTTGCTTTCAGCAGGGTGTGTGTGTGAAAACTGTACAACATTATGTTGATCCTCAGGTACTATTTTGATATGATTGTAGCCAGAGAAACCATCCATGAGGGATAGCATCTCATGTCTAGTAGGTAAATCAACCAACATGTCAATGTTCGGCAGGGGGAAATCATCTTTAGGATAGGCTTTGTTGAGGTCCCGAAAATCTATACAAATCTTGATGTTCCCATTGGGTTTGGCAATTCATACTATGTTGGAGATCCAATCAGAGTAGTCGATGCGCTTGATGAATCCAATCTCTAATAGTTTTTTCAACTCTTTCTTGACCAACAAAGCTACTTGAGGATGCATCTTTCTGAGCTTTTGCTTGACGGGTTTAGCATCTGGGTAGACATCCAAATGTGTATGACTAGAGCAGGATCCAAACTTGGCATATCTGAGTAAGCCCATGCAAAATTGATGATGGCTTCTTTGAGAAGTTGAACAATGGTGGAGTGCTCTTCTTCTGATAAGGACTTGGCTACATACGTGATTTTTGGATCTTCTTCGGTTCCCAAATTTACTTCTTGTGTTTCTTTGATGAGAATAGAAGATCATTCAAATAGTTGAGTTCCCAGAAGGGGAAGATGAACGTCCCCATCTTCCAGTGCCTCATTGAGGTTTTCACTGTTAGATAAACCCTTTATTTTTACTTTTTCTGAGTCAGAAAGTACCTCAGGGAGGTTTTCACTAGGTGACCTTTTTTATTTTTCTTTTTCTTATTTTTGCGATTAGGGAGTTCATCCTCCCCCAATCCCATAAGATTTACATAAGCATCCACTGAGGGAAAGGTGTCAACAAGTGCACTACCACGTAGGTCCCATTCAATGAGCTCAGGGTGGCGAAGGGAAAGGCTAATGAAGCAGATGGATAGGCAATCAAACATGGAGGATAGATCCACATCATCCACATCATCGTACGCACGTATGATGGATTTTTTTTTAGGTATGTCTTTGAGGAGACTATTGTCCACACTAACGTTGTTAGAAGCACTAGTTGAAGGCATGGGACACTTTTTTTTTGTGTCATGGCCTAAACCCAAGTATCTTGGCTACACTGGGGTGTCAACAGGCTATTTCCTTCCTTGCTCTTCTATTCCAAGGCCTCCCCCTTGATAATTGTATCTTTCAGCTAACTTTGAGGCATAAGGATACGTCTCTTGGAAATACTCCTTTAGTGCGGGAGAAGGTTCGGGCTCCTCGCAATATATCCATTGGCTAATGTCATCTTCAGGTGTATCTTGCCTTATTCCAGGGGAATGTAAAGTGTTGGATCCCACATTCTTAGAGCTCAAGGTGATTGTCTTCTCTTCTTGCTTTGGCATAGACTAAGAAGGTTTTCCATATGTATGTGGTGAGGGTGGCATGGTTGCCACATTCAAAGTGGTACGCATTTCATACTCACCACTCCCTTTATCAATGATCTGGACTTTGGTAATGGTGGAGTCAGATGTGGATGATGGAGTGGATGAAGTGGTGTCTAGCGTGTTAGAAGATGGATAGGATGGTGATGCTTGAGGTGGCCCTATTTATACTCCTAGGCAATAATGAGAATGGGGAAAGGAAGCTTCTAGTGCATGACAATACTCAAATGGTTGCAAATCTACGTGTATTGTAACTTCCATCCCATTAAATGGGAACTTCAAGCACTGATGGTAAGTGGATGGGATGACTTGCATGGCATCGATCCATGGTCGGCTAAGAAGAAGGTTATAAGGGAGGTCCAAATCAAGGACATGGCAGGTAGTGTACAACACAACTGGACCAACCTAAATTGGAAGACAAATGGTTCATTCAAAATCATGCTCTGCATTATCATATGTCTTGATAGTGATGACCTAATTATTTAAGTCAGCGTGGGTATAACCTACCTATTTTATGAACTTTAATGTGCACATATTTAGGGTAGATCCATTATCTACCAAGACCCTTTTCACTTTATGGTGGGCTATAAGGACCTCAAGATGGAGGGGGTGGTTATGGTTCAAATCAATACAAGGCATGTCGTTTTGACTAAAGCTTAGTTGATATGTGGCTAAGATATGTCCTACCAATGCTTGTAATTATGTAGGATCAATGTTGTTGGGGACGTGGGTATCATGTAAAGCCTTGGTTAAGATTTATTGGTGCACAGGAGAAGACTTGAGAAAATCCAAAATGAATATCTGGGAAGGGATATTTCCTAGGTGATCAAGAATATTATATTGGGAGCTTACAGAAGGTGGCTGGGTTGACATAGAAGCTCCAGGAATAGTGATGCGAGTGTGGTGGGTCTTTGTCTTTTGCACGTATCATAGACACACATGGATTGGTCTGACTAATGTGCATGATGATTCCCTCGTAGTTATAAGGGACATTCTTGTAATTAATGTTATTTATGTTGTTACCCTAATTATTGTTGTTATTGGATCTAGGGTTTGCATTTGATGTGCTAGCTCCTTGGTTATGTTTTGGGAAGGTGTTTTGATATATTTGAAGTTGAGCATTGGATGAGGGGTCCTGGTTGGCATCCACATGTATATCACCCCGATCTATAAGATCCTGGAGGTAGGTTTTTAAGCCTTCACATTTATTTAATGAATGCCCTTTGATCTTGTGAAAATCACAATACTTGTTTTCTTTATATCAGGTTGGCTTGGGCTTGGATTCATCAAGAGGCTTGGTCACAGGATATGTGATTGGATAATTAACCTGAAGAAGCCTATTAAACATGAAACTTAAGAATTCTCCTAATTGAGTGAATTGACATTTATTGTTCCCTTGATTATTCTGATTAGACTGTTGGGGAGGACAAGGTGCCCCCTGTGTAATGCCCCACCACACAACCCTGGAGGAAGTTGCAATTAACTACACAAACATACTAATTTTTTTTTTACAAATAACATAAAAGTTCACTACTCATTGCCAACAACCTCTAAGGTTACAAGACTAAGATTACTTAAAACCCAAACAAGAAACATGAATTGACACATCACATTTAAATACTTAATAAATTAAGAATCACATACATTCCAAACATGATAAAATTATGACAAGGCATAAGAAATTCCACATGATTCCAATAATATACTTTACAATAAGATTACAACACTCATTCCCCACATGAGGTAATTCCAATATACAAGGTTACAAATTGCATCTTCCACCTCGATACAAAGAGGGGTAATAAATTACAATAATAACTGAAAAGAATAAAGCATGAAGGTACTAGATCCCACGAGCTCTCCAACTGGAAACCTCATCCACATGAACAAGAAGATGACCCAATCGATTAAGATGCACGTTCCACCCAACCATGTGATACCCGAAGGCTCACCCCCCGTGCTAGGAGATAGTAACAAGGAATTTTAGACAAGACCATCCACCCCTAGACACAGGCTAACTCACACTGACACAACCAAACACATGAACCAAACATCCATAAGGATAACACAAGTACAACTCCAATATCACTGACATAGGTCACATTGCTTCCAGGAATAAAACAGATCGAGTATGATAAGAAGACCAAATACAAAAAACCAAATACCAACTGTTATTATAGAAAGAGTGTCATCACACAGCTCAACATGGGATCTCCTCTGGGAATCTTCCTAGGCTCCGTCCCCCACCATGAGTTGTCCTAGTGGCCTCTATCGAATCCTGGCACCCATACTCATGCAAAATCAAATACCTCTCATAAGGACAAGATAGATGACCTTGCCATTCCAGGCCTTCCCATCTCATCCCAAGTCTATAAATCCCTTGCGTCCATGAGTGAGGCTCAATTATCTTAATTAGTGTGAAATACTACCTAACTTCTAAGTACATTAATTTAGTTATCACTTGATTAAACCACTTCTGAAGGTTTCCTAGTTTACCTATTTGGGCTCTGGCCCCTAACAAAAGCCACTCTTCTACTTGAGAACATACCAACACAAAACCAATAACCAAGGGAATCCCAAGTGCATACCAATACGATAAAATCACTCCAACTCTAGGAGGAACACATAAGGAAAACTCACTCCAAACACTGGAGACAACAAAAGTCAAAACCCTCTCCAAACACTGGAGGCAACAAAGGTCAAAACCCTCTCCAAACACTAGAGGCAACAAAGGTCAAAACCCTCTCCAAACATTGGAGGCAACAAAAACCAAAACCCTCTTCGAACACTGGAGGCAACAAAACACATAAACCACTCTTAATTCAAAGGAGGCACAAAACATCCCCGTTCATGAAAACTGGGTAAGATAGCCAGATACAACTATATGCCCTACCCAAGGCAATACAATGGTTGACTAACATATTACGACAACCCACACAATTAAATGAAAACCCCATCTGGAAGACTTACATAAACAAATCACTCCAAATAGAACAAACAACTCAATCAAAGAGTTCCTTAGCCTCTGGAAGCAAAACTTAGCACTACCAGAGTACACTCATAAATTTACAATCCTAACAATATTGCCCATACAATACCAACATGAATTTGCTTAAATCAACAATCATAAAAAAGCATTTTCTTTAAATAACTAAAGATGTCTTTCAACATAACGATCTTTTCTCATAAAATAGGAACCAAAGTCCGTATATACCTCATATAATTAATCTTTTAACTATTCATATAAGTCCTAAACAATATAATTTTTATGAACCTTATCTATCCCTTGCAATTTGGAAAACAAACAACATTCCCCATTCACCATTTAAGGCAATGGAATACAAGAAATTTTAAATAACATTCTACCCATTATAACAACATCGTAATAAAATAACCCTTTTCTTTACAGATATTTAATATCATCAATTTTGCTCTAATTATGATCCATCTAACTTAACCACGTACATAATCCTGACATTTAACAAATCCTTTACAAGAACTTAAGATTCCATCAAATCAAACAGGTCGTTGTAAACACATTAACCATATTCATTTCAATTACAACCCTAACCCTTAACAAATATTTAATTATTACACTAACCTTAATTTCCAAAATACAATAGCACTAATTTTAAAATCAAAAACTTACATACACCTTCCAACTCAAACACAATATAACTAAACTATTGTTAGGATTTTCTAAATCCAATTCATCCAATAACACCTCGTTTGTAAATACTCAAAAGTAAATAAAATTGTATTGGCAACATTAAGAAATTAACACTAATCATTTAATTATATTTTCTCATTCATACAAAATAATCGAATCAACTTGCTAGATAAAGTCATTTGATTAAAATAAATCAATCTTTATTTCAACTTCAATAATAAATAATCAACTTAAATTTATCTATATTGGAATACACATATATATGAAGTACATATATAAAAGTATATACTTGATGTATATACAATTATATATATATTTAAATATATAATTATCATTTGAATAATTCCATTTTAATTCAACTAAATAAATTATTTATAAATACATAATACATATATATTCATTATATATATTTACACATTATATGTATAATATATATATACCTAAATATATATACATTATATATATATAAATAATTATTAAAAAAAAAATTTTATTTAAAATCTTATTATATTATAATATATATAAATATAATATATATACATTATATATATAATATAAAATACTATATATAATATATATATTATATTATATATATTTATAATATAAAAAATTAAATTAAATTTAAAAAATTAAATAATAAAAAAAACAACATACTTAGGGTTGCCCTCCCAATGGTCAAGGCGCCCTGCTTCCACATACATATGGGGTGTGGGGCATAATGAAATTTTATAAATTTTTATTTTATTAAAATTTGTATTAAACAAGAAAAACACAGGGCAGACCTTGTATAGGAAATTTTTCCTGTGTAAATTTTATTTGAAACAAAAGTTTTTCCAGAAAAAATGCAGAACAATATATTTACAAATATATTTGTATGTATATATCTAAATATATATACTAAGATTTACATTTCCAGCTAAACTGTGCAAATGCACAACAAAATTTTGCAATGAAAATAAAATTGTCAACACAAACTGGGTTTTTAGTTTTCAGTTTGAAAAGAGATTTTCTTTTGGTTTTCCTTCAATTTTTCATTGTGTGATTCTTGTTTTGATTTCCTTTCCCAAAATTTCAACAAAGTTTGCAAGTTTTGAAACAAATTCACATGGGTTTTCATTGAATTTAAACAACATTTTAAAGATTTTCAAACAGCATAACAAAGATTTGAAACTCATTTCAAAATGAAAAACAAAAATCACAAAGAGGGAACCTGGTTTTTTCTCCCAAGCTTGAAGAACTCAAATGGTGCTTCCAAATCTTTTTCCAGCCCACCCAAGAATTTCAATCTTCTTCTTCAAAATCCAAATCAAGCCACAGCAAAAACTCTCCACCAAAATTGAAAATTGAAAATTATATGAAATAGAAATTGCTCAAATAGAGTTTTCCCCAAATTTAGTCAAACCCCTAAAATATCCCATCCACCAAATTTATTGCAATTTTGAGGATATTTCCATTTCTTTTAAATTTAAAACAATTTTACTTTCTAATTGAAATTTTATGCAAATTTCAAAATTTCTTTTAAAACAAAAGAATTTCAAAGTTTGCAAAGAATTTATTTTATCTAAAATTTCAAAAAGAGAAATTTAAACCACATTTTTTTTTTTTAATTTAACTCTAAATATCCAACATGATTTCCATTTTCATTTTAAATAAATCTTAATATCCAATAATTTCAAAACAACTACTTTATTAAATTTACCACCATTAACCTAGTTAATCAATAAACTAAATCTAATTTTATTAATTAAATCAAATTAATCAATAAAATAAATAACATTTCAACATTGCAACAAGATACATTTAATCATCATTTTAACTACACCCACCATTTAATAACCTGTAAAATATGAAATTAAATAATTAACCAAGGAGGAATGAACCATATTAAAACAACTAAACCCGACGACAACCCAATGACACGCTATGACTAGGGTGACGACTTGGCACAGAAAACCTAGCTACTATCTCCCAATCGATTACCATTGGTCGATGGACATGCTCAAACCTGTGAAATCAGGTGGAGTCGATGTCCTGTACCTGTCAACCTACAAACAAAGAGTATATCGAACATGCATATATATGATACAATAAAGCACGACGTGAAGAGGAAATAGTAGAATCGTAGGGCACTCGCAAGCGAGTGATGCGATCTCATCCCCTTCACCAATACACTATCATAGACTGACAGTTCCATCATAAACAAACATCTCGTGCAATAATGTGTTACAATAACTAATCATCATTACACCAAATTAAAACATGTCAAATAAAGCATCAGATAAGATACATTACATCACACAAATAGACTATCGCTCTATAAACAATGATCAAATAACACACACATGATAAAGTATCTCGAGAACCAAAAAGCACATCCAAACAAACAAGGACATACTGTCTAGCCAGAAAGAAAAATAGAGGGGTATTACACCCCATGACACTAATATGGCATAGGAACGAATGGTTGATTAGAGACGTGTTGTTGTCTCTGAGATGTGTTAGCTACTTGAACATTTTTGGTGTCATTGACACCATCATTGGCATTCTTGTTCCAATAGCGAGGTTTATCCCCGGATGACTTTTCCTTATCAGGATTATAAATTTTGACCAGCCCTTTAGTAATAAGTGTTCTCTCAAGGATAGGACCCTTCTTTACTATCTCTGCAAAGGTTGTGACATAGTGGAGCTTGAAAAAATGTGTTGTGTCTAGGTCAGAGTTTTCAATGAAAAGGGTGACCATGTCTTTTTCTCTGAGTGAGGATTTCATTCGATCGGCCAAAGCACGCCACCTTTGAAGGTAGCTTGTGAAAGTTTCTCCCTCACATTGCTTCTATTTTAGAAGGTCCAAAGTATTGACATCTTTCTCTAAAGTAAAGGAGAAGTGGGTGACAAAATTTTCTGAAAGATCTACAAAGGACTTGATGGATCCCTTCTAGAGACCCATAAACCAATCAAGAGCTATCCCAGTTAGACTCCTTGGAAATAATTGCAGGAGATAATTGTCGTTGTGTTGAACTTCTTGACAATGGGAATAGAACTCCTAGAGATGGCTCTTAGGATCTTTAGTTCCTTTGTACTTATCGAATTTTGGCATCTCAAAATTCTTTGGAAAAGGAACTAGTGAGATTGAGGGATCGAATGGATAGGGACAAATTTCTTCGAACTTAAACGATCATTTGCTAGTCCTTGCTTGCAAGTCTTTTAATGCAACTTTGACTTCTTCCCACTTTTTATTAGCAGGCGTGGAGGGAGCCAGATTAGACGGATTAGATTGATTATAGTGAGGATATTGTTGGTAGGATGATGATGGGGTTGAAGCGGTTTGATCATATTCTAATGGAGGCATATACAGA
The DNA here is from genome assembly GCA_007258455.2 of Sequoia sempervirens. NCBI lineage: Eukaryota > Viridiplantae > Streptophyta > Pinopsida > Cupressales > Cupressaceae > Sequoia > Sequoia sempervirens. Next base: position 292,084,461 of record VDFB02000008.1, read on the forward strand.
GGTTTTTGTTGATATTGATTGGTGTATGTGGACTACGGTTGTAGATTGACATAAGATTGATAGTAGGATGATGGATTTTGATAATATGAAGTGGAGGCCCCTTACTGATATGGTGGTTGATGTTGGTAATGCAAGGTGGAGGCACCTTATTGGTATTGCAGAGGAGCTTGGTAGTATGTCGAGGTGGAAGCACCTTGTTGATATGATGGTGGTTGTTGGTAATAAGAGGTGGAGGGCGCACCTTGTTGATAGGGTGGTTGTTGCTGGGTGTAATACGGATATGGATTGGATTGGTAGTTGTAAGTAGGATTCGGCTATTGGGTAGTATATGTAGGTGGTTGCAGATTGGATATTTGGTACTAAGGATTGGAGTGTGATTATTGAGGATTGGTGTAAGGTGGTGATTGAGATTGCTAAGGATTCTGATGAATGAGATTGGGGTTAGGATTTGATGGATTAGCATAGACGACATATGTACTTGATAAGTGATAAAGATATTGTGTAAGGGGATTGTGTTGCATTTGTGTGGGAGTCTGAGTGTGTTGGGGTGGTTGTTGTTGATGTGATGGTTGTTGGAAGAGAGGGTGAGATGGGATATGTTGTTGTTGAGGGATCGGTATAGAAGCACCTTGTGGCGGTTGTTGAGGCTTTGATGTAGCCTATGTTGCCTGATGAGGGGGTTGTGTGGGAACAACAGTATGTTGCTATGGGACTGGAATATTTTGTTGCAAAACTGGGATGTTTTGTTGTAGAGGTTGTTGGTGAGGTGATTGAGATGAGATGGTGATAGCGGTATGTTGTGGTACTTGAGATGGGATGGTAGTGTGCTATGCCACCTATTGGTGAGGTGGTTGTGAGATAGTGGACTATTGTGGGTTAATCAGAGGTTGCTGGAAAGTAGGGATGTTGCCTTGGGGCAGCTGCTAAGATGTAAAGGGTGGTGGTAGTAGGTTTGATGTAGGTGTAGCTCCTGGAGGTGGTGGCAATGCAAGGAAAGGATTACCCCCAGTGTTGACAGGTGGTTGACTTGGTTGATTAGGTGGGAGTGGTGGTGCAGATGGTATAGGGGTCGAACCTTGCTAGACTCACATAGTAGGTGGTGGAGGTGGAAGATTCGGGGACATTCCATAAGCAAGGGGATCATTTCGATCAGGTTGTGCTCCCAGGACTAAAATCAGAATGCAAGGAATGTTGCCGACTTGATAAAGCACAACATTCTCGAACCTAGGTTGATACCAATTGTCTATGGGTGGACCCTCAGGGATGTATGAATTTCTCATAATGTTTTATGAATTTTGGGGGTTCTGAGACATTGGAGGAGGTGAAGTGTTGACGTATTGGTTCATGTCAAAGTCAGGTGTTGGTTAGACTCCCTTTAAGAGCAAGGTGGAAAGGATTTTGTCTTCGCGCTCATTAAGGAGGCGATCTATCATCTACACATTAGTGGGATAGCTAAGGTACTCATCAATGGTGACTTCAAGTTGATTGACCATGTTCTCATCACCAGGCGGCAAAGTGTTTTAGACATCGATATTGGATTGTGATGAGGCACCATTATTAGGATCCAAAGGGATTTTAGGCTAGGAACCTTGACCTTGTTGTTTAGTCATTAGTTTCTTTTCCTGTGATTGGGTTTGAATGGGCATAAAAGTGTAAAACTACCATATGAGCTAAGATGAGGCTACACTCTAAGATGCAATGGACGGATGACCTAAATAATGATTAGAGGATTGATTAGACCGGATGAAGGATCAATTGATTGGATGATTGGATGAGGGGTATGATTGGATTAGATGAGATCGATTGATGAGATGAAATAATCAATAGGACTAGATGATTGATTAGATAGGATGATGAAATGGATTCTAGACCAAGTTTAGAGATCAAACTAGGTGACACAAGGTGTTGATTGATCGGATTAAAGGACAAATGGATGATTACGACATTGAATCCACCTCAAGATGGAAGTGGATTGATTGGGTCAGGGATGATAACTAACTCAGGATGGATGAAAATCCTAAGTAGATGCAGATGATGGCGATCGGGACCAAGCACCTAAGACAACTTGGATAAAGACCTCTACAATGTAATCTAGAGGATTGGGATTGATGATCTGATGATGGATATGCGATCTAGAGATGTTCTAAGATGCACCTATATGATTTGGATGATGAACAAATGACTTTTAGAAAATGCAAATGGACTAAAGTGAAGATTGTGGGCAAATAGAAGGTGATAAAAAAATTTTGATTGTGGCAAAGGACTTGGAAAACAACAAGCTTTTAGTGGCCTAAAGGATTCACGTTCTAGAATTTGTATGGGAAATGAATATGACTTTGTGTCAAGCAACCTTGCCTCTTGAGGTCACAAATTTTCCTATCCACAGTGAGAAAATTCACCTCTGTGTTTAGCAAACTCGCCTATTCAGACAATCAAATTCACCTAAGTTTTGGGGGATTTAGGAAATGGGCAAAATTTCCAAGCAAATTCACCTATCTGATAGATCAAATTCGCTTAAATCTAGGAGGACACAAGAGACAGGTGAATCTGCAAATCAAATTCACCTATCTAACTAACAGGTTCACCCAAAACCCTAGAAAATTCACCTAAAACTTTACAAGTTCGCCCAAAATTTAGCAGATTCACCCAAAACAGTGACAACTTTTCCTAAACCTTGGAAAATCTCAAGAAAATGGGAAAATTTGACTTTCAAGATCACCTATTGGGGTAACAAACTCGCTTATTTCTCAAATAGTACAGATGGGGAATGAATTCGCCTAAAAATGTGATCGCATGTTCAACAAATGGACAAAGACTCAAATAGGGAGAAAAATTGCCCCTAAATGGAGCAAATTCACCCAAAGGGTCTAGAAAATTCACTTGTCCTAAGAGAACAGGTGAATTTGACAAACAAACAGATGGACAGACTAACTCGGACTAACAGTTAGTTCACCCCTAACGAGGGAAAATTTTCCTATTTTGTGAAAACGGGGCGAATTCGATGGAAAACAACTAATGGAATGACTTGGACCAAGAATGGGATCACCCTTGTGGACAACGGGTTCGTGCCAAGAGGAAGCAAATTCGCTTGTTCTTAGAAAATAGGCAAATTTGATGAAAAATGACTGACGTGTTCGCCTAAAGACTAGACAAACTCGCTTGTTCTAGATAACGGGTGAAAATGGGGTCGCCCAAAAAGTGACCCACAAGAAAATTTGCCTCTAACAAAGACAAATTCGCTCAAATAGATGACCTAGACTAGACTGGAAGCGGAATCACCCTTTTGTAGGGCAAAATCACCTGTCTATAATGCAAATTCACCTCTAAAAGTAGGGGCTGACTGTGGCAAAGGATGAAAAAGCATGACAAATAGCAAACAGGAGGCTAGGCTAACTCAACTGAAAATAAAAGCACTGGTATAACACAATGAAGACAAGCCAAGCAACACAATCCTAAAATGAGTGATATGGGTTTACAAACTTGATGTAGGCCCACCACCTTGAGCGAACAACCCAAGGTTAATACTCTGTGATACTGGGGTGGTTCTTTGGATCACCCTTTCTCGCAAAGGCTGATAGCTAGCATTCCAGTGTCACAGGGTCATCAATAGATGCCATGAGCTCACCTTCACACTCTCACTTGAGGACTATCATAGTCCACCATGAGGATTTCTATCTCAACCCAAGGGAGTACGTGGTGAGTAACTTTGGGGTACGGTGCACATCCCTTGCACTACACCAAGTCGCGGCTAAAACATGGGTCTCTATCTAGGTTGAACAAGGCTATCTTGTGAGTCCCTGATATACGCACGGTATGTGGGGCACAACCATGAACACCAGCCCGTCACAAGGGTGAGTCGAGAGCCCTAGCAAGGTACTAGAAACTTGGACCAACTCTTCACATCTTACCTAGGTATCACCCTAGCTTTGACGCTCTGCTAGACATGACACAACTGGATTGAGGTACAACTTTCACTCTCCCCCCTTTATATACTCCACCAGTAACAGGTGGTTAAAATTGTACCCAGGTGATGAAATCCCAAACATGTACGACTAAAGGAAGAAGATACTAGATGTTTTTGGTTGGTCCCTAGGCTTGCATGTAGAGCAAGGGGAGAGCTTGGGTGCACTAACACCTCCTAGGTAGACTCAATTAGACTAGAGTAAACTACAATTTCTCATCACCTAGGATCACCAAATGGTGCAAGGGGATTGGATACGTCAACAATCCACTCACAAGCACAACAAGCAAGTTAATTGACCCTCTAATTAATCTACGTGTGCCTAGCTAGTATGGAAAAACAACAGACAAACTACCTAAAAATATTAGACTGATGGTTCTACAGAAAATGCATTAGTAATTTGCAGCCACCGGTCTTGGACGGACGAGAACAAGTTGCACAAATCGTTAGCAAAAAATGAGGCACACTCACAAATAGATGAGTTAGCAGGTCAATATCTGAAACTGAAATCGAACGAAAGCTAAAAACTAGAAAGTAAAGTCTTGGATTTACCTCAGATTCGCCTCTATGTGAGGCAATTTCACCCATTCTAGAAAGAAAATTTTCCCCTATACTGAGAAAATTTTCCCTTTCTTCTGATCAAATTTTCCTGTCTGCTACCGGAGCACTTTCACCTGTTTCTGGCACTGACTACAAATTCGCCCTTTTGTTGGGGCAAATTCATCTATTCTTGGAACTGAATGCAAATTCGCCCTTCTACTGGAGCAAATTTTCTTGTGACTTCATATTCGCCCTTAAAGAAATGGGCGAATTTTCCAAGTTGCAAATTTGCCTCTGTTACGAGCAAATTCACCCCTCCTAGCAGGTTCACATGTTTCCTAGTGCAAATTCACCCCTACATGTAAACTTGAATCTATAAAACTCAAACAATAGAAAACGTAAAGTGCAAACCCATGACGTGGGTCCCATCGAGCGTGCCAGAAATATGTGTGGTGTTTAATATCCTAGTCTAAAATGTAAAATGAAAAGAAATGCAAGCAAGATAAATACAACAACACCTCAAGATTGGCCTAGTTGAACTTGAACAAAATGAAATACAAAATAAAGTATGTTACCTTGCCCAAGTTGATCAAATGATTGGCCTTGTTGATTCGTTCAATTGTGTGCTCCTTCGGATGGCAAATAATATGAAAATGGATGCAAAATGATGCACACGAGATGAGGGATGCAATGATGCAAATGGGTACGTGAGTAGATGCAAGATATGGATGCAAAATGAGCTCAAAAGTTGCAGCAATGGAGTATGCTTGTGGAGGCTTGAAGGCTTGAATGCTTGAATGGTGAATTGTCAAATGAGGGCAAAATCCTCTAATTTTAGGGGAAATGCCTCTAAGGAATGGAGGGCTAGGATTTATCCAACATGGACAAGATCAAGGGCTAGGGTGAGTTGAGGACTCAGAAGCCCTCACATCTTTCCATGTGTCCAATGATATGTTAAGGGGGTGATGAGGTGGAGGTACTTGAAGGTACCTTGGGATTGGGACAAGATCTCCTCATAAAGAAGATCCTTGTCCTCATGTGGGAGATGTGACACATGAGGAATTTAAAATTCCTCAAATATCCTCATGGGGAAGAGGAGAGGAATTAAAAATTCCTAAAATGCATGGGGGGAATAAAAGTGAATATTAAATTCACTTGGGGGAATGAGTTGCCTTGTCCAAATGGAAAAATCCATTAATGAGAAATCCATTTATGGATTGGGGGTATGCCATAAATGGAATAAGGATTAGGTTGACCTAATCATGCAATTAAGGTTGTGCAAACATGTGATTAGGAAGGCCTAGGAAGGGTTAAGAGCAAGTTGTAAATTATCGAGGATGTGACATTAATCATAATTAAAGGTGTGCACATCTTAATCATGGATTGATTAAACTAATCCATATTAAAGGGAGATTATAGAGGATGGGACAAGGAGAGAGAAAAAGTGAATTTAAAATTGATTTAAATTCAAAAGGCCATGTGACTAAATTAAATAAATTGAGACATTTATTTAATTTAGAGAAGGGGAATAAAAGGTAAAGTATTTAATTATTTAATTAAATACCTTAGGACATTAGAAAAAGGGGAAATATTAATTAAGTAAATTATTTAATTAATGTTGATGGGGAATGCGGGATAGACAAATAAAAGGGATGAATTTGACCATACGAGAGTGGTCAAATTTGGATGTCTACACCTAGAAACAAAAAAATCATCTTCCTTATCTCTTTTCTAATACAGTCTCGAAGAATCATAGGTTTGTTGGATTTCTGAATCAATATTAAAACAATGGTTAATCAATATCCATTTCATTATACTTCTATCCATCTTATTCTTTTATATTTACTAACATTTTTATCCAGGTATCGAATCTGTGGGATATGTATCAAAATATACATTAGGTTACACATGGTTGATGACTGTATACATCATAAAATATATTTATAACAAATATTTGATATTTCTAAAGAAGTATCTTTGTGTCCTCTTTAAGTTGAACCAATCTCGTATCTTTGTCATGATCTCGACCCAAAAAAATCAAAATTTCCACTCGATATCTCGAGGGGGCAGTATACCAGCATAAATTCCTTCCACTGGGTCACAGTGGGGCATCTGAAAAATCATGATTTTTTAAATTTTTAATCTGAGCAGTAGCATTGATCTGAAAAGTGTCAATCTTTGAACCAATGTAACAAGTACCTCACTTCAAAGAGGGGAAAACTGTAAACGCTTAAAATTGTCCTGATCAATATCATGCATCTAAATTTGATTATTAATATCATTTTCGTCTTGATTCAACTCTTTTTGACTATTTAATTAAATAATCTTAATTGTTTAATTAAATTCATCATTTTCCTCTATTAATCGAATAATCAACATTGTTAGGTTAATTCACCCTTTCCATACTAATTTTCATCCCGTTTAATTAAATAATGTGGATTATTTAATTAGATTCCCTAAGTCCTCTCATTTGATTAAATAATCTAAATTATTTAATTAAATGTCCTTAATTCTCTCTTTTAATTAAATGAGTTAATTATTTAATTAAATCTTTTAATTCCTCCATCATGCACAAGTAAATAATATCCTAATTATTTAATTGACTAATTTCTTTCATCCCTCCAATTTCTCCCACTTGCAAAGGAATATTCCCATTGAATATTCCTCCATTTCAAATTCAAACCATTTCCCTCTTAAATGGAAATATCTTGCACATTCCTCCTAGATTTTAGTATTTGTGTTTCTTCAAATCAATTTCAACCATTGATTAAATTCATCAATCTATATCAATTTTCAATCTCTTCCATGGATTGAATCCTTGATGCATGTCAATTCCTTTTATTCATTTTCATCCACTGAATAAGTAAATTCAACTTGGTCATTTACTCACTCAATTTTCTTATAAATAACCTTCATTTCTTGAGCAATTCATCCACATTCATTAGAGCATCTTCATTATAGTCATTTTCATAGCAATCCTTATGAGCATTTGATCTATTTGCATCCATTTTAACCAATTTAGAGTTTAATTTTTCATCAATTTTCCATTGGAGCATCATCTTCAAGCTTGTTTCAATCAAGGGACTAGGAAAGGGTTGATATTCCACATCAATTCAACACCAATCCCCCAATGGGATGAGGTTTGATGTATTGATTAGGTTTTCCTTTGTAGCATTTCGTTAATCTTTGATGTTTTAATAGTTTCCTAGCTTAATATTTCAAGAATTTCATTGGAAGCATGACTTAATTAGTTAAATCTTGGTTTAACTCTTATAATTCAATCATGTTTAGCTTAGTTCATGATCATGTTCACACATCTACATAAAGGTTAACTAGATAGGTGGAGGTTCTTTCAACCCTCCTTGCTTCCCTTCCATTGTGATTATTTACTTTTTCCTGATCATGATGTTGATTGAATTATTTTTGGGAATATCCTCAAAGATTTTCTTTGGAATCTTAGGAGAATCTAGGAGGATTTATTGTTTGTAAGTTTATACCACCAAGACTCCTTCTTGGTTGATGCCTCTATTTCAAATGTTTGAGTTGGGCAAGTTTTGAGAATAAATATTCTATGAGGTCCTCTTTTTCCAACCATGTAAAAAAAGGAGAAATTTGTTTACTATGTTTTTATTATAAGAAAATAAAATAAAACAAAAAGGGTATTTTTTGAACTCCTAATAACACCTAGTGTAAGAACACAAACAGACCCTAATAATGACAACAAAAAGTGATGAGTTGTCATCAATTCTTGTACTTTAATCAATCATCATTTTGATCAAGGTGGTGTCTGAGACTTTCTACAAAAGGATTTCAAATATCTAATCCTATAGAAAGTAATTACGTTAATATGTAGGCTTAATTAAGAAGTGTTTGTGGTTGTAAGAGTATAAAAGAAAATAGGAAATGTAATTTACGAAATTGGGAAATGCAATCTATAGGATTTAGGAAAGTTAACTAAATATCTACTAAGACATAACAAAATTTTCTATACTAATGAATATTGATAACATAAATTGAACTATCTATTTATGTTTCTTGTTTTTTAGAGAAAAAGAAAAAGAACATAATTTCAACATAAAATGAAAGATTTTGAAGTAGGTTCTCTTATTAAAAAAAAGGATTTTCAACATGAAATTAATAATCTATTCTAGAGCTACAGTTTACATAGTCTTTTACATAAACATAAACTCACACAAAATACAACAAATATGACAATGCACACATTTAACCTGTAGGTTTATAATAACATGAACTATGCAAACATAAATTAACAACAAACTTAAAATACTTATCTCTACTTGTACGTCTAAATCCTCAATTGAGTGGCTAGCTCGATAGAGGTTTTGAGTTTCTTAATTTACAAAATCATCCACAACATGCAATCATACTTTCAATAATCATCAGATAGTCATTCAATAGGCTCTCTATTATTTATTTCATAGAGAAATCATATATCACACAAAATTATAGAATTGTCATGTACTATCTATCACAAAGATAAATTTGTAATATATCTTATTTCCTAGATTTAAGGCATCATGGTGACACATGTTACACCCTATTTCTAAGTTACCAAATTTGTTTTACCTTAATGAGTAAATATGATTTTAATGCAAGATTATGACTTTAATATGTTTAATGGATGAATTAAATGTATGAATATACATTATGATGAATTACTCAAGTTAAATGCTTTAATGATGCTTTTGATATATGATGAATATGATTTATATGTATCAACTAACTACGTACTTGTTGCACTAAGCTGGATGCAAGAAAGGTTCGATCCCTCTAGAGGGGGAGGGAGAGTATCACCCAAGAGAGGAAGTTGGTATGGAAACCATTGGTGTACCTATCTGAGTAGACACACACACACTGACTGCATAGGATAGATAACCCTTCTCGATTCAATCTGAGCTTTTGCGTTGGTAAGTGTTAAACCATGTTGATAGCTTTTTGGGTTGATAGGAATGTTCAATTAGATGCCTTTAATTCTCTTTGATTGTTTAGTCAATTTGAGTTATAGTGTTAAAATCCTTTTGATGAGCATGAGATATATATTGTGTATTTAAATATATATAAATAGATACATATATATTAAATGTGTGTATATATATATATGTGTGTGTGTGTGTGTATGGTAACCCATATATATGAATGTATGTGTGTATGAGCATGCATGAATAGAAATTTCTATGTATACCCATACATAGATACGTCATACATATGCAAATATTTTCATATATATATATATATATATATATATATATTTAATTAGATGACTAATATATATATATAATATGCAATGTTATATGCATATTATTGTTGTTTTAAATATGTAATGGAAGCCATAATTAATGGAAATGAAACCTGTTATCAATTAGATTTGCACCCTATTGAATACAAGATTCAGCAATCTAATGATACACGGAAACCTTCTTCAGATGTGGGTGATCTGAACGAAGAAGGAGTCTCTAGAGTGAGCTGGTTCTCCGAATGGTGAATACTTTTCTAAGTAGTTTATGGGAAAAGGGATAGAAGGATAGCTTGAAAATAAAATCTAACACTAACTGATGATTAACTGTTATTTCTAAAAAATCCAAATTTTACCACTCACAACAATTCCTCTATTACAATAGTTCTCACAATCTCATTGGTACATGGTTCCATCAGTAATTTGTATGAAGATTAGAAGGCATTGAATACATTACACAACCTGAAAACATGAAAATCTGTGCAAAGACTCATAAAAGCGGGACATATAAGGCTTCAAACTTGAAAACACAAAGACATTAAACTGTTGTTACAAGATTAAGACCAGAAATGAGAAGAAGAACTATGTTGCTTTATTGAAACTGAAAGAGTGTATATGTCTGAACCGAGTACAACTGAGTTTACAAGCTCAAAATGCTAAGAGCAGGAAATTGAAATCTGAACTAAGAATAAGAAAAACTAAGTTTTCTTCAAAATATAATCTCTTAGAAATCCTAATCCGAGCTCACAAGAAAAGCTCAAGGAAAAAGTTTCAATCTGTCTCAAAAGTCTACATAAAAGCAGAAAAAATCTCTTTTTTTCATGTTCATACTGAAAAGCCTCTAAAAATAGGCTAAATATGCTTTAAAAACAAATAAAGCGCCTTATCTCTCCAAGAGGAAACTCAAATCCGACCCAAGGCAAAAAATAAAACAATCTGCTAAAAATAGCAAAAGATAAAAATAGTTTGCTTTATCTTTGCTTTACATGATTGCAAATTTTTACAATTTGATTAATTTTACAATTAAAGATTGCTTAAATCTTTTGCAAAAAACAACCACCTTATTTCTCCATTACAATCTTGATTTTTCTTTAAAAAATCATAAAAATATCAAGGCATATTACCTCTCAATACCTTAATTGATTTCTTCAAAATAAATTAAAAAAAAACAAAACCCTAAGTCATGAGTGGGATTATCTTGCAATTCTTATTGATTTCTCACAAAATCAATAAAACTAGGATATTCAAATCTTCAATTTTCACTAAGGCACAAGTGTGAGTGTCAATATAAAATCGCAAGCCCTAAGGACTTAAACAAAGTTGACCTAGGCACATGAGAATTCGGTCCTTCAAAACATTAAGCTTCAAATTTTGATATTTTGTAAAAATATAAGGCAAAATGCCTTAAGTCGACCTAGGGTTAAGTAAAACCCTAATGAGAAAAATGTGAAAAAGCCCTATCATTTCGCATCATTTCTCTTTGTGAACTTTTGGAGAAAAGGATCTGCAACCACCGCCAAGTATGAGCTAGGGTTTTCATTTTCTGAAGAATACTTGAGCTCCATCGTGGTTGAATCTTCACCAGATTTAGTCTCTGCTACTCATGGTAAGTATTGTCGACCGCTCTCTCTTTATTCATTGGTTTTTATGAGGAAATGACCTCATAGGACACTCCTATGGGGTGATTATCTGATGAACTCCTTATATTTTGTGTCTTTTACCAATTCCATACCATTCGACTGCCAAATACAAGCTCGACCTAGAGCTATTGTCTAGATTCTGTGAAAATTTGAATGAAGATTCCTTTTCAACACCATGGGTAAGTGAATGGTTCATTTCTCCATGTATTTTGCTGAGAGTAAAGGCCTCTTTGGCTGTGGCTGTAGCAAGTTGTGCTAATGCATTTACTCATTTTTGTGTTTGCTTTCAATATCTCTATGTTCCTATTATTCTGGGCCGCCATACATGAGCTCAAAGTCTTGATTTTTTTGAAAGCTCTGAGGGAGCTTTGGGCGCGGCCTCTAGTCTTCATGAAATGGTAAATTTCTACTTTGTGTGTTCATTTCCAGCAAAAGAAAGCTTATGAAGCTTTACATTCCTACAAAAGATTGATTCTATTTTGTAATTTCATAGCCATATACAGGCCGCACCATGTGTATTTATAAAAGAGCATATTGAAGCTTTTAGGTTCGACCCAAAATAGGAACTTCTTTCTTCTTTCACATTTTGAGCGAACCCCTACATGGATATCATAAGAATTGAAAGAAATTTGTATCCTTTGTTCTGAAGCTCGACCCATGTCTTTTTATCATCTTCTTTGCATTTTCTTTATAAAACCCTAACATGGGTGATAATAGAAAGCATCTATTTATTATTATTTGTAGAAATCTCCATATGGGTAACCTGGAAATGGCATTAAATTTGTCTTTAAACTCAAACCCCAATGTGGGTTATGAAGAATAAACAAAATCTGTATATTTGATATCTGTATAAAACTGGGCTCCTTTTAGCATTCAAATTCTTCAATTTTTAGCATATGGGTATTTGTTATTTGAAGAAAATATATTCATTTTGTATCACTGTTGAAAACTCCATATAGGTAAGCTGGAAATTGAATTGTCTTCTTTTGAATTCAAAACCCCAAGATGGCTGCTCTAAAAATAAGATATTTATAACTCAAAATATGAACTCGAATTCACCTATTTCTGTATTAATGCAAAAACAATCATGGGTAATCAATATTCTGGAAGAAGATGGCATTTGACTTGAAATTCCTTTCATGGCATTTTGTTACATTCAAAAACTCCCAATTTCAACATATGGGCATTTGGAAACTTAGAGAAATCAGTGCTATTCCTTAACACGGGTACACCATAATATGATAAAACTAAAAGTTTTCCAGAAACCTTCTTATATCTGCACTTTGATTACATTTTGTATAGTCATTTCCATATTTTTGTATTTGTCTCTTTGTGAAGAAAAAGTATCTCTAAATGTACTATTGTTGAACACCCTCCATAGGATCATGAGATTCTGAAAATGTATCTTTTGTTTATATTTTCGATTGTCAACTTCATGTTGTTTCTTCCTTGCACATAGAATGCTTTTGACTGAGTCTGTAGATAAGTTGTTTACTTTGGTCTCCTATGCATTCACAATTATGCTCTTCATGGATTCACTTCAAATCCTCATTATACTTTTACTTTATAAACTCTGCTCATTTTGAAATGACTTTCTACTTGTTGAATCACCATTTGAAACACATGATAAATGATGAAACAAAACCTTAAAATAGTGTACCTTGGACTATTTCATTTCACTATCAACCAACAGATTACATCTAACCCACTTGAACACTGTATTCTGAAACACAAGATTGATTGCTTCACCACTTAATGAATGACTGAACTGTTTATGTATTGATTAGATGTTGTCACTATTTTTATCTGGCACTCTTCATGCATTTTTATGCTCCATTTAATAAACTATTCCATGAATCTGCTCTCTTTTGAGATGAAAATTTGAAACAGTTATCTTCATTGAGGCATTATGTATGCCTGTTCACTATCCTGGATTGAGAAAAAGTACACTACTGAACTGAACCTTGCATGACATTATGAACATGATGAACAAATAATACTATAAAAAAAGAACAAAAACCATACAACAATGCTTAAGATGAATGTACTCAGTTAAATGATTGAGCGCATTAAACTCACTGTTCACCTATAGCTTTCAGAAAGCATTTACATGATTGTTATGAATGCACAGTTGGTTTAATAGCTTGATGGATAACTCTGCTTTACTCTTCCAGTTGTATATCATTTCTTTTCTTGATGATCACAATCTCTATCTCAACCCACTTGTAATGAATAAGGGGCAGCATGCTGAGCTCTACCCTTGTGGGAGCCCATTTTCCTCCACATGCTTAGTCTTCAAATGATAATCAGCTTTGTGATTTTCCCTATACCTGCACAAAGAAGCAAATGATGTTAGCATAAAAACAATATATGATCATGATGTTGATGTATCCTTTTCAGCCTATGTTTATGCACTTCACTTGATTTTTTCAGTGTATGATTAGTAGTAGATTGCATTATTGTTGATGGTTCATATAGGTATTTTCATAGTCGGAGCCTCTAACATCCCTCTCTTCCTTTCTACAGGTCAACGGAGCTCGAGAAGACAAATGGTGCACCACTTTAGAGTCGACCATCAACCAATTAGGCAATGATGATTATGTTGTTACTTATGTGATTTCTTCTTTTAATGCATCTTCCATAATGTAGTGTGACACTAGTGATGCACTATAATAGTCCCATCCACAGCTTGTGTGGATATTTGATTTCAATCCTATGCTTTTCATTCTGAAAGTAAAATGCATCTCAATACAATGTTGTATTATCATTTGAATTCTCACAATCAAATGAAGCTCTAAAAATATGAATTATTTTCATGAAATAAATAAAAGCAATCTGAAATGCTTTATTATTGTATGCTCAATTATGTACTTCATTTAATTATGTAACACTAAAATGCAATCTCTCGAAACTCTGCTTCCTTTTTTCAAATCATAACTGTCACTTGATGAATAATGAACAAAGTGCAAACAACACTTAAGCATAATGCAGAAATAACTGTAACTTCACTTTAAGATATGACAATGTTTAATCCAACTCCACCAATTGAGCTATAGCAAAAAATCGGTAACAAAACCATGCATAATTGAGGAGTGTAAATGTCACACATAGCATGGGATGCAATAATTTAAAGTGATTATTCAAAACTATAAAAGTTTCCCAACTTTGGGGCTCATAACTTGCAAAGAATATTGGAAAAAATGACATGGAAGAGTCCAAATGAAAGGAGAGTTATAAAACACTTGTTGCAAGGTGTGTGCCCTTGGTCTCCTTGTGCTATGTAGTGTAGCACTTGGGTTTGTGACATGGCTTAACTTCCTCTCATGGATTCATTAACTCTAGCAGTTGTATCAGGCATTAATAGGTTGATCTTTTGGTGTAACAATTGGTATTAGATATTGGATCATGGGTTTGAACCCCTCGCTTGTCTTAGTGGGATTGTTGCAAGGTGTGCACCCTTAGTCTCCTTATTCTATGAAACACAACGCTCGGGTTCATGACATGGTTAACTACCTCCCATGGATTTATTAACTCTGGTAGTTGTATTGGGCATTAACAGGTCGATCTTTTGGTGCAACATAATTGTGTGCAACAACACTATAGTGCAACATATGGAGGGTGCATTGACTAGGTAAAAAGGCATGTGTTAAATTGATTTTAACCACAACTAGGGAAGAGGTATAAACTATTTTTGCTTTGGACTTTATACATGCCATTTTTAAATACATCTTTTTTGAAATAATGTACAACAAGTAGCAAGTTTGAAACTTTCAACTAGGTTATGGCATTATAGGGAAGCATTAGAGTTGGTTTCAAAGAATACTTCCTTATACGCTTCATCGTTGATCCTTCTCAAATCTTAGGGTGCAATTTGTGATGAAAGTATTCATGTGATGAATTTTAGTCTATTGGATCATCCTATTTTAAAACTTCGTCAACAATTCTCTAGTTCTTTCACTGCTTTCCTTTTTGCTTTACATGAAATCCTCAAGATCCTGCCATGTTTCCCTTTCATCAATAGTCATCCCCTATCGCGGATGCATCTCGTCCTTCATCAGCTTTATTAGTGATGTAAACATCCCCACAATGAAAATTCAACCCTCAATTTTGTGGCCTATCCTTTGATTATATTCATCCCTCCATCACACATTGCTAATTCAAACTTTGCACCTAGGTTCCTATCAGTGACGGGAGATGTAGTGAAGGCATCATATTTAGACATGTACACCTGCATAAAAATAAGTGGCACAAAAGACATCACTCATAAGATCTCATCACATTAGCAAAAGAAACCTTTTTAGAGAACATCGCTCATTGCTAATTCAAAACTCAAGTTCAGAAATAAATTCGCGATGAGCAATAAAACATAAGGTCGTCGCTCATCGCTAATTCTCCTCATACATTTTGTGAGCAATTATTGATGGGAGGATTTGAAAAGTTTACAATATGCATAGCAGATTGCCAATGTGGACTTAGCATTTTAAAATAGATCCACGATCATGTGATTGTAAAGGAGTTTCATCATATCGCTCATCATTGATCCAAGTTAATCAATTTATGAACATCTGGGATGAGCGATAAGAACACAATAACATAAGACCGGGGCATCGCTCATCGCTATTACAATTTTTAAAACTTGAAAACCATTAGCAATGAGTGATCCTTCAACAATACAAAGGACATCTCTCATCACACATTTGATCTAGGAGCTCTAGCAGCAATTTGCAATGAGCGATAGCATAAAAATATCACCTCATCACCCGTCGTTGATTCAAAATATGCACTCTTGAAGTAATCAACAATGATCGATAAGAACAAAATGGTCGTTAGGACTTAAGTGAAAGCCTTCAAACATGTGCACTTAAGTTGTTCTTAATGAAGGGGATCTCTAGGATAACATTAGAATAATAGAATCAAAAACTTCTAAGTCATGAAATGCAAAGGATGTAAAGGAAAAAAGATTCTTTACTTAACCTTATAAAATAGAAGACCCAAACTTAGGCTTGAGGGACTGGTTACCAGATGGCAGTGAATGACATAAGATGTTTTAAAATGACTGGCAACGAGTAATAAGGAGTCAATGACCAAATAGAACTCTGTAAGCATTTGTAACGAATAAAACCTTAAACCCTCAGATAACAACCCTACATCCAAATGTAATAAGGGTTTAAGATGGAACAATTTTTTTTTGGAGGGTTCCATCAGTGGCTCTGACTGGGGATGCATGCCTCTTGCAAGCATGGTGAGATCCTAGAATCTCAGGTGAAGTAGACCAAGCACAAGAACAAAACAAAAGAAACAACATATGTACAAGATTTACACAGGCCAAAAAGACCTGGAGATGGAGATCCAATCTCCACCCAACCAACTTGAAAATTTCTTCAAAGGTTAAAATTGTAGTATACACTCTTCAATCTAATCAGGATTTATTTCTTGATTAGTGGCACTAGGCCACAAAAACCTCGGGTAAAGTCCTGCCTCTATCAAAAACCAACCTTTTAAAAGAACTGACATCCTTCCATCCACATTTGTCCCTATTAAACCACTACAATAATAGTTATTTCATTCTTTTCAAAACAAATGTTAGGCCTCTTCTGAACAAGTGAGAGTTTTCCTAATTACAACATTTCCATTAACATCTCTCACCACTTTTTTGAGCATAACATTGCTAGTGTAATCTTTGTCATCCTATATTGTATAATCAGGCATAAACTGAATAATTTCATGTTTACATGACACATATATGTTATTTCTATTATATGAAGCATATGTGTACTAAAAATAAGATTCCTTGTTATTTATCTCATTGTCATACTTCATCAAAATACCTTCCAGTTGAACTGGAAACTGAAAGTACTCATACTCCTCTGAGTAGTTGGCATCATGATACTTAACCTTGTCAGCAACATTTGTATCAAATGTAAAACACTCATAGGAAATTCCCTCAAGGAGCTCATAAATGTGTTTCTTTTTTTGCATAAGGCCACACTCTAACTTTGTTTTAGATGCATCATCAGAATCCTCAGCAAAGAGTGGATTTTCTCTGTACCAATAGGGACCATCATTTCTTATTTCTAGTGAAGATGGAGGCTCATCAAATAATGGGTTTTCCACTACAATTATCTTTGTTTTCATAAGAATCTCAGCCTCCTCAACATGAAGATCTAAATCTTTCATATCATCATACTCTAAAACACCATAGTCAATGTCCTCCTCATAGGCATAATCACAATCGGCCTTGAACTCAGAGCAGCCAATGCCATTCTTCATTTCATCCTCTGAATTTTTAGCACACATATTTGAAATTTATGTCTGTTCCACATGATTTGAAATATCATAGTAAAAAATATCTTTAAACTCTGTATAATTATCAACCAGAGTTGGTGGCTTCAAATTCTCATTACAATGCACAACATAATCATCCAGGAGTGAACCTATATCATCAACATATTTAATATTATCCTCATTTGAAATAAAACTTTCGAACTCTATTCCATAGAAACCATTTTGATTAGTAGAATAAAAATAACCAGAATCTATCTCCTGAGTTGAATATGCATTAATAGGTCCAATGATACTAAGCTCATTTTTGTCAAAGCTTTCGATCCTATCAATATTGAGATCAAGACTACATGGTTCTTGCATGTTGAATGATGAACAAGTTAGCTCATCATCATTCTTATCCCCCAACAAGTTACCAGATTCCTCTGAACCATAAGAAAACCGATGAAAACTTTTTATAACCTCATCATTGTTATAACTAGTAATCTTATTACAAGGTATGATTGGTCCAATATCTGAAATTGCTTCTATTTCTTTATCAGCCATGCTATGCAGTGCATTTCAAACTTTATGAACATGATCCACATGTGCATATATCTCATTATTTGAATCATAGCTCATAATAGGGCTAATGTGATCAACATTATGAAATGATGTATAAGTTGAAACAATAGGGGTTAAATGCTTTGATATTCATTTTTAACTTCTAACTTACACTTTTCATCAACATTTTGTGTCTCAGGGCAGCAAACACTTGTAGACAGATAACTCCTTTGCATTCCATATCTCAATTTTTTTTTAATGTTCATGCTATCCCATATTCCTGATGCAAGGTTTTAGGGTCCTTATCTCTCAATAGATAGCTCATCTCATTATCAAAAGCTCCCAAATAAACAACCAAACATACTACATCACTTAGTCTCAGGAACTCAGGAACATCCCTCAATGTTTTATCAAACCTTCGGTTAAATGTTGGAACCAACTCATCCTCTTCTTTCTCAATGTTCATAAATTTATTGAGCAGAGAACTAGCACTGATTCATTCACCAAATTGCTCCATGAACACTACTTTGAAATCATCCCAAGAAAAAATAGAACATGTTGGTAAATCAGAGAACCAATCTCTTGAATTTCCTTTTAGATACTGAACAAACAACCTCATAATCACATCTTCATGATCTACTTCAAAGTCATCCATTAGATTATTGAATTCTTGTAGATATTTTCTTGTTGATTCACTCTTTGTACCACTGAATTTTGGAAAATGCTCTCTGATTTCAAACAGAATAACATTTGGGTAACCATTAATACCACTGAAATTTATGGTTCTATGTCTTGCATTGTTGAAACTTCTCTTAGTACATGACAGGGGCTGAGGACTATGCATTGTTACATTTGGGTCCACACAGGGATGCATAGGGTGATAATAAATTTTCTTACATCTCTATAAGCCTTCTTACACTATGCAATTACACCAAGCAACTCAAACTTCTTTTACAATCTAATCTTAAGCTCTTACAATAGAAATTTTTATCTTCACTTACTTAAGATCCTCTAAATGAGTTTCTTCAAAAATATTGCATACATCACTTCACAATAGATACTACAATTTAGTAATACATAAGTATGCAAGCCTATCACTACTATTCCCTTCCTTAGTGCTCAATCACTCAATAGGGAATAAAATTTTCAAGTCTTACAAATATGGTTTTCATGTACAGATTTATCTTTCTTGAAAACAAAAAACTGAGAAATACCTGGATATGTTGCAGCTGCTTCAAGTTCTTCCTCCTAAATGGAAATAGTTGTAGATCTGACACATTCTTCACATCTTCATCATGTTCTTTTGACAGAGTCACCACCTCTTTTCACAGAGGATTGAGATTTAAGTAATATGAAGTTCTTGAAAGATGAATTTCCTTTTGGGTCTTCTCCCAGAGCAAAGTCACACATAAATCCTTTGAAACTTGCTACAACAAAACCAGTTCTAGGTCTGAAAATTTATCAATATATGAACCAAATGTTTAGATTCACCAATATCCTGACTCTGAAAGTTTGCAAATGGAGATTCAAAGCCGTCCCCAGCAAAGTCGCCATTTCTATTGGTTATTTTTTAAGAACCAAACTTAATCTTAGGACCCTTATGAATTTTCCACAACTCAATTATCAACAAGGTTGAGGATTGGCCAACACTTAAGTAAAGTAATTAGTACTTCACTTCTTCTCTTCAGGCTCTGTGAGACCCAGGAGGCTAATCCTATGCATGCTCATAATATATCTCATTAGATCAAGAGTATTTCCACACATAGAGGCATTATCACAAGAAACTCACCTCATCAAAGGCTTGGCAGACCTCAGATAGAAGTGTTACTCATTTTACGGAGTGTGCTTATATACTAAAAGCTGGGGCAATGTAGTTTAGAATATTTTATGAATCTTCTTCATCTTGAGTCCTAGGCCAAATTCATTACTAGCTCAACTAACCACAAGATAAACTAATAAAACAATCAGTGCCTCATCTAAGGGAGAAACAAAGTCATAACTTGTAATGGTAATACAATTTTGATTGAACGTCAAAAATTATTGGACTATTAGAGTGGCACTTTGTAACATCTAACTCACTGTGCTTCAAAATATCACTTCCTTACGAAATCCTATATCCTTTTCTCACAAACTAATGACCTCATTTTAGCGTTTAATCAACTCATTGAACTGAAGCATAAAACTAGTTCATCCATTTGGTGCAAATGGCAGAAGAAAAATGAAATTAAAATTAACAACTTCATTCATAACTTGGAAGAAAATACATAGGAGAGCAACATTTTAGAACTAAAATTCTTCTTCATTTCTAATATTGCTTTGTAAAACTATATTTAAGATTTGTATACAGTTTAACTTTCACTAGATTTGCTTTTGATATATCTATTAAAGTATCTATTTACATTCTATCTGCTTTGAGAGCATAGTATTCACTGTGAACTCTCCTAGACTCAAAGTTCTGAACTCTTTTCTATCAACCATAAAATTCCCTTTATAAAATAGGGGAGCAACAAGCACCCAGCTGAATTACAATTTCACTTTCATTTCAATTCATTTCAAAAACCCAATTCTAACTAACTCCTCAGAGAACTCCCTAGGTGGTTTCATACGCAATCATTTGAGAACAGGGGAGCACAAAAGGAAAAAAACATGTGCAAGATACCAGTAGTCGCTGTCACAATGTTCATTGTTGAAACAAAAGAGATTCCATTCATATCTTCCAGAGGACTTCCACATCAACATGGGAAAGCAAAAGAAAAACCATGGACACATGAAAACAAATACCTCCTATACAAAGGTGGTGTCATAAAAAACTAAAACAAGGTGATGACCCTATTCAGAGTCATTGGCATCAAAGAATGCTCGACCGCTCCTCGTCCTCGATGAAATTGGAGGGATCATCACCATGATGTCATCGAAGCTCCCATATGGCACCAGAGAACGAAGGTACTAGCCATAGTCCGATTCAGTGTCATCCTCATCATCCGAAGGAGTATTAGAAAGCACAATAGGAGAATTTTTTTTGCTTAGGTAGGCCCTATGACTTTTCTCTTTTTTCCTAGCCTTCTTCACTAGCCATGCTAGTTCCTTGCCTTTGAACTTGACCACTTCTCCCAGAAGGGTTCTATTTCTCAAGCAGTATGTACTTTGCACAATTGATTTCTTCTTATGACCTCTAGCCCTCCTTTTACCCTTTGAAACCT
Organism: Sequoia sempervirens; assembly: GCA_007258455.2. Lineage (NCBI taxonomy): Eukaryota > Viridiplantae > Streptophyta > Pinopsida > Cupressales > Cupressaceae > Sequoia > Sequoia sempervirens. Next base: position 292,105,881 of record VDFB02000008.1, read on the forward strand.
AAAGAGAAGCCTCGGCTTCCTGCTTAGTTATATCCTCATGATACTCAAATACATTGAGACAGCTAGACCTTCTAATAGGCTGAATTGTCCCACCAGTTTTCCCCATTTTCAAAACAAGCAAAATTTAACAGAGCTATAGACAGACACAGTTACAACCCAGACACTTTTGACCAACCTATCAAAGAGATTCCTAACCAAATCAAAGAACCAAATTTGAAACCAACCTACTAAGGACAAGAAAATTCAACTCAATAAAAACAAACAACCTCTTACTCCATTTCACACTTTTCCTTACGTACACTGTAGATTGAAAAGATGGTGAAAATGAACAACGATCAACCTACATTAAATTGAAATTTTGAGCATGCAAAATTAATGATTCAAGAACTCCTTGCGTGAGTGAATTGGTAACTTAACAGTTCAGATTTGAATCTAGGTCGTTGATCTTAGCACAATTAAAATTTCATCTAAGGTGGCCATGAGCATCGTTTTTTGACCATTATCAACTTGCTCCTAGAAAACATTGATGTTATCTCAAATGTTGCCATGTTCCTTTCTAGCCTTGATTAATCATATGTGATCTGACAATTGGCATGTATCGCCAACCTAATTCATGCCTTTTCATTTATATCGTTGAAGTACATGAGACCATTCTTTTTCTTGAGAGAATACTTCCTTATACGCTTCATCGTTGATCCTCCTCAAATCTTAGGGTTCAATTCGCGATGAAAGTATTCATGCGATGAATTTTAGTCTGTTGGATCATTCTATTTTAAAACTTCATCAATGATTCTCTAATTCTTTCATTGCTTTCCTTTTTTCTTCACGCGAAATCCTGAGGATCCTACCACGTTTCCCTTTCATCAATCATGTACAAACCATATGATATATAAATATGTCGACAATGAAAATGTCTAAAGTATACATATTCATAAAACCTAATATGAAAATTTTAATATAAAATTCAATCAATTAAAATAGATAAGCCTTATTATAGATACAAGGAGATTAACTTATAATTATATAGTTATAATGTTTCAATGATAATATATAGTATTTTTTTATCTCCTAAATTTATTTTTAACTAGGAGATCTTAGGGCCTAAGGATAAGGGAAGGGTAAAGTTTTCCTATCTCATAATGACTAACATTTTCCTCTTTCTCCTTATTTGAACCCAAATCTTCCTGAGTAATTTTCTCCTTCTTTTAGGAGTTTTCTAAGATTTTGGGAACTCCACAAGAGATTGTTGATGCACAACATTCTCTCACTAAATGGTTCTTTCTAGAAATAAATATAATCAATATGAATTTATTCCTACTTGAGGATAAAATGGGTGATTACATGAAGCTAAGTAATGAGAAAGATATGATAATATCAAAAAAATAGGATATTTTTACTCAAGTTAATAGATTGGATGTTGATCTTAATCTTCAAAAAGAAACAAATACTAAGTTTAAACATTATAATGAGGAGCCACATAAGAGGGTGGTTGAGTTAGAAAAAGAGTTGAGATTGATTAAGGAGAACCTAGAGAATATTGGGAAAGGCAATAAGTGCAACATTAATAATAGTGCACATGGCATCAAAGTTCTTAATGAAAAATAGAAAGAGAAACCTAAAACATTGGAATGCCCCAACATGGAAGGAAAGGTCATGAAGGTTTGTCCAAGTAAGAGAACCAAGAGTATCAAGAAGGGAAATGAGGAGGAAAAGAGGGAGCTTAAAGATTTCATATAGTAGGAGCTTGAAGTTACTGAAGTCTTGCAAAATTTGTAGTTCTTATTGGTTGGTTATTTTTTCTTGTGGTTATTTTGTTGTTTCTCTTGATTTGGTCCTATTTTGTTATTGCTTTGATGCTTAGTTGTTTGTAAAGGGTTTTGGAGTCCCTTCAAAATCTATTTTTACCATTTTTATCAAAAACTATAGAGCATACTACATGTAGATCAATGGGAATTTTAGGGAAATCTAGATGAAGAGATTTTAACATCTTTGGGCTAAGATTGTTTCCTTCCATCATTGAAACTAACTAATCATCACATTAATTTTCTTGATAATAATACTAATTGTAGACACTGAAAAATGTCCTAAACCTAGGAATGCCAGTTTTCATAACAATTCCTCCTTCTACTTGCATAACTAAATAATTTTAATTATTTAATTATCTTCTAAGTCATATTCTTCTATTAATTAAATAATTCTTAATTGTTTAATTAATTCATTTTCTCCTTATTCCTCCCTTGATTAATTAAATAAATTATATTTATTTAATTATGTCACTAAATAATCATTTCCCCTATAATTAAATAAATTCCTATTTGTTTAATTATTCATTTCCCATTTTTCTACTATAATTAAATAATCATTTTAATTGTTTAATTATTCATTAGTTTTTTCTTCCATAATTAAATAAATTTTATTTATTTAATTATTTTCCACCTTTCCCTCTAATACTAAATAATTATTTTAATTATTTAATATTTTATCTTTTTCCTCCACGTTTAAATTAAATTATTATTTAATTTAAAAGTCAACATGCCACATGTCTTCTATAATTAAATAATGCTTTTATTATTTAATTATTCACCTTCCTTCCCAAATTAAATAATTTTATAATTATTTAATTTTCTCCTATGACCTCTTTTTATGTGCCAACCTCATTATCCGTGTCATTCTTATCTTCTCTTGTCTCATTCATTTTCCACCCTTGATTGAATTATTTTATAATTCAATCACAAACATTCATCCTTAATCAAGTCCTATCTTTTCCCCAATTTAGTCCTAACCAATCTTGGCCATTGATTTTCATATCTTATTAGCTTTTAATCCTAGCCCTTCATTCAAAATTGTCTTTTCTATAAAATACCTTTATCCTTGTCATTTTGACATCTACACTCTATATACATCAACATCTTTTATGCCAATGCCATGTTGCTAGAATCATGAGCAACCACATTCAAATCTTCAACAACTCAACATACTACATTCAATCTCATGAGGTTTGCATGCATTTTGGTTTGATTTAAATTATGTTTTATGCATATTTCTATTTCTATCCATTTTGGATGCCCACATTTTGGTGAACCCGACATGAACCCCCTAATTGATTTTTGGCTCAATATTTTGACAAATTTTGAGGAATTTTGGAGTTGGATCCTTTTTGTTGTAGGTTTTGCATCATTTTTGGACAAAACCCTAGTTTTCAAGATTTGACCATATCTCTCAAACGACTGCATATTTTTTCACAATTTTTTGTTTTTACAAGTTGGGGACAACATCAAGAGCTTTCATTCCAAAAATCATATTTTTTGGATATGCTTTTAATTATTTTTCATGAAAAAATAATTTTGAGAGAAAATTAGAGAATTTTTTGGATTTTTTTTTATATTTCTGGAAATCTCTTTGAATTCTAATAGGGGTTTGTTCTTTATTTTTTAAATTTGGATAAAAACTAATTAGACAAAAATCAGATCTTTGAAAATTAGGGTTTTAGAAAGATTTGATTATATCTCTCAAACAGTTGCAGATCTTTTCACAAATTTTTTTTTGCAGATTTGGGATGATGACAGGAGATTTCAATAGAAAAATCAGAATTTTTGGACCTGTTTTTATTTTTTTATAATTTTATAATTATTTTTTATAAAAAATTAATTTTGAGTACAAATTAACAAATTTTTTAGATTTATTTACATTTTTAGAAAGCTCTTAAAATTTTAGTAAGGTTTTGTTCTTTGTGTTTTTATTTTTTATGCCAAAAACATTTTCAAAAATCAGATTTTTCTTGACTAGCTAACCCTCTAATATTAGTGATCAATTATCTTGTTAGGGTTTTGGCTTTATTGTTGGTTTTGTGAATGTGCAGAAAAATAAACATTTCAAAAGACAAATTCGATCAATTGGACAAAAATTTGGAGCTAAATAAAATCTAGGTGCACACTTTTCAACTCATATCTTTAGCTTAACCTTGTTTACAACATCACACTTTCAATTTGGGCTTAAAAAGAACAAGTGTCTTGTCAAAATCACATTTCAACTTGGGCTTAAAAAGAATAAGTGTGTGTATTGCTTGGTGATATTGTTTGTGTTTGGAGGTGTCTATGCTCTTCCCTTGCATTTCCATATGATCTTGGGAATCAAAAAAATGTTTCAACACTCTCATTTTCACATCACATATTTCAATTTCTAAGGTTAGTGAACATTGCTTGTGTGATCAAATACATGTGTATGCTCTCTCCTTTCATTATCATATGATCTCAGAGATCAAAAGTATTATTTGCATCACTTTTGTGTAACCTTCTTAAGGGGGTTTCCTAGAGAAGTGATCACTCTAGGGGACAACCTCAACTCTAGCATTCCGACAGAGTATAAATAGCGAGGGGTGAATCTAGAGACATGCCTCTTGGAAGTAAAATCTTTTCAATCTTGGCTAAGCCCCAAAGAACTTTATACCTTTGGGAAGTGAAGGTAGAGTGTGGGTTACCCTCTCCTCCCATATGTTTGACATTATTCTCCTTTCAAATTCATGGAATTGGGCCTCACATACCCACAAGGTATATAGAGTACATCCCTAGATCCTTGTGTATCTTAGTTTAAGACCATTAGCCAATCTGCCCGCTTGAATAATTGCTAGGATTGTTCTTGTTCTTGGAAGTTTTTTCTTATCATAATCATTTGCATTACATCTTGCATCAAATATTGTCTTGTGTGTGTGAATGTGTATTCAAGATTTAAATATTAATCAAGTGAGAAAAACCATAAACTAAAAATAAAAAATCTAAAAAATAAAAAATCTAAAAACATTAGGAACATTTCAAAAAAAAGAAAATCTAAGTGTCCTCCAAGTCAAGCTATCCACATCATCTCCAATTCAAACTTTGCATCCTCATTCCTCAACCTAATCATCCTATCATAGTCATCCAAGTCAAACCAATTGTCCCATCCTAGTTGTCATAACCATCCAACATCTTATCCTAATCACCTCACCCTAACCAATTTTTTCCATCCTAATCATTCCTCCCCATCCTAATCATCTCATTATATCATTATCATCCCCTATCATCTTAATTCCTCTTAATCATTCTAACCTTTCACAATTATCGTAATTATCCCTTTTAATCCTAATCATCTTTCATCATATCTTAATCATTTATTTCCATTTCAATCATTACATCCCTAATCATCATAGTTATCTCCTTTCAATAATTCCATCCTAATCATCATCTTCCATCATTATCATCATTCCTCATCCTAATTGTCCTCCTAAGCATTCTAATCATCCATTTTCATCCTAGTCACCCCCCTTCGTCCTAATCACATTTCATCCTAATCATCCCCCCCTTTATCCTAATCATTTCATCCTAATCTACCTAATCTTTCCAATCATCCATCTTATCCTAATCATACCCAATCATCTAATTCAAATCATCCCAAGTATCTCAATCAGCCACTTCCATTCTTAATCCATCACTTAAGACCCTAAGCTTCATTAATTTGTCTAATAGAGGTCCTAATCATTATCATAACCACCCTCCATAATCCACATCAAAAAATTTACTTCCTAATCCATTATCATCCTAAACACCATCCAAGCCACCATTGAAACTTATACACAAATCATGTCACCCTCCATGTTATCCTTTTCATCCATTGACAAGGGAAACCAAAATGTCCTCCATTTTCAACCAACACCCATACCTAACTATATATTATGCACTTCACATCCTAGTCAACCCATCATCAAGCCAAAAATCACCATCAAAGGACCACCAAAAATCACCATCAAAGGATCACCAAAAATTACCATCAAAGGACCACCAAAAGTCACCCTTAAAGGAGTACAAGAACCCATGTAAAATTCTACTTCACAAGATGCTAGTCCTAGCCTTCTAGTTCCACCCACTTCCACCTCATCCATCTCATCCATGCCATCCATTTCATGTTTTTCCACTTTTATATCACCTACACAAAATCAACCATGTTACTCACTTGACCTCGTTGATCCAAAGCATGACATCATAGATCCCCATTTATGTCAAGATCAAGGTACTCCTTCTTGTGATCCCATTCCATCTCATGATCCTATCCTTAAGTCCACCCAAGAAATCCTTCTAGATAAACATGGAATCCAAGATAAAGCTATCTTTGATCAAAATCCTACCATTGATCAAGAAATTCAAAATGATCCCCTTTCATATCAAGATTTAAAGCCATCCCTTCCATACCATCTCATAATCTTACCATATCCAACCCATTTGATGATCTTAGCATATCCATCTCATATCATGATCCTATCATACCACCTCCATGGCATGACCCTAGTCCATCACAAGAACAAAGCTTTCCATCCATTACCCCATGCAATGATCCCCTTCCTCTAATTCAAGATCAAATCATCCCTTCATCCCCATGTCATGATCCCCTTCTATCTCATAACCAAGAGAAAACTATACCTTCCACCCCATCCCATGATCCTACCTTAAGTCAAGATCAAACAACCCCTTCACCTTCATGTCACGATCCTAATCCTCCACAAGATCCCAATACTCCTATCCAAGCTACTCATGAACCCCACACTTATCAATTGGGTTCATCCACCTTCATCCAAGTTGGTCTCCTCCAAGAGCCTATCATTCCCTTCATGCCATACCATCCTCAAAATGGACTCACATCTTTTTTTCAAAAAAACAAGTATCCCATTGGTAAAAGGATTTGTCAAAAAATGCATTATCAAGGAAAAGGGTTAGGCCTCCATGAGCAAGGCATCTTAGAACCCCTCCAAATCCAAGAAAATCCTAATTATCATGGCCTTGGCTATAAGTCTCTAGATGTTGGTACTCCTTCCATTCACCCCAAATCCAAAATCCCTCCACTTAAATCCAAATGTCCACGTTACCCATCCTCAAAATCTATCTTGGGCCCTCATATTCCAAATCCCAGTCCTTCATCCCTTCCTTCCATTTTGGGTCCTTATGTCCAAAAGAAATTCCTCCAACCTCTCCATCCATCTTGGGTCCTTACATTCCACCACCTATCAATCCTATTCCAAAATTCCATTATCCTCTCTATCCATCACCTCATATCCCTAATCAAGATCTACAAAGGCACACACCCTTGAACCTTTTCCAACATAACTACACCAATACATCCATAATACATCCACATCATTCATATCCATCCACCAATCCCATTTCTCTTGGAAGAAATTTGGATGTCAAATCTCAAATGCATAAAGTCAAAAATTGACAAAATTTAAAGGATCAACATGTCCCATCAAAAAGACATGCAAAAACAAAGAAAAATATGATCCACAATCAAAAAGATAAATACCAAAGGCCGCAAAGGCCCATGAAGCAAAAATCAAAGTCAAAAACCATGTGGATTCCAAAAATACTCATAAAATCAATGCATCCCAAAGAAATTAGAATTGGCATCCAAACTTGCTTATCCAAAAGCTTCATCCAATATTAAGTCCTTCACCCCATCTAATAATCCTTTATCACCTCCATCTATTTTGGGTCCTTATATCTAAAAATCCACATCCACTCCATCTAAATCTCCAAATTCAAAAGCCACTTCTCTTACACAACTCCACCACCCTTCAAGGTGTGTGCCAATGTTGATCTTGCAAAATTTTCATTCACTCATCCACAAGTCTTCCAATATCCCATCCATTATCCAACATCCATCTTTCATCCTTCCATCCCTCTTATCCAACTCTTTGCATAAATCCATTTTATTCCCCTTACTATCATGCTACCAACGTCTATGAGTATACCTCCAATTGTCATGATCTAATGAAGCACATCTTCAAGGGATACCATCCATGGAACTAGATTATTGAGTCCTCCCTTCATCTCCCTATCATACATCCATCTTCTTCCAAATCCACTTATTCATATCCTTATCCATATCTACCCTTCCTATTCCCAAAAAATAGAAAGTAAAAAGTAAAGAGAAATCATTTGTCCAATGGTGAAAACCACTTCTTGTGGTGCCTTGGATAAGTACCATGATGAAAACCTAGCAAACAGGCATCATGTGTAATCCATTACCCTCTTGCACTCTACACTTAGGGGTAAGTTTCATCCATGTTATCCTACCTACCATACTCCCTTTTTATCCCTCATTTCCTATCCATTATCCTACTTACATTCATCCCCCCTTTTCCCTCATTTGATCTTAAAAAGGCTAAGGATATTCATATACTTCATGCATTATATCCTTCCATCCATCTTATCCTATCCATATCATTCATTCCATATCTCCCATCTTATCCAAATCAATTCATATTCCATTCCAATATTTGATCTTGATGAAGAGCCTAGGGGTCAAATTCCAATGCATCCATATCCTATCCACTTGATTTTGATCATCCTATCCATATACTCCATCATACACCCCTTATTATATCTTTATCCTTCCATCCTATCCAAGTACCCCTCTCTTTTCACCCTTGATCTTGATAAGGCTAGAGGAAAAATACACATACATGCTTTGGACAATGTAAGCCTTACTGTCACGTCTCATACTTTGATGCTATTTTGACCATGACTTATTTTGATAATGTTTGACCATGACTTTATGGGATTTAATATACGAATTATGATACGTGTTAGAGCAATATAATATACTACAATGCTTTGATGTATGGGAATGTAGAAAAAAATTAAATTGTTTTCTTTCAAGAATTATGAGTGCATTTATATAAAATAGGAATGTTGATTAATTATTGTTTGAATTTATGTTTCTACAATGGTTACTAATACACTTTTTTTTTTGCACGCCTGAGTGCATTTGAGTTGCAGGTGATCGAAGGCCAAGGTGATCGAAGGCCAAGAGTGTGATTGAGGAAAAGAAGGTTAGCTTCCCGATAGGGTAAAAGAGGAGAAGCTCTCGATTACGCACACACCACTTAAATCATGTAGCTGCATTAGGTCATGTCTATTTTTCAATGTGATTGCGTGAAAATTGATTAGCATAGAAAATTTAAAATATGGTTTAATTAACCTTAGAAATTGTGGAAATAATATGGCTTATTCTATTTTAATTAATCCCCATTTATATTTGAGCAACAAAAAGGAAAAATCTGTTTTAAAAGAAATATAATTAAAAATAAAACAAAACAAATAATGGAATAGAATATTGTGTTTGCATAAAATGAAATTATAGGTTTACATAAAAGGGGATATATTTCTGTTTTGTATATGGTTAATTTCCCAAAAATAATGAGGAATGAACAGCCCGAGAGAACATTTGGCTCTGGAAATTCTATCTTAAAACCAACAATGCAGTTGGCATGTGGCAATCCTTAGAATTTGCATGAGAATTTTATCTGTCATCTGGAAATTTTATGCATGATCCTCGAAAAGAGGAAGAGAGCTTTAAGAGAGAAAAGAGGACTTCGATTGAGGGATATCCGAGAGCTCTGGAACAGAGGCGAAGAAGGTATTGCTGGGCATCTGCACTGGAAGCAAAATTTGCCAGGTTCTTTTTATGCTTTGCCTTCTTTTAATTTAAAATTGCAGTAAGGAAATGGAAGGAGTGAAATCTTTATTCCATGATATGAGTACAAACAACTGAGAAATCTTTCCAATTTCGTTTGAATCTGGGTAATAGCTTACTTCTCTTTGATGCAATATAGAATACACATTCTTTTCTTCAGAATTAGGGTTTTCATTCTGTTGCAAATTCTGCAATTTATTAAACTGCTCTCAAGTATAATTGCAAATATATACATAAACATATATATATATGCATATATATATGCACAGGAATTCGAATTCTTGTGCATATATATATATATATATATATATATATATATGCATATATGGTCTGCATAAAAACTCTGTCATTTGGATAAATTCAAAATGCCTTTGAGATAAATTCGAATGCAGATATACTGAACGAAATGTCTTCTTTATTTTGAGTTTTGAAATTGTAATCCATAGGAATGAGGAAGGGATTTAATCCCTTGTCCTCCCCATGGGAAGGACGCGACACTGTGGGAGGCTCGCGCCTTCCACAGGCCGCGGCCTGTGGAGGAGGCGCGAGCCCCTCACAGCCCGCCCCCTCCCCATGGGAGGGGCAAGGGCTTTCCTGCGCCCTACGTTGCTCAACGCCAGTAAGAAAACCCTGAAAAATGTCATGTTCTGTGTGCACGGCCAGTGAACTCTTTGAACAGTTTTAAAAACCAGAATTTCTTTCTTCAAATTACACGCAGCTGTACATGAATTTTTACACACACACACACACACACATATATATATATACATATACATTTAGCTGTATATACATACATATATATATATATATATATATTTATATATATACATATATATATAGATATCCATGCATATATGTGCCAAGATACAAGTTGAAATAGGAAAACCATTTCCAGAAAGTAGTATGAACTCTGTTAATTATACACAAATATCTCAGAAATGTTAAACCTGAAACAAGAACAGAAATGTCTTTGAGAAACCATGTAAACTAGAAAGCATCTTGATTACTTTAACATATACTTACTTACAGAAGTACAATCCTGAGTAAAGGAATACAACATAAAATTTGAATGCAAGATTATCTTTCAAACCTCTGAATTTCTGAATAAATTGCACTGTTTCAGTATATTATTATTACTCTGAAACCTGTATTGAAATTGGGAATTACACTATCAGTCAGCCTGAGCTTGGAAAGAATAGAAATACATACTGAAAACAGAAAACACTGTTCCATTCAAACAAATTGATTAAATCTTCTTTCTAATAGTGCACTGAAAAGTATTAAGACATATATGTTCTTCTTTAAAAACAGAGCCTTTATCCAAATCAGAAAAGGGTTACTTACCAAAGAATAAACGAAATCTTACTACTGAATTTACAAAGGATGTTCTGAAATTCACATTTTAAATTCTTTTAGAATTAATTGAATGATTGAAACATGTACGAAAATGCATAATTTTCTGCTTTGGTATTTATTCATACTTCACTATGGTAACTTCCGGGACAGGGTGCCGAAGGTGGGCCAACAGAGACGGTAGTATTACCTTTTCTAAACTACCATTTACTTGTATTATTTATGCTTGGCCAAGCACTTGTACCATTGAAATAGATGGGTTTGTTTTTAAAATCCTAGAAACATATATGTATTTGAGTCTCTGCCACCTCCTGTTGCAAGAAATGTGTTTATTTCTCATGTTAGAAATGCATATAGGCATCAGGCACGCATCGAGAGTTCCCTCCTGTTTTACTGTTTCGGGTTGCTAGGCTCCTTTATGCAGGGCCGGGGATTCCTTCGAGTTAGGAAGGGACCCGGGGAAGTCATGGACTTCGTGGTTGGGCGGAAAAGGCGCCTGAATCACATTCTTGGCCCCAGCTCGCAAGAAGACCGAAGGTGTCACGGCGGTTGGTGGTTCCAAGTTTTATTTGCTATTGATGTACTTGTGTATTATTCAGGATTGGCTTGTGAAGCCCATTGTAAATGTATATGTATTTGACATTCTTTGTTGAAACTTTGAAATAGAAGTATGATTTGAAAGTATCTAATGTAACATTGATTTGAGAAGTTAAAGTTTTATAACTTAGCATAGAAAAGATGTTTCTATTAGAATTGTTGATTCTTCCAAGTGAGGTTGAATATATGTATATGAGAAAGTCATTGAAATACTTATGTTTTGTATAATCTTGATACATTACATTGATATTATTATTATACATGAAATGCAATTTAAATTCTCTTTTATTAAGCTCATTTGGAAGTGTTATGAACAATGTTGACTACTTGGAAACCTTTTATAATGATTTGAATAAATTGAAAATACTCTTAATTTCTCTTTAATACTGATTTAAACGGATTGAAAACACTCTTAATTTTCCGAGCGCTACATCTTGGTATCAGAGCAGCATGGTTCAACTCTAGGACCTATGCCTAACTACGTATGACGTTGTGTCTTAATCAGGGTGACCTAAAATGGAAAATAGAGTGTACCAGCGAATTGGTGGATCTCGTGGAGGTCCCAATGATAAACTAGATCAAATTTTGGCCTTGCTGCAAAGCCAGGGGGCTAGAATTGAAGAATTAGAACAAGGGAGGCGAGATGGCCATCAAGGATTAAACACAAATGAAACTGATGGAGAAGCAAATGCTGAACCACCTGGAAAAGAGGAAAAACTAAATAGGGTGGCTGAGGAGCTGGGAAAAGACCTAAAGAAGGTCGCTCCTCCGAAGTTTGATGGGAGAACCTTTGGAGCTGGGGCAGAAGCTTGGGTTATAGAAATGGAGAGGTATTTTTCCCTACGAAATCTATCAGATGAAACAAAGGCTGAATGGGGTTCATATCAACTCACCGGTGAGGCTGCTACTTGGTGGGAAAATGAAAGGGCAGATAAGCAGTTTATGCATGGGAAAGTAACTTGGGATAAGTTCCTACAACTATTTAGGAAGAGGTGGTTACCACAATCTCATTTTGATAAGAAAATGACAGAATTCCAGGTACTTATACAGGGTGGCATGACAGTGACTCAATATTGGGAGAAATTCTCTCACTTGCTTAAGTATGCACCCCAATACCAGCATGATGAGAGATTCCGAGTTCGAAAATTTATTTTGGGGCTTAGACCTCAAATTGGAAATGAAATAGATCTGCATAATCCAACCACCATGGATGAAGTTTTTGATTTAGCAATCAAACAGGAACACAAGTTGCAACAAGCTGCTAACTATAAGAAGAGCAGGGAAGCCAAGTATGGCAATAATAAATTCCAAGGGAATCGTCAAGGTAATATCAATCAGGGTGGTCAGAGCAAACAGGACAGTCAAGGGAATGAAAATACGCAAATCAGAAATTTGAAGAGGGATGGTAGTCCTCAGGACCGCAATGAAGGAAACAGGAACAATAACAACAAGAGGGGCAACTACAATAAGAGGAATGATAATAACAGGAGAGATTTTTCTGACAAGCCCAAAGCACCTCGTGGAGGATGTTATACCTGTGGTGGCGAGCATTACGCCAGTATGTGCCCTCAGAGAAATAACAAGCAAAATAACATAAATCAACATCATATTCATGCAGCGGTTGACAATCGCCAGGCAGATTATCAAGCAACTCCCATCCAGTTATCGGGTAAATTATTTGGATGCCCTGTTTCTGTTCTGATTGATACAGGTGCTACTGATAGTTTTATAGATCCTCATGTTTTGACTAAATTATCAGTTAGACCAAGTTTTATGGCAAATTCTTGGAAAGTTCAGTATGGAAACCGGGTAGAGAAGAAGGTAGAGCAATGCATGTATTTCAGCAAACTTGAACTCCCTAACCTTCAGATGCAGGTGAACTTGTATGTTGCACCATTGGGGTCTTACGACGTGATATTGGGGATAAATTGGCTCTCTGAACATAAGGCTCTAGTGGATTGTGAAGAGAAGTCAATTAAGTGTCTTGATGACCGAGGAAACCAAGTGGAGCTTTGTGGTATTAAAAAGCCTTTAGAGCTTAGGCAAGTCTCCGCCATGCAGTTGAAAAAGGAAAGTCGGAAGGGATGCACTATCTTTGCAATAAAAGTCAAGGACCTTGATGAGAAAGAATCCTCAATTAATGATCATCCCATTTTGAAAGAATTTGAGGATGTTTTTCCTACCGAATTGACTGAGCTCCCGCCTAAGCGTGTGTTTGATTTTTCTATTGATCTGATTCCAGGAGCAGAACCTCAGTCTAAGGCTCCTTACAGGATGAATACAACAGAATTATTTGAGCTCAAGGCCCAACTAGAAGAATTACTGAAGCAAGGTCTTATTAGGCCAAGCGTGTCACCTTGGGGAGCACCAGTCATCTTCGTGAAAAAGAAGGATGGTACCTTGAGGTTGTGCATTGACTATAGAATGCTTAACAAGGTCACTATCAAGAATAAATACATGCTTCCCCGCATCGATGATTTGTTTGATCAGTTGAAAGATGCCAAGGTATTCTCAAAAATTGATTTAAGATTAGGATACCACCAATTGAGACTGAAGGAAGAAGACATTCACAAAACTGCCTTCAGAACAAGGTATGGGCACTATGAGTTTACCGTGCTACCATTTGGGCTAAGTAATGCTCCTGCAGCTTTCATGAACCTGATGAATAGTGTCTTCCGAGATTGTTTGGATAATTTTGTCCTAATTTTTCTTGATGATATCTTGATCTATTCTAAGTCAGAGGAAGAACATGAGAAGCATTTGAGGATTGTGTTGCAGCGTCTAAGGGAACATAAGCTGTATGGAAAGATGTCTAAATGTACTTTCTTCCAATCCGAAGTGCATTATTTAGGTCATGTGATTTCAGCGGAAGGGGTAAGAGTGGACCCAGAAAAGATTAAGGCAATTATGGATTGGCCAGCCCCGCAAAATGTCTCTGAAGTTCGAAGTTTCATGGGACTTGCAGGATACTATAGGAAGTTTGTTCAGGGGTTCTCAACAATTGCAGCACCCATCACTGCACTACAGAAGAAGGAAAAGAAGTTTGAATGGAGCGATAAATGTGAGAAAGCTTTTCAGCTGCTTAAGAAGAAACTCACTACCGCACCCATCCTAGTTGTGCCAGATCCGAATGGCCATTTTACAGTTATTACTGATGCATCAGGGGAAGGGGTAGGAGCAGTTCTTATGCAAGAAGGGCAAGTGGTAGCTTATGAATCAAGGAAGTTAAAACAACATGAATTAAATTATGCACCACATGACTTAGAATTGGCAGCCATAGTCCATGCTTTACAAATGTGGAGACATTATCTCTTGGGAAAGCCTTTCGAACTTAAGACAGACCATGCAGGATTGAGATATATCTTCACTCAACCTAATCTCAATGCCCGACAAAGGCGATGGCTGGAATTCCTGAGTGAGTATGATTTTGGGATTGAATATATTAAAGGTAAGGAAAACAGAGTGGCTGATGCCCTGAGTAGAAGGAGGCACCTTGCAGCCATGGTTACCATAAAATCAGATTTCAGGCAACAAGTAGTGCAATCCTCCTTTGGGGATGAATATTATGAAAAGGTGAAACAAGCCCTTGGGGTAAATCCCTCCGATCATCGATATGAGGGTTATATATTAGAATCAGATGGACTATTGAGATACCAGGGACGAATGTACATTCCTAGTTCTGCAAACTTGAGAGAGTTGGTGCTAGAAGAGTTCCACAATGCTCCATACTCAGGACATCCCGGTATTACAAAAATGATGGAAGGACTTAGGCCACTGTACTTCTGGCCAAGACTTAAAAGGGATATTACGTCCCATGTAGCCCGATGCTTGGAGTGCTAGCAAGTCAAAGCTGAGCATGTACATCCGGCAGGACTCTTATATCCTCACAGGGTACCAGAGTATAAATGGCAGGTTATCACTATGGATTTTATACAGGGGTTACCAATGTCTAAAAACTGACATGATACCATCTTGGTTGTGGTGGATAAGTTGACAAAGGTTGCTCATTTCATTCCTGGAAATCTCAAGGATGGATCAATGGTTTTAGCAAGAAAATTTGTTCAGGAAATCTTCCGGTTGCATGGAGTGCCAGAGACGATCATCTCAGATCGAGACACTCGAATGACTTCTAGGTTTTGGATTACATTAAACTCTTCCCTAGGAACTAAATTAAATTTCAGTTCCGCATATCATCCTCAGACCGATGGTCAGACAGAGAGGGTGAACCAGGTAGTAGAAGATCTCCTCCGCATGTACTGTATGGAGCAGCAATATAAGTGGGAGGAGTATTTGCCTTTGGTGGAGTTTGCCTACAACAACTCCTACCATGCTTCTTTGGGCATGGCACCTTTTGAAGCCCTTTATGGACGTAAATGTCGGACACCCATTAGTTGGGACAGAGTAGAAGACAGGGTGGTGATTGGCCCTGAGATGCTCAGAGAAATGGAAGACCAAATGAAAATCATTAAGGAAAAGTTGAAGCAGGCTGCAGATAGACAGAAAAGTCTAGCAGATAAGAACCGGAGCTTTAGGCAGTTCTCTGCAGGAGATAAGGTCTTTTTGAGGGTTCGGCCGCATAAGAGTTCAATCTCTTTCGGCAAGAACTCTAAGTTGGCTCCTAGGTTTGTTGGCCCTTTTGATGTTTTGGAGGTGGTGAATCCAGTTGCTTACAGGCTTGCTCTGCCACCAGCTCTATCCCGTATACATAATGTATTTCATGTTTCAGTACTTAAGCCTTACCATCCAGATATTGCTCATATCCTTGATTGGCGTGCATTGCAGGTCCAGGACCCAGGGGTGATACAGGTGGAACCCTGTCAGGATTCTGGAAGAGCGCAACATTAAGTTGCGTAATAGAGACATTATGCAATACAGGGTCCAATGGGACCAGTATTCGGTGGATAATGCCACCTGGGAAAATGCTGAGGATATAGATAGAATCTTTCCTCATTTGAGACCTTAGCATATTTATATTTTCTTTATAGAGACTTACGAAGTACTAATATCTCAATTTTGTTATGTAATTTGCTTTTAGACATCGAGACGATGTCTCTTCCCAAGAGGGGAAGGATGTCACGTCTCATACTTTGATGCTATTTTGACCATGACTTACTTTGATGCTATTTTGACCATGACTTATTTTGATAATGTTTGACCATGACTTTATGGGATTTAATATACGAATTATGATACGTGTTAGAGCAATATAATATACTACAATGCTTTGATGTATGGGAATGTAGAAAAAATAATTGTTTTCTTTCAAGAATTATGAGTGCATTTATATAAAATAGGAATGTTGATTAATTATTGTTTGAATTTATGTTTCTACAATGGTTACTAATACACTTTCATTTTTGCACGCCTGAGTGCATTTGAGTTGCAGGTGATCGAAGGCCAAGAGTGTGATTGAGGAAAAGAAGGTTAGCTTCCCGACAGGGTAAAAGAGGAGAAGCTCTCGATTACGCACACACCACTTAAATCATGTAGCTGCATTAGGTCATGTCTGTTTTTCAATGTGATTGCGTGAAAATTGATTAGCATAGAAAATTTAAAATATGGTTTAATTAACCTTAGAAATTGTGGAAATAATATGGCTTATTCTATTTTAATTAATCCCCATTTATATTTGAGCAACAAAAAGGAAAAATCTGTTTTAAAAGAAATATAATTAAAAATAAAACAAAACAAATAATGGAATAGAATATTGTGTTTGCATAAAATGAAATTATAGGTTTACATAAAAGGGGATATATTTCTGTTTTGTATATGGTTAATTTCCCAAAAATAATGAGGAATGAACAGCCCGAGAGAACATTGGGCTCTGGAAATTCTATCTTAAAACCAACAATGCAGTTGGCATGTGGCAATCCTTAGAATTTGCATGAGAATTTTATCTGTCATCTGGAAATTTTATGCATGATCCTCGAAAAGAGGAAGAGAGCTTTAAGAGAGAAAAGAGGACTTCGATTGAGGGATATCCGAGAGCTCTGGAACAGAGGCGAAGAAGGTATTGCTGGGCATCTGCACTGGAAGCAAAATTTGCCAGGTTCTTTTTATGCTTTGCCTTCTTTTAATTTAAAATTGCAGTAAGGAAATGGAAGGAGTGAAATGCTTTATTCCATGATATGAGTACAAACAACTGAGAAATCTTTCCAATTTCGTTTGAATCTGGGTAATAGCTTACTTCTCTTTGTTGCAATATAGAATACACATTCTTTTCTTCAGAATTAGGGTTTTCATTCTGTTGCAAATTCTGCAATTTATTAAACTGCTCTCAAGTATAATTGCAAATATATATATAAACATATATATATGCATATATATATGCACAGGAATTCGAATTCCCGTGCATATATATATATATGCATATATGGTCTGCATAAAAACTCTGTCATCTGGATAAATTCAAAATGCCTTTGAGATAAATTCGAATGCAGATATACTGAATGAAATGTCTTCTTTATTTTGAGTTTTGAAATTGTAATCCATAGGAATGAGGAAGGGATTTAATCCCTTGTCCTCCCCATGGGAAGGACGCGACACTGTGGGAGGCTCGCGCCTTCCACAGGCCGTGGCCTGTGGAGGAGGCGCGAGCCCCTCACAGCCCGCCCCCTCCCCATGGGAGGGGCAAGGGATTTCCTGCGCCCTATGTTGCTCAACGCCAGTAAGAAAACCCTGAAAAATGTCCTGTTCTGTGTGCACGGCCAGTGAACTCTTTGAACAATTTTAAAAACCAGAATTTCTTTCTTCAAATTACACGCAGTTGTACATGAATTTTTACACACACACACACACATATATATATATACATATACATTTAGCTGTATATACATACACACACACACACATATATATATATACATATATATATAGATATCCATGCATATATGTGCCAAGATACAAGTTGAAACAGGAAAACCATTTCCAAAAAGTAGTATGAACTCTGTTAATTATACACAAATATCTCAGAAATGTTAAACCTGAAACAAGAACAGAAATGTCTTTGAGAAACCATGTAAACTGGAAAGCATCTTGATTACTTTAACATATACTTACTTACAGAAGTACAATCCTAAGTAAAGGAATACAACATAAAATTTGAATGCAAGATTATCTTTCAAACCTCTGAATTTCTAAATAAATTGCACTATTTCAGTATATTATTATTACTCTGAAACCTGTATTGAAATTGGGAATTACACTATCAGTCAGCCTGAGCTTGGAAAGAATAGAAATACATACTGAAAACAAAAAACACTGTTCCATTCAAAAAAATTGATTAAATCTTCTTTCTAATAAGTGCACTGAAAAGTATTAAGACATATATGTTCTTCTTTAAAAACAGAGCCTTTATCCAAATCAGAAAAGGGTTACTTACCAAAGAATAAACGAAATCTTACTACTGAATTTACAAAGGATGTTTTGAAATTCACATTTTAAATTCTTTTAGAATTAATTGAATGATTGAAACATGTACGAAAATGCATAATTTTCTGCTTGGGTATTTATTCATACTTCACTATGGTAACTTCCGGGACAGGGTGCCGAAGGTGGGCCAACAGAGACGGTAGTATTACCTTTTCTAAACTACCATTTACTTGTATTATTTATGCTTGGCCAAGCACTTGTACCATTGAAATAGATGGGTTTGTTTTTAAAATCCTAGAAACATATATGTATTTGAGTCTCTGCCACCTCCTGTTGCAAGAAATGTGTTTATTTCTCATGTTAGAAATGCATATAGGCATCAGGCACGCATCGAGAGTTCCCTCCTGTTTTACTGTTTCGGGTTGCTAGGCTCCTTTATGCAGGGCCGGGGATTCCTTCGAGTTAGGAAGGAACCCGAGGAAGTCATGGACTTCGTGGTTGGGCGGAAAAGGCGCCTGAATCACATTCTTGGCCCCAGCTCGCAAGAAGACCGAAGGTGTCACGGCGGTTGGTGGTTCCAAGTTTTATTTGCTATTGATGTACTTGTGTATTATTCAGGATTGGCTTGTGAAGCCCATTGTAAATGTATATGTATTTGACATTCTTTGTTGAAACTTTGAAATAGAAGTATGATTTGAAAGTATCTAATGTAACATTGATTTGAGAAGTTAAAGTTTTATAACTTAGCATAGAAAAGAGGTTTCTATTAGAATTGTTGATTCTTCCAAGTGAGGTTGAATATATGTATATGTGAAAGTCATTGAAATACTTATGTTTTGTATAATCTTGATACATTACATTGATATTATTATTATACATGAAATGCAATTTAAATTCTCTTTTATTAAGCTCATTTGGAAGTGTTATGAACAATGTTGACTACTTGGAAACCTTTTATAATGATTTGAATAAATTGAAAATACTCTTAATTTCTCTTTAATACTGATTTAAACGGATTGAAAACACTCTTAATTTTCCGAGCGCTACACTTACTTCCTCTACCATTCATATCCTTTATGCACTATACTTCCATATCATACATCACTCATCATCTTCCATCCATGATTGCACTACCTTAAGTGAGGGGCATCTTAGTCCTTTGAAATTAGTGGAGCTCCATCATCCTATCTCCCATCATCACCCATTATCCAAAAGTTCTCCCTCCTATTCATGAAATTCCTCCATCCTTCCATCCTTTATCATATCTTGGTCCTCCCTTGTCTTTGGATCACATTAAATCCTCCATCCAATATTATCTTATTGAATCCATTTATTCTCTATCCTTCCAATCCAACCATCCCCCAACCATCCCCCAACCATCCCAATATAGTCCATCCAAATGCAATCAAGCCTAATCCATGCAATCCAATCTTGCAACATAACACATCATTCAAAACATTCCTTGGCTTTGTTTCTAGTCTTACAGTGAACCTTGATCCTTTAGTCGCATTATCATCATAGGGATATGTCTTTCCCAATACTCACATTGTTTCGATATGTGTCCTTCCCACGTCAAACAACATCGTCATCACCATCAATCAATCTATCAATCGGTTTTCAACTTGACTTGGAGCATAGTCCTTGGTTGCTTTTGGTTTTTTGTGCATGCTTGCTTGTTGCTTGTGTGTCTTATCATTGTTTTCATTTATCATGGTCTTTGCATTCTATTATCACAAGGGCATCATGGTGTTATGGGGAATATGTTTTCACTTGACCTTTTTGATCACGCACTTGGCACATTGTCATCTTGGTTCCTTATACCTTGGTGCATAATTTTAAGTACAATATCAAATCTAGGTTGCTCATGTCATTGTAGCATGATGATTCTCCATCCTCCCTCTTCATCCATACTTTCATCATCCTTATCTATTTTCCTCTATCCTTTTATCCTTCATCCTTTAGTCCTCTCATCCATTTTGAGAGCACACTCGTGTTCTTTGAACCCACATGTCCTCTTAAGGGGGCATACCACTACCTCATCGTCATCCTTCCTCATCCTCGCTAGTGACTGGAGTATCATGCTTCTAGTCCTAATGCCTTTCCTACCCTCTATGTTTTATTATCTGAAATGATGTTACTTCTCTTAGTCACAACATCATCTCAAAGAGGGGAAAAATGTAGACACTGAAAAATATCCTATACCTACGAATGTCATTTTTCATATCAATTCCTCCTTCTACTTGCATAATTAAATAATTTTAATTATTTAATTATATTCTAAGTCATATTCTTCTATTAATTAAATAATTCTTAATTGTTTAATTAATTCATTTTCTCCTTATTCCTCCCTTGATTAATTAAATAAATTCCTATTTATTTAATTATTCATTTTCCACTTTTCTACTATAATTAAATAATTATTTTAATTGTTTAATTATTCATTAGCTTTTTCTTCCATAATTAAATAAATTTTATTTATTTAATTATTTTTCACCTTTCCCTCCAATATTAAATAATTATTTTAATTATTTAATATTTTGTCCTTTTCCTCCACTTTTAAATTAAATTATTATTTAATTTGAAATTCAACATGTCACATGTCTTCTATAATTAAATACTGCTTTTATTATTTAATTATTCACCTTCCCTCCCAAATTAAATAATTTTATAATTATTTAATTTTCTCCTACAATCTCTTTTTATGTGCCAACCTCATTATCCATGCCATTCTTATATTCTCTTGTCTCATTCATTTTCCACCCTTGATTGAATTATTTTATAATTCAATCTCAACCATTCATTCTTAATCAAGTCCTATCTTTTCCCTAATTTAGCCCTAACCAATCTTGGCCATTGATTTTCATATCTTATTGGATTTTAATCCTAGCCGTTCATTCAAAATTGTCTTTTCTATAAAAGAACTTTATCCTTGTCATTTTGATATCTACACTCTATCTACATCAACATCTTTTATGTCAATGCCATGCTGCTAGAATCATGAGCAACCACATTCAAATCTTCAACAACTCAACATACTACATTAAATCTTTTGAGGTTTTCATGCATTTTGGTTTGATTTAAATTATGTTTTATGCATGTTTCTATTTCTATCCATTTTGAATGCCCACACTAATTTTGAATCTCATCATCTTACATTTACATATGAGAATGAGGTAGTAGTCTATTATGCTAGTACTAGTTGGTTGGGTAGCCAGCAATAGAACCTTTTACATACAATCTCTTTTCCCCACAATCTTGAACTCCTTATTAGTTAATTAAGGGCCTCTTTCATAGGATTGGATTCCTCCTCAAGAAAAACAAATGGGTTACATATATGTTAATGTTCCTACATTGTAACCATTTTGAATGATATGATTATGTAAGTATAGTTATATTTCATGCTCCTTTTTTTATTAAGTGTTGGAAACCCTCATCATCTAGTGATGACATTTGAAAATATAAAAATATAATATACTTAATAGGAAATTACTTATGCTCAATGGAACATCAAATGATGATCTTAGTGGTTTAGGATATTACTAGACCTAACAACTCTCTTAATATCTAGGCTAATGAATGATTTGAAATATAAAGGAAAATGGTAATATGAAAATGCTTCTAGTCCTCACAATAAAATAGATTATGAATTGTAATCAAATTCTATTGTTATAAATATATTGTGAATTAGAGATATTAAATACATGAGAAATTAAAGTTAGAGAGATTTCATAACACATGCCATAAAAAATGTTAACAACATGCTAGTATACCAAGAGTAAAGTTTTGAGTTGTATTCTTCTTGAGTGAAAAGGTCTAATGTAATGCCCCATCTTGTAACCTAAGGAATGTAGCAATTGTCTATGTAAGTGTAATAAATTTTTTTTAAAGTAATAATATTAACTTTATTAGTTGCATACATTCTCTAAGTTACGCGACGTCACACTACTTGAGATTCCATAGACAACTTTAGTATTTAGCATTGCATGTATTTAATTAACATAAACTTAAAAAGTAAACATTGCATAACATTTGAATTTCATTCATGATAGTATAAAGTACAAATAAGATTCTTACATTGCATTTGAAATAACATTACAATACTCATTCTTCGGATGAGGTAGATCAAATAATAGTTTACAATTACATATTTCAAATGTTCACCTCATAAACAATTGAGGGATGTTACAAATACAATATTTCCAATTATGCAATAAAGGAAGTACATAAATATCCAAATACGAGCTCTCCATCCATGAAGCTCTCGTTACCATGATCATAAACTAGGGACCCAACGAAGTAAGGTGCACGTTCCACCCAACCATGTGGTACCCGTAGGTCCACCCCCCGTGCTAGGAGATAGTAATAAGGTTCCCTAGACATAACCTATTCACCCTAGACACAAGTACATACTTTACTGACGGTTACATTGCTTCCAGATTTAGGATAATCAAATATACTAAGTTCACAAGGTAAACTGTTATTTTAGGTGGAGTGTCATCACAATGTTGCAAAGGTTACCCTGGTGTTTCTTCCTAGGTTCTGACCCCCAACTTGGGTTACCCTGGTAACCTCTTACGAAACCCGACCCCACATGCAAACTATTGCGGAATCGAATATCTTTTAAAGTAACAAGATATCGATTTGCCATTCCAGGCCTTCTCGGCTTATACTCAAGACTGTACTAGCTCTTGAGTCTATAAGTGAGGCATATTAATCAAGTTAAAGATTTTAATCTAACTACTATGTTGTTTAGTTTTCACTGACTTACTAACTCTTTGTAAGTTACCCTAGCACCACTTTGTGTGTTGGCCCTCACACAGAGCCACTCCCCTAAAGATAACATAAGGAATCTAAGTTTCCCTGACAAAGGTAAACAAGGTGCACAAGAATTCAACATATATTTCTACACATTTCATAACGAACATCAAGTCTATGTTCATAAAACCAGGTGTCTAAACACCGTGCAAAAGCATGTACACAACCTTAGTCAACACAAGGATTATACTTGAACAATTTACAATACCCACATTAAAGACAAACCAATCTGGAAGACTTGTACTTCTAACACATTCCCAATATGCCCCAAATAAAAGAAAATTCAATATAAAACAAATCAGGATAAATAGACATCTATTATTAGGATTTACTAAATCCAATCAAAACAAATAAAAGTTTAGCATAAAGATACATCAACTTGATTTCAATTCTTTTCTCAACTATTTTAAAAGGGAAATTGAATCAATTAATTTAATCCTACTTTTCTCAAATACACATAAATATACATATCAATTTTCTCTTTCCAATTTTATTGTTTGATAATAATTATCTTTATGCATTTACAATCATCTCTATAAATAATCCTAAATTAATTAATAAATAAACTCCTGAAACTAATAAATATAATTATATATATATATACATATATATACATATATATATATATATACATATATATACATATATATACATATATATACATATATATATATATATTATCAATTTAAATTTACATTAAACAAAATCAAAATTCGTTTTAATCATAAAACATTTGCTTAGGGTTTGGCCAAACTCACAGCTGCGGCCATTTCTTTAATAGTCGCGGAGGTTTTACCAGGCGCCGCCCCTGCCCTGCCACGACGTCACTGCCACAGCGGCCGTGGGTGGAGCTGCCTCCGCAGCCCTCCCCACAGGGCTTGGCCGTGGTAGCTGAGCCGAGCGCTGCCCGTGAGGGCGGCGCTGGGCTCGGCCCTCACTATCGTCCCCCTGCGGGGTCGGTCGTGGGTAGCCCCGCCCATAACTACGGCTCACAATATAATTTTTTTTTATTTTTTCTAAAATAAAACAAAAACAAATTTATATAAAATGAAAATGGACGGCAATTTCCTACGAATATCGTCCGTCAAAATTTTCTTTGTTTATTCTAATTTATCAATTTCGCCTGTACAATGTTTCTACTTCTAATTGCACAATCCAATTTATATATGAAATTATATATATGTATTATATATATATATATATATATATATACATATATATACAAATTCAACAGGGTTTTTTTAATATGGGGAAATTTAGAAAATTCTACAAAGTTTTACATCGGAGTAGATTTTCAACAGGGTTTCCAATTTCATTTTTTTCAACAAATGATTTCCCTCACAATTATTTACTCAATTATTTTCTACAGAGAGAAAGCTATAGAAGTTTTCTTTTGAATCTCATCTTTTGTTTTCACTGTTTTCTCTTCATATCCATAATTTCTTGAAATTTATACAGAAATCAACAAATCCTTACAGAAAGAATACAGTAAATAATTTTTCCCGAGAAGAACAAGGATTTTAACAAAATGAAACTTCTTCTACAGGTAATATAAAATATTTACACAGACAATCTTTTTCAAAGTAAACAAACTAAAATACAGAGGAAAATACCTATTTTCCTGTAACTTCAGAAACTTGTCTGGTGAAGAGTTGCTTTGCCTGAAGCTTCCAAAGCCTTTCCTGAACACAAAATCCCAAAGTATGCCAAAATCTCAACCAGAGATCTTCCAGAAAGATTCAACAATTCACAAAGGCAATCACAAATTTTCCAAAGAACAATTTTTAACAGAAACCTCTTCTTTTCATTTCCCGTGAAGAAAAAGTAATCTTCTATTTTCGCCAAATCCCAGATAACATCCGAGAAAATCCTCAACCAAAAAGCAATTAATTCTACTGGCACACATGTCGAGAAGAAAAAATATCTTTCAACAACCTCACGGCAATCTTTCATTTCTTCCTTATCAAAAATTGAATGCCTTTTTAAAGAATTTTCAATTTTCAATTTTCAAAATACAAATTTCCTTTTTCTTTATTTTATTTATTTATTTAACAATTAAAATACCATTTCCCACATAATAATTAATTTAAAATTAAAATCTATTCACACAATAAAGGTAACTTTAATTTAATTTATTTATTTAATTAATTAAAATCAACAGTAAATTAAAGAACAAACTATCATAAAATTGACAAAATTTTCCTTTCAAAACAATTAATCCAATCAGAGACAAACAAGACAACCAAAGACTCCAAACTAAAATTGACGATATACTGTGGCTGGGTTTAAGACTAGACTAGGATAAACCATGTTACTACCTCCCAATCAACATTTCCGTTGAGTCTTGACACGCTCAGACCTAAGTAACCAGGTGGAGTCGGTGTCATGTACTTGCAATCCTGCAACCAAACAAATGACATACATATATATAATCCATTGTACAAACACACCGTGAGGATAAAATCACGAACATCACAGGGCACTCGCAAGCGAGTGATACAACTCCGTTCTCCACACCAATACACGTCACATTAAACTGAAAAATTAAGTAACAATTAATCCATCATAAACACATATATAGTAATAACATCTGAAAGAAACATCTACGCTAATACAAAGCATGTCAGAAATTAATTATCACCATACAATGTTTATCATATCACAAAACGAATCCATTGTCGCTCAAAAGTCAACGACCAAAATATCCAAAACAAAGTACTGAAGTCTATCATATGTGAAAGCATGCTAACAGAAAACATAAACATAAATGGAGGGGTACTACATCTAACATGATATAAATATGATCTTATTACACATTTTTCTAACAAGTTTTACTTAGTTTTATGGACTATGAAACCTAAGATATTAAAATACAATCCTTTCATTCCTTTTTAGTGTAAAACCTTGACTTCTTTCACTTATCTATACAAAATAATTCTAGTACTCAAAATCATATTATGTGAAATACTTTAAGTGATTGCTCGAGAAGTAAGTTATAACTTTGAAGCTTTTGTTATATTGATATTTTTTCCTTGCTTAGTAAGTTGAATTTTTTCTTTTAAAATGTAGTGGCTCTTAGGGAAATTTGATCTTAGGTATTCATTGTAATAACACACTTGTTTTATCACCCAATCATGTCCATTAGACTAACATATTAGGGTACATATGGAGTAGAGCTTATATAAGACATGAGGGTGGGTTTGTTAATATGATTCCATCCAACCATACCTAAAGTATCCCCATAGTGAAACATACTTATGAACTATGACTCATTGTCATAAATACAACCCATACCTCAAATTTTTGCCATAACCACTTCAACATACATTACCTATACAAACTAACCCTAATTTCTTATATAAATCTCATCATCCTCCACCAGTAAACCTAAATCCATTGAATTTTACTCTATATTATTATTAAAAAACAAATTTGAACAAACTAAACTATAATAATAATTAACTTTTTAAATTACTCATAATTTCAAGTATTCTACTTTGTCTAGCTACCCGTCATGTCTACTTGATTTGCTAACTTGAATTTGTAATATTTGATTTTTTTTAATAAAATCTTTCTTCCAATAATAAATATATATATATATATGAAAAATTACAACTAAGAACTAAAAAAAAGTGTGTTAATGAAGCCTTTTTTTTCTATCATTTATCTTACATGAAATTTATTAACATTGTCCTTTAGGCATCCCTGTGCATCTAAAAGGATATATAAACTCTACATTATATAAGTAGTGAGAATCTAGTCCCTAGAGTTATTATTTATCCTTCCACCCAAATGATCAAATCATAGCAAAACAAAGCAAGTTGGAGACAAATTGATAGTGAGCTTTTTGGGCTTTTGAGTTGCTTTCTCCAACTTATGGGAATTTGTTTTTTAAGCCTATATCATTATTTCCAATTCACATTAAATAATTGTCTACATGCCCATGATCACATATATACCAAGTTTTCAAATGCATGGGTAGTTATATTTATTATAATTTATAACTTTGAAGACCATAAAAAATAGATTATTACTTAAATGGCTTTGGAGAGTTATCTAGTCAGGGCTCATATCCCATATGCATACGTATTATATTTTGTCAAAACAATGTGCTTAAGATACACAAAACAAAGTTTTAAAAAAATACAATGGGCTGTCTTTTTGTTTTTAATTTCAATATTGTTTAATATAAGGAAAAAAACAATAATAGAATAAAAGGCAAGTTGGGTATATATTAAATAAAAGATACATTACTTAAATGAATAAATAAATAATTTTAAAAATATATATAGATATAAAAGAGGTGGTTTTGGAGAAAAGAATATCTAAATTTGTTATGGTTCGTGTTAAGTCATCTATATAAGTTATTTGTATATTTTTTTATCAATATAGGATAAATTTAATAATTGACTTAATTATTAATTACTTTTTAAAATTTTGTAATCTTTGATATCTGTGTTGAACTATTATAAGATGGTTTGAATGAAAAGTTTTATATTAATTTTTTATTAGTATATATATTTAAGATGAAAGCTATATAATTTAATTTTTCTATTAATATATAAATTTTAAATAAAGGTGTTGAAATGGGTCAGGTATATAAAGTAAAACATAGCTCTTAATAAACAATGTTGATTAAGTCTCAATTTGTCAAACGCAATAGGTGATATATGTCTTATCTTAAGATCACAAAAATACCATCACACATGAATAAATGAAATGCTTTTAAAGAACTTAAAAATAACTAATATAGAAGATTAAAATATAAAAAACAATCAAATGGCAACCCATAGCTAGTAAAAAGCTCCTTGGTCAAATCCCACAAATAATGAAAAATATTAATGATTATGTAATGTTGAAAATTGTACACATTACATTTTTCTATTCATTTTGGGTCCATTTTGATTGGCTTGTCCTTTATACAATGGCTAGTATATAATCACCATGTGTTAGTATGAAATTTGGTAAATAATTTGATCCCACACCCAATTACATCTAAGAAAATACCTAGGGACCAATCCTAATTCTATTTTAGCAATTCATTATCTTTGGTCAAATACATGGGTATGTTAGGTCTAATCCACAAGAATGAAGTTGACCCCTAAACTTTCAAATTTTAAATTTAAATTTGGGATGAAGTTGAATCCCTCCAATTAGCCATTATGAGTTGAGTTAAGTGTAAAAATGCTAACTTGCATTTTAAGGTGTCATTTAAGAACAAACCCTAATTCAATTCGAATAATCAAGTGTTGTTATACATATTGAATTGCCACATAGAGAGAAAATAATAAATAATCAACAATGTGTCAATAGAATACATTAGCATACTAGCAATCACTACATTTTTCTAGTTGTCTTTAATTATTTTCACCAAAATTTTGAATTGGTAACATGGGTTTAACCAAAGAAGAATAATTGTATGATCTTAAAAAACTTCTAAATAGTGTTTATTAACACCATTACAAACATGGGTTAAAAGCATCAAGGCAAGTAGGTTCCATATACTAAATCTAGTGAACTTTATATTTGCTCTCTAGGTTTAGATATGTGAGTAGGATTTAGATCTACAAATGTATAGGTCAATTTGATAATCATGGAACCAAAGCATTAAATAAAAGGTTCACTATCATAGATTTGTTCATCCTAATAGCACTAATAGATTGGTGGTATATAGAACAATCTATCTTCATCAAGTTTCAATTTAAGTATTGTTTTATTTATCAAATTTATGAGTATCATTAAACCCATCTTATTAATGAACTTTGGTTTAGTACTTAATTATGTTAAGTGATTAATTTACCTTAGTATATTAGAAAAGGTTAAATGTTATTTATTTTCATCTTCATTTTGATGAACTTGTATCTTACACCCCCTTATATCTTTGCATTAGGGTTTTGTTTCTAATTTCTTATTTATTTTTTAGCTTTGATACTTTTTTGAGATTTTGTTCCCAATTTACTTTTTTTTATCCTCTATCATTTTAGGGTGTGTATTGAGTTTGTGTCAATGTATCACTACCATCCTACTCTCTCTTTCATAAAAAGTCATCATCTTAATTCTACAATAAATCAAAATTTTGTTGATCATGAACCTTTTAATTATATGATGGATAAAAATCATGATGAGGAGAATGATTTTGATGATGATACACAAAAAATAAATTGATAGGTAAAATTTTTCTTTTGAACTATAGAATTACTTTCTCAAGATATTATCACTTTAGCTAGTATTTCTTCTCCTACATGGTTGATGTTCTTGTTGAGTTATTTATTGATAAGCACTTAGTTTAGAGATTCATAATGGAAATGGTGCTCATGTTATCTCTTTAGGCTCTTTGTAAGGTGTATATTCTTGTCACGACCCTCTTCCAGTAATAACATTTGAGACTTATAGATTATGGATATATGCATTGTTTTAGTACAATTTAGTTGATTGGTTTTAAAAGTGGTTAGAAATTTGTCAGAAGAATGACTTAGAAGTACTTTTATGGAAGGTATTATTTAACCCTAATATTTCATTATTTGTATAAATTGGAAGGTAAACAATGGTATAATGGCAACGATTGAAAGCTAAAATAACAAAGATTTTACCTTATTGTCTACGAATTGGTCAACTATAAAATCCTTGCTATAATAACTCAACTATGAGTTAATATTTATGTGGAATTAGTTGATGAACTTGTGGATTTAATTATTTAAAAACCTTATCATCTATTTATAAAGTAATTATTTGGAATATCTTAATATTACAATGATAAGTTGTTAAATTATTATTATTAGAAAATTTGTGTCGAATATTGGCTATTTTTTTATTAATTTGATAACATGAAATATCATCATTTTAACTTGGCATGATTAATATGAATTTAAATCAATATGGTGATATTTTTGATATTCATTTACATCAATTATTATAATGATTTGGTAATTCATTTATATTTATATAGTTAATATTTTTAAGGTGGTATTCATTATTATTGAACATCTTGTTGCACTATGTTGTTATTAGTATTGTCATTGATGTCAACCTCTAGTGGTCATGATGAGAAGGTGTTTGTAGTGTTGAGCAGGTGTTGCAAATGCAGCCTGGTCACTTGGTTTCCAAGTGATTTTGAGAAAAAAATGTATAAAGAGTCTATAAGGTGATAAGGATGTGTTTTATATTTAATGAGGGTGCTAACCCAAGACACAGAATATCACACACAGAAACCAGAGAATATTGTTGTATTCAAAATAATGAAATGCTTACATGCAGAGGATCCCAAATCCTCAAGTTCTATAATACATGCCCTTCTTCACCACACTGGAAATAAGTTCCCCTGAAACCTCATCTTCCAAGTCCTTGTCCAAATCTTCCTCGTCCTCTACCTCTTTGATCACCAGTGTTTTGATCATGAGGGCGGTAGAAGTTATCATTCTTTTGGCTTTGGCTGGTACCCACATCTTCATTTTTCTTCTCATCCTCATTTCGGCTTCCAGAAGATCTTCCACTACCCCTTCCACTTTGACCTTCTCATCCTTTTTGCTTGTTGTCAAACCTCTTGTTTGGCTTCTCTTCAACCTTCAAATAAAATTGGTATGTCACCTCAATGGTAGTCATTTTGATCAGGCTTAGCTCCTCCTAAATACTTGGCCTTAACCCATTAAGGTAACGTGCTACCTTCTCTTTATTGGCCTCTGCATTGCCTATTCTAATAATCATTTTGTGAAAATATTTTGTATACTCGTTCACAAACTTACTTCCTTGCTTTAACCCTTGCAACTTCTTCAACAAATCCAACCGTAGTCCATTGGAATGAACTACTTCTTCAGTTTATCAACCATGTGATCCCATCCGATGATCTTTCCTTTTCCTCTCTTATTTCTTTCCAACTGGACCTCTTTCCACCAGATATTTGTGTGGCCCTTCAAATTTTTTTTGCAAACTTGGCGTGATCTGGATCCTCTATATCTTCATATTCAAAATATTCCTCCATCTCATTAATCCAATCGATTAACTCTTCCAGGTTCAGATTTCTGGAATAACTAGGAACTTCAATATTGGGTCTCTTTCCTATCTTGGAAATAGCCCTTAATAGCCTATCTCGATGTCGATCTTCTTCTTCTTTTGTCTCATCCTCAGTTGGATCTTCAACCTCTTCTTCATCCTCACTCTCTTCCCCTCTTCTCGAGTTAACTCTTCTCAACTCTTCCTACAATGCATCGATCTGTCTATGGAGGGCTCTGAAACCCTAATCTGCCAAAGCATTTCTCCCACCAACATTTTTGGTGCCACCATGCCTACCACGCATCACTCTTGGAGGCATCTTGACCTCGACCCACAACCACAAGTCATGGTGTGAATTGCCTCACTATCGGCAATCTGTCCACACACTCAGGAACAACCTGCTTTGATACCACCTGACGAGGGTGCTAACCCGAGACATAGAATATCACACACAAAAACCAAAGAATATTTTTGTATTAGAATAATGAAATGCTTACATGTAGAGGATCCCAAATCCTCAAGTTCTACAATACATGCCCTTACAGAAAATTACAGAAGTTCCATTTTCTCAGTATGCACTCTTTCCCCCAAAAAGCCACCCAAAAATCAGAAACTAGCCCATAAATAATGCCTTTTCGGTTTGGAGCCAAAGAAAAATATTCAAATTATGAGTTTTAGTAGTTTGGCGGTGAAAATTACAATTTGAAATTCAAATTTTAAAACCACATTCAAAAAATTAGCACATTTTTGAAAATGCACCAATTTTCGAGAGCCATAACTTTTGATCCAGGACTCCATTTGACGAACCGTTTGAACCGTTGGAAAGGTCTAGGAGTGAAGAATGCACTAAGATCCAGCTCTATCAGCTTCGATTATTTTTGGGCCCGTACGAGACCGTTTAGTGCCTCAAACTGGACTTGGAAGATTTTTCAAGGCAAAAAACTGAAACTGAAACTTGAATAACTTTCAAACCGGGAATGATCTTGACCTGATTCTTTCACCAAAGTGCTTATTTTTCTGTCCTAAAGCTTCCCATAAATTTTTTCCTCCTCACGCCTTCAAATTCAAAATTGATAAAAATAGAAATTGACCAGAAAAGTAGAAATGCAATTATGAAAGTTGGGAACTCTTATTCGACGAAAAGGGTATCTAGAAATACAAAAACATCTACAAATAGCTAACAAAAAGTAAACATAAAGGAAAACATATTTTTGGGTGATGTAGGATTTCCCTTGCACCACTGGATGCTCCTACATCAATATTGTGCTTCACACTTTTGTATTGTGCTTGTGTGGTTTGGATATGATGATCAATATTCTTTGGAGGTGTTATATCTAGAGTTTCAAATTCTAAATTATACGACTGTAGAAGATGTGTTTGACAGTGTCTGGCTTATGAAGAGGGATATCTAGGAGAAATGGAATTTCTTCACGTTTCTTTGTGATGAAGTTTCTTGTCTTTTAGATTTAGGAATGTGCTAATAATGATTGTATCTATCTTCCTTTGGATGGTTTGGTGCTCAATTGTTCCACAAGCTTGGTTCATGAATTGTATCTCAGTGGCAATTTGATTGGTTGCACAAGATGATAATATTTCCAATTTCATGTGTTTTCTCTAGTGAGTTTGAATATTTTGTTGGTGTTGGAATAATTCAAGATATTGTGTAATGTTTCTATGTGGTCTACAGGATGTTTTTAGACCTCGTGAAGTGTGTATGTGGTTGCTTGGTAGTGTTAATGTTAGTTTGGCCAACCTTACATGTTAGCTCTATTTGTGGATGTGCTATGTGGATTGTGGAAGCCTAGTGTAGCGTGTCAGTATAAATTTTGGTCTTGGTTAACCCTTGGTGTGGTCCGCCTTCACTTCTTAGAAGTGTTTGGTGCCGACTATTTGATGATTGTGCATTTGAGGCATATACGTTTCATTCAAGTTGACTTGGAGAAGGTTATTCATGGTTGCATAAGATATATATGCAAGGTCAATTGTTGGAGAAGTGTGTGATGTGAAGTGTCGTGTGAAATGATGTATATGTGATTAAGTGTTGTGATCTAAGTGTGAGCATGAATGCCTAAGACTACCAAAAGCAATGAGTAGAAGGTGTCTACATTTTAGTGTGCTTGAAGTTGCTAGAGGAAGTGAGCTGAAGGTTGTGGATGGTTGTGGTGGATTCTGCTGTTGCTCTAAGGTAGTGAAATTCCTTGTAACATTCTCTTTTTATTATCTTTGTATTCCAGAAGAAGTGATCTTCTTGGACAATGAGCATTTCTTTCTTTTGGAAAGTGAGCCCTTTTGGCATGAGCCTTTTGTAATCAGTGTTGATATTCGTACATATGTGAGTTAATCCTCACCATGGTTTTTCTATTATTGGGTTTTCCACATAAAATTTGGTGTTCTATGGTGTATGGTTGTTGATGTGTTGATGTTTCATTTTTTTACATTCATGCTAATGCTTAATAAGGGTTTGAAGATTAATGAAGATTTGAAGGTTTTAATGCACAACTAATTCATCCCCCCTCTTAATTTTCCTGGGTGTCTAACAATTTTTATTAAAGAAGAGGTTCATTACAAGAATCTTAACCACCTAAGGTAGATTTGGATGGCGCACAAGAACGGCATCAAAGTCCCTATGTTTGATGGAATAAATTATGCCTTTTGGAAAGCAAGGATGGAAGCCTTTCTTGTCTCATTAGGGTTTGGTGTATGGAAATCAATTGAAGATGGATATACTATTCCTGCTACTCCTTTGACAAGTGAAGATGATATCAAGGATTATGAGAATAATGGCAAGAGGAATGTTAATTTGAGTGGGTTTTCTGATTCAAAACTTATAAAGGTGATAAGCTACAAAACTGCTAAATAATTTTGGGAGAAGTTGAAGAGCATTTATGAAGGAGATGCTAAGGTCAAGCAAGAAAAGATGCAAAATTTCAAATCCAAATTTGAAACCCTAAGGATGTCAAAAGATGAAAATATTGTAGGCTACATGCTTGGGGTGGATGAAATTGTCAATTCCATCAATGGTCTTGGTGGAAAATTGGAGGAAAATGAAATTGTGAAATAGGTATTGAGAACACTTCGTAAATCTTATAGTGCTAAATTTTTTTCTATTGAGGAAGCTTAGAATTTGGATCAATATTCTAGAGATCAATTTTTTGGTGCTCTAACTACTTTTGAATTAAGAGAGTTTGACAATGATGCTTCAAAGAAAGAAACTACTTTTAAAGTCAACAATAAAGAGAGGAATGATGAACTTAATTTGGATGATCTTGATGAAGTGGAAGAAAATTTTGTAAGAAGATTAAAAAAGGGCCCAAAAATCCAACCATCCACATAATAGACCACCATTCCCTAATTTTTCTATCCACTAAAGGGGACCAAAAAGAGAAAAATAATATTTACAAAGAAAAAGATCAAAGTCAAACCATTAAAGCTAATAAATATAAAAATAAAGGTGGACACATACAGTCAAAATAGATCTCAAAGAAAATTGGATCATGTAAAGCATCTAATCAACATCCAAATACAAATCCAATAGTTAATGAAACTATTGAGCCACATCAAAAAATACCTTCAAATTATCAAAAAGCATCCACCTCCTTCAAAAAAAACTTCAATAACAACACACAAAGTGTATGAAAAAGTTGCTTCTCAAACCATCCAAAATTTCACATCCACCATCCATATTTTGGAGAATAAAAAATCCTACATCCAAACTACCAAGTAATTCATCCATATCTCACATCTATCACCAAACTCCAATATCTTT
Source organism: Sequoia sempervirens (assembly GCA_007258455.2). NCBI lineage: Eukaryota > Viridiplantae > Streptophyta > Pinopsida > Cupressales > Cupressaceae > Sequoia > Sequoia sempervirens. Next base: position 292,141,267 of record VDFB02000008.1, read on the forward strand.
CCTAAAATCCAAAAATCCTAAATCCCGCATCCATCATGTCTTGGAAACAACACTTTATCATAAGGAATCTAATGGCACTCTATCACAATGTGCACATTTAGATAAATCCAACTCTAGTATCAAAGAGGATCACAATAACATTTATGGGTTGTATACAAGTGCTACTATTTTGGCGAAGAAAATCCTCAAGGTAGGACATTATTGGCACACTATGACAACAACATCTACATCAACACCACCAAGTGGTCCAACATAATTGGTGATCATACAAAAATAAATAAATAAATAAGTAAAGAAAAATAATCCGTCCAATAGTGAAAACCATTCTTATGGTGCTTTGGGAAAGTACCGTGATGAAAAACTAGAAAACAAGCATCATGTGTAACACGTGATTATCTATGTGTACCATTCCAATTGGGAGCATATTATCTCATACATCAATCTAATAAATCCAATATCCTATCCATTCCATCCATAATAAATATGCGAGCCATCCATTCCACTTGCATCCATCTTCCCTATTCATCTTGATCTTGATAAAGACTAGGGGCATATACTTCAAAACATGCTTTTGGAAAAATATTGACACAATCATTTTCCTTTGAGCATAAACTATCCCATGTCATACCCTCACCTACATGATAGAAATATCCAAACATTTCTCTTGGGTCAAACATGATATCCTATTATGAGATAATCCTTGGAAGTGAAATCCCTTATCCTAGATCTATTTGCACAATTCATATCCTTCACATATGCATTCCTATCGCACTAGTTTAGTCATCCAATATAGTGTCCCATACATTTATAGAAATTGGGGGTAGGTACTTACATATTGCTTCAAAATAAATCTCGATCTATGTCTTCTAGCTCACGTTGTGATTTAAGCATCATCCAAACAATCCATATCAATTGTATCTTGTTGATGCTTCACCATGGTATCAAAACATTAAGCAAATTTAGTTCCTAGCCTGGCTACAAATCTTGATCAATCTTAGTTGATCAATCAATCCTCATCTTAGGATATATCCTTCCCAATCCTCAGGTTGTTCCTATCTTGAAAAACTATCCTTGCATTGTTGTGTATCATCAACAATGTTATCACTATCAATAATCACTCAATCATATCAAATGATTTTATCCTGACTATCAATAGGGTCTCAAAATATTATTGATAACCCTACATACAGATATATCTTTATTTTCCATCATCATAGAAGTCATAAAAAATCCAAAGACATTCAAAAAATTTGAAAATCCAAAAAACATTCAAAAATTTCTAAAAGTCCAAAAACATTCAAATATTCCAAAAAATCCAAAAACATCAAATATTCCAAAATTCCAAAAAACATTTCAAATATTTCTAAAAATTCAAAAACATAACATCATCTACCATATCCATAATAAATTTCCATTGTCTCAAGATAAGATTTAAGCAAACACAAGCTACACAATATTTCAACACATTGAGTGTTCATGAAACAATTAGGGATCAAAGACTCTAGGTAAACTATCTACAAAACTATTGATCAATTGACAAATCTGATTTTAACATCTTATCAAACCAATCATGTCTTATGGATATATCTTTCCTACAATGGACATTATCACTACTGAGCACCTCTTTTCTGGAAAGATATCTGATAAGTGTTGATCTATTTGGTCTTTGAGTCTTTTTATTACTTGATTTATCTTATTATCTTATTCCATTGTTCCTCAAGGATGTCTCCCAAAATATTTAGAGGGGAAATAATGGGGCAAGGTCATTACTTTAATATGTCATGTTTGTAGAATTATTTTTAAGTGTTACTATGAAACATATGTTTCCTTGTGTGTATTGGACTAGATTCCAGCATTAACAAATCACCCTATGTATATGAGGTCATCAATTTCCTTTATGCATTTGGGCTATCATGTTGGGAAGCTATGTTACCTTACATATTTCGACAAGGTTATATTGTTTCTAGTACATTTAAGAACAATCCTTGTTTGTTGTGTCTTAGTCCTAACAACAAATACTAAAGTCACCAAGGTTTGTCTCAACTTGGTCTACATATATCCACTTGTCTCTTATCAAAACTTTAGCCAAAAGGAAACAAACACTTCCATCCCAATTCATGCCTTGGTGTGCATAAATCCACTTACCACATAATAAAACGCTTTATGATGATAATTGTGCACTAATGAAAGCTCAAAATCTAATTTCGACTCAATCCATTTCCAATCTCCATCCATTTCATTCAATCTCATGCTATCTATTCTATTTAATCAATCACACTTATTCACATCTAATATCGACCAAGTTAAACATTCTTCACTTCTTACTAACCTTTTCTTCTTGTTAACATTTCTTCTATCAATCCTCGCACCTAAGCACATCAAATCAGCTTGCTAGGAAATTTTTCCAATTTTTCAAAAAATTTACCAAATTTCCTGAGGGGGCACCACATTATCCCATTGTCACCGAGGCATACTGGGGCAATTCCTAAACATAATTTTTTTGACTTTTCTTTGAAACAACGCTCAAAATATCATTGCATCAAAGAGTGATACAAAATGTAAGACACTCAAAATTATCCTAGCCTACAAGCAACACTTTTACACTAAATTCTTGTCTTTCCAATATGATTAAAAAATTATCAATTATTTAATTATCAACTAATTTCACATTCCACTATTAATTAAATATTTTTATATTATTTAATTAATTCACTTTACTATTAATCTTCCTTGATTAATTAAATAAATTCTATTTATTTAAATGTCCATTATCTCTTCCTAAATTAAATTATTACTTTAATTATTTAAATATCCATAAATTCCTCAACGTTATCCACTCTCCATAAATAAATAAATTGTTTATTTATTTATTAAATTCTATTTGCACATTACTTTAATAATTAATTGATTTAATTAATTGTTAAATCTCATGCATTTCCAGCTCATTTCTTGATTGAGGCTTACTCTTAGTCTGCTAACTAATCAATTCCACTTCTCTCATCAATCAATTTAATTCACTCCCACTCAATCTAAGTTAATGGATCAATCAAATCCCTTAACTAATCAATCACTTCCTCATGCAAACAATTAACTAAAATCATGCAACCAATTGCAACCAATTAGTTGATCAATCAATTCCTCTCATTGAATCTCCACCATTGATCTTGATCATCCACCTCCAAATCTAGATCGTTCATCAAATCATCCTTTTATATAAAAGCAACCTTCATTCTCATTTGAAGGCTAACCATGAATCTTTGACATTTTTCTATCAATATCAATCTAAGCTTAGTATAATTGTCCATACATAATTTTTGAGAGAAAAGGTGAATTGGAGAAGAACAATGAAGGTGATTCAACATTGACATAGGAAGGAAGGTATTGCTTTGATATTATTGATCTTATGCTTGATTGTGCTTCATTGATAGATTATATTTGGATTTTCTTGAATCTTATAGTTTAGTGGTTGTTGTTAATAATTCACGTTGTTTTATCCTATTTTTTGGTCATACAATATGTACACATATAAATAATATAACAAGATTATTCAATTCCTTCCTAAGATTCAATGATAGTTGCTTATTGCATTATTCTCACATGCATAAAACTTCATTCTAGGCCTTGACTTTGGCCATGTGCTTACTTCCCTGAATGAGATATGTTAGGGATTATAGAGCTTTTTCAAGGCTAGGAATTATATTCTACTTATGTTTTTAGACCAATGAATCCAACTCTTAGTGAGACTCATAGTTTTACATTTACTCTCATATTGTATATTTTGAAGAACTATCCCACTAACAAGAGTTATCTCCTTGAGGCTATATTTCTATGTCATTTAATATACTCTACTCCAACTTCTTGTGTTACCAACATCAACCATGATCACAATCTACCAAACTTTCCTCCTAATTACATTTATTTCATAATTGGTGCTAGGAAATTGCTTTCATATAACAATATGATTATGTAGTGTTTTATTTCTTTTTACTTAAAAATTTGGGTCTACAATAACTCCATTAAATGAGTCTTAATTGAATATGGGGGTGTAGTCAACATATTTCCCCTATTACTCCTACTAATGTGAAATAATGACATATATTTCCTAGATATTAGGGTGACCATGGATTCATACAATGAACTCCATCCTTTCACTTTATTAAATAAATGTAATTCTTTCACTTAGGATGAATTTTCATTGCTAAGAGAGATCATGATCCCTTTAATTTATATCAAGGTAAAAGAGAAAGACATAAAAATAATATAACTAAAACCTCTAATCCATTCATAAATTAAGTGGAATCTAGTTCTAGTCAACCTAAGAATATGTTGAACATGCCAAAGTGTTGAGAGGGGAGGTGAATCAACATATACTAAAAATTAAACATTTCCATTTGTAGATTAAACATCAAATCATATTAAATGAAAGAAAAGCATAAATGAAAACATGCACCACATAAGGACAACAAGATTTTTACATAGAAAAATCAATAAGGTAAAAACCATGGTGAGAGTTAACTCACAATATATGAAACTCATTGCTTACAAAAATTGTACTGTAGTTTGAGGCTCACTGCTTAAAGACTTGCAAACTAAGGCACACAACCTTAGGGCAAGATACAAGGACTTGCTAAGACTCACTATCTCAGAGTGAGATACATGAAAATTATAATGAAAATCATGAACATGAACTACTATAAAAAAGCATCCAACATATGTTGATGTTGCAATCCCTTTTTTGTACAGTCACTCCATCATATTGACTCTGCACACTTCATATTCAACATACTGCTCAAACTCTTTTTTTTTTCACTATTACCTTCACAAATTAAGTTTTTCTTCTATAAATACCTTCCACAATAACTCAAAACCTCAAACAGGTTGGCTCCAAAATGACCTTTAGATGAAACGTATGATACAACACAAGTTCGATCCAAACATATACATTATGAAGAGAAAATGAGTTGTTGATCAACACACGACATGAAAGGATTCAAATACATCACAACACATTCTCTAAATTAAAATTAATTAATCAAGATCAACTACAGATGAAGGAAATATACCTTTTGGCCCAAACAACATCAACACTACCAAAACTGCCAACTATTCAACTTTACACCACCAAGGAGAGACCAAAAACATCATGTGGACCAAGATGTGAAAAATTTAGTCTATAAAAAATATTTATTCAACCTTCTCCTGAAGAAATTGATCATCAAATGCTAGCGCAAGAAGAGAAACATATTGAATTGATGAAAACAAAGCATTCTAGACAGACTGCAACACTTCAAAACATAGGATATTACATTGTTGTATACCAAAACACCCAAGACCTACATGGAAGGTATAATGGATAGAATTCTTGGATATAGCACCTTCACATCTTGACCAACTTATCTTTTGAACGAAAAGAAAAAATCTTGCTCTACGAAAGGATACAGACTAGAACATCATGACATTTTCTTGGAGTATATTTTGTGATTGCCTTAGAAAAACTTTTGCAACTTATCTCTTAGTGTGGTACACAAAAATAGTAAGATATCAATGTAGGAATACTGAAAACATATTGGAACAAGTGTATCCACCTCCACGTCATACTTAGACATCAAACTGGTCTGCAATCTTCCTCATACTACATTGCTAACTTGTATCAACATATACCTCTACACATCAACTTTCTATGGAATATTATACAATCTTTATCTCACAAATTTGACATCAATGACAACACATATTACCAAGAATCTCCCCCTTTGTCATTGATGGTAACACTCATTTATCTACAAGTCTTCTCTCCCCCTTTGAAATCAAGGGTAAATGATTTAATATCTTCTACTTATAACAACCCAAAAACTGTATGACTCCCCCTTATTAGATGATTTCTACAAATAGTACTCCCCTGAGATAGAGATGCCCTAAAACTAATGCTATGTGAAAAATATTTTCAACAAAAACCAAAATATGATACTACTATACTATGTAAGACTATACAAAGACAAAATTGTCTTATCTACACCTTTGTAACTTCCTTAGAAGGTAGAATATTCTTGTAAATTACCTTAAGTTGCACCAGAGTTGCAACCCAATTTACTTTTTCTGAGGTGAGAATATTATTTTGACATTAAAAATGTATACACAAATCGTCAACCTCCTCCACATTGTTTGGAGCCTTCATTTTCTATTCAACCTTTTCTACTTCAGCAAGAGACCTAGATAATGAAGCAAGTCTCAAGTTGACTTCTTCCCTTAGTTGACTAAACTATTTCTTTATTTTCTCTCTCTAATCCTAAAGAAAAGACAACTACAAATGAATAGTCTCTATTTGTGCTCTTATTGATCCATCCTTATACTTTGATAAATCATATGTCTCGGCCAATTGAGTAATTTTTGACTCAATTTGATGTTCTTGGTGGAGCTTGGCCATTTCAAAAAAATTTGATAAAGTGTAGTGACTTTATAACCACAATCCTTAAACATCGTTATGTTTTCTTGTAGTTTGTTATGTGCATTAGCACACTGGTCAAATGCTTCAACCATTCTCTTATCATTTATCTTCCTTGGGGCCTCTTGCTCTACCTTTTACTCAATGTGTGAATAGTGATCCTTAAAATAATCCACCAACAACTTCAATTTCTATTCTGGAGCCAAGGAAGCATCAATTTTTAACTCTAGTAAAACCTCTTGAATAATCTTCATAACATCAATAATTAATCCATTTTTCTTCACGTGTTCTTATAGAATCTCCTTCCTTGTAGAAGAATGCAAAATATCACCAAGTTGTAATTTATGGAGGAGAGAAATCTTTGACAAGTGAACTTATGCCTCATGAGTGGGAATTTGTAGAAAATGGGGTGTTTCCATAGGTTGAAACTATATCTGCATCCCTAGTATGTCCATGAAATAATATGAAGATGAAGAACCTTGACCTATAGAAGCACCTTACTTCTTAGATGTCTTCTTTTTACATCCTAAACTATCTCAGGATTATCTTCTCTCATATGCTCATCATTTCCTAAATCCCCCAAAGGAGGAACACCCACTTCACCTTGGTTTCCTACACCATTATTCTCTAGAGGAGCAATCTCCTCATTTTTCTTATTTTTTTTCTCTTTCTCTTTGTCTTCTTGTTTCTCTTCTTCATCTTCCATCTCCAAAGCAAATAATTCTTGTATTTTTTGTACACCGGAGACACCTACTTCTTCTTGATGTCTAGAGGATCCTTGTACTTCTTTCTGACCAAATATATTTTTCTCATTTGTGTTTTTTGGAAGAGGTGTATTTTTAATTTCTTGTTCATCTGAAGGCACTTATGCATCAACATCAATGCCATGTATTTATGGAAGGACTTGTGAATCAACATCATCATCATTTTATAATTCATTAATGATTTTCTTTGTGCCATCTTCAGTCTCACTTTGGATCTTCCTTTTCACATCTTCATCCATGCTCATCAATAGATCTATTCTTCTTTTAGTGCAAAGCTCTTTGGCTTGTCTCTGAACAATATTTTGTTTTTCTTCATGGGAGACAAAGATCCCAATTTTTTCAATTGCTTGTTGTTTCCTTTATTCATCAACCTTGATATATTCTTCTCTTCTCAGCTTCAAAGCCTCGGCAAGACTATGTGTATAACACCCCACAATGGAACTTAGAAAATAACACATAAAGTAACCAAATAACCAAACAATTTTTTTTTTAAAAAAAAAATTGATTACAACACGAGTATAAAATAAACATTAACACATACGTTCTCAGGGTTCCATGACAACTCAAGAAAGAACATCACATCACTAAATCAAAAGACATAAAGCATAAGGATAAATCATATTAATAATGAATGATCTAATCACATAATCATAATGTAAACAAGTCACATCAAGTGAGATTATGAAAAATCTCGTAACAACATAATAACATTACTATACGATATCCCTTTCACATCAGGTATGTATACAACATAGATGAAGGTCATAACACATCTATCGATCTTGTTGATGAGCACGCTCTGCGTCCAACTTCACAAACCAAGTAAAATTAGGAACCTATCACAAGTACAATATCATCCACACACAACAACACCTACAAGGGGACCCAATGGAGGAAAAACCACGTTCCTCCCAACTACATGGTACCCGAAGGTCCACCCCCTGTGCTAGGAGATAATATCAAGTCCACAAAGACAAATAAACAAAAAGACAAAATATAACATCACATGGTTTGATGTACACATTACAACATAACAATATCAAATCCAAAAATTACAAACAAAGCTCGTAGAGCCAACAACATAGTAATAGGTAACTCTACATAGGAGACCACATAACATGCATCAGGAAAAGAGTGTCATCACATAGATTATTATAGGTTACCTTGGTGAATCTTCATAGACTATCGACCCTCATGCTGAGTTACCCTGGCAATCTCTACCAATTCTCGGCCCCTAAACAAACTCATGTGGAATCAAACTACCTTTTGAAAATAAAAAGTAGATGATCATGCCATTATAGGCCATCTCAACCTACCCTTAATCTTTACAAGCACTAAGGTATTAGGCGAGGCATTCAAATTATCTGAATTATTTAGTGAATACTACCCAACCCCTAGTACATTTAATTAGGTTTTCATTAAATTATAAACTCACAATAGGTTACCCTAGCTACCTCTTAGGGTTTTGACCCCTATCAAAAGCCACTCTTCCTAATAGGATAACACATTATCAATTACAAGGATAGCCCTCATGCACATTAAACAAAAACCAAGAATGAGCATATCTCAATCATGACTTAGACCATTTAACTTTCAAAATACCACCAAAATAACAAATAAACCATGCATGGCTAAGTCCCAAATTAAATCATTACAATTAAACATCAAAGTACAAGCATAATAAGCTTGACAATACAAGTTTCCTTTTCCTAGCCTCAGGAAGAACTAAAAACTCAATAACATAGTAGTAACTCTTTAGTCATTAACAAATATATTATAAACAATTTCAATAAAGATCACTTTTAATCTATTATTTATTAAACCTTTCATACTAACAAGTTTCAATATTTAAACAAATAAATAAATAAATATATAAATATCTATGTTTGATAAAACATTACACTCCTAATTTTTGTTAATCATGCTATATAATTTCTAAATCTAGGCGAAATAAACCATCACTTTATTTCTTTTAAATGTATACATATTTCTTTCTTGTCATATACTTATCCTTACAATTAATCCCATGATTATCAACATAGAACTCACATCTACAATCTTAAATTATAAAGTCAAAACTTAATTTATTTACACTGCAATAAAATATACTAAACTATAGTCTATTGTTGTGCATGCACAACTAAGAAAGTGGGTTTAATACCATCACTAATGGATGCATGCACTTTAAGAGGGATAAACGTAAGCTAATGAACATCTCTGGGTAAGTGTGACTCAACAGTTATCAAATTGCATGGCATCGACCCAAGAGAAGTTGAAGTTCACAATAAAACAAAACTACAAACCTTCCAATACCATCGATACTCAAGTACTATAGGAAAATAAAATAAAACCAAAGACAAGGTAAATAAAGAAGAATCAGGTGTCCCCATGGCAGTTCTATGATCTAATAATTAGAGGACGACTAAGGAAAGCAACGTTGCCAACACCAAGCAGTATTTACAAGGAAAGAATGAGGAAATTGAGAGATGATTGTTCTAAGAGATCTGAACCATTTCCATCATTTATAAATAGTGGCACTGAGTATAGGGAATTTAAGATTCAAGAAAAGACAAGTTAAATGTTATGATTAAGAAATTACTTTGAACCCCATCAAGAAATAAACAAGAATCTAATTTACACTATTTAGCTAACAGCAAAGTCATCCCCCTAACTGGCCGATTATGCTATGGATTTCAAGTTATCCCTCCTAACCACAAGATTGATACTTGCATGCAAAGAATGATTGCAAGGAGGTGTACGCAAAGACCTGATTTGTTAAAAGAATGTATGAACTTTTAGGAAGATTAAAATATGTTAAGAAAGGCCTACCAAAGTTAAAGAGATCAGCTACAATAATAATGGACTACTTAGGCGCATTAAATTAAAACTCAAATTTTTTCCATTGATTACTAGTCACCAATCAACTTAAGCATGCACGCGATATAATGAGGAAATATATGGATAGGGGTTTTCTACAGAATAAACAACAAACCAAGGACTCCACTGGTTATCCAAAAGCATATATGTTTGAATATTTACACTAGAAATTATGTCAAAATTAATGAAGGGAATGTTAATCAACTTTCCAAATCGGCTAAAGTTATCATTGTTTAGTGTCTATGAATTGTTTAGTGTTTACAACTAGGTTTTAATAATTTTCATTTCTCTAATTTTTTTAATTATTTCAACACTAATCCACAAAAATTTCATTTATGATGTTTTGTGCAAAAGATTCAGCAAATGAATTCAACTGCAAGAAGAACAAACACCATAGCAATATTTAGAAGCTATTCTTCAAGAAAATACAAAACAAAGAAGAGAACCTGGATTATCTTATCGAATTCGATGTAGAATGAAGCAAAAACTAGCAAATCCACAATTCTTTATTTTTTTGAAATGCAAAAATCCTTCAAATTCACTGTCTCCCAAACTTTTCAACCAAATTACAGAGAAGAAGCTTTTTCCCAAAAACCAAAATTGTCGTGAAGGTTTTCTTTTTCCCAAAATAAATTGTCGTGTACAATTTTTTTGCATAACCAAAGCTTTTAATTCATTTTCAATTAACTCACAATCACAAATCTTAACTAACAATCAGCATGCAAACAAAATTGATCAAGCAGTTTCAACTAACAAATATCCAAGATTACACTTTCTAACTCAAAATTTGTATTTCAAATATTTTAATTTGCACATTAAATTAACAATCACGTTCAAATAAATATCTATTGCTCAAGGTTAACAATCTCATTTAATTAAATATTCTATTTTAATAATTCAAATAATCAAACCTTTTCAAATGATAATTCCAATTTGATTATTAAATTAATTAAACACATATTTTAATTTACCATTTCAAATAACATTATACTAAATCAAATAATTTATTTAATAAACCATTTAACTAATTAAATGATACCCAAACATAACGCAAACATGAACAACACAATAATATTGGAATGACAACACATATAATCATCCCATAAAGGAACGATGGCCAAAGATGGACCTGACATTATCTTTGAAACAACATGTTTCCATTGGGTCATGGAAAGCTCAAACCTAACAAATTAGGTGAAGTTGATGCCCATTACCTGCAAACTGTATAAAAAAACACTGTCAAACATATCTGCATAAATCGACAATCACACCGTGAAAGAGAGTCACAGCATAGCAGCGTACTCACGAGTGAGTAATGCTACACTGTCTCCTTCACCAAGACTAACATACAATACTACATCATAAAAAACATTGAGTACATCATCATAAACTCACTAATACTCTGAAACAACATAAAACCATAACACACATAATGTTCATCATAAGATCACCACACAAACATAATTAGATGATCAACAATGTCTCTAATGTATCATCAATTCTATATAAAACCAACATAATATCAGTGTTGTAACTGAAATATAGTAGCATAGTATCAAAAAAAACTAAAGCAACTATCAATTGAATAGAAGCAAACTAAATCAAAGTGCAACAACTAGAGGGACACTACATCCTCCCCCCTAAGATAAGGCTTACTCCTGGAAGCCTACAAACCGATATGGATGAAGCTCTCTCATGCGTGTTTCATCCTCCCAAGTAGTTGATGCCTCGTCACTAGGATCCCACTGGACCCTCACCTGATCAACGTCTCGACCCCTGAGGGCAAGTATCTGTGTTGAAGAATGCCCACGGGCTCCAAAGCCAACTGGTTGTCCTCTACCTGTAATGCATTCCAATCAAACAAATACATGGAAAACATCATGAATGCATGACAAACTAGGCGGTAAAGCAAGACGGTATGCTACAAGACCAATCCTCTCCAAAATCTCAAATGGTGGCATGAATTTAGAGCCTTTTCCATAACGGATCAGACTCTTTCACAAATGCACCTAAAGAAATACCCTATCATCAACTGAAAACTAATGATTCACTCTATGCGCATCGGCATACTTCTTCTAACTATCCTACACTGCCACCAAGTGCTCTCTGATGGAAGCATCTTAGAGCCAAGTAGAACTCTATCCTCAAGTCAATCCCAACTCAATGAAGTCTAACAAGGACATCCATATAGTACCTAAAAATGAAGCATACCTATGGAACTATGATACCCATTATTATAGGCAAACTCCACTAAGTAAAGATAATCTTCCCAGCCCAACTATTGATCCATTACATACATCCTGAGTATATCCTCAAGAATATGATTGACTCTTTTGATCTGACCATCGGTCTCAGGGTGATAAGTTGAACTGAAGTTCAATTGAGTACCTAAAGCATGTTGTAATGATTTCCATAATGCTGATGTAAACACACTTGATCTCTATTTGAAATCATTATTCGAGGAATTCCATGCAACTGAACAATATCCTCCATGAATATCCTGGCCACAGAAGAGGCATTATAGGAAGAACGAACCAGAGAAAAATGTGCTACCTTAGTCAACTTGCCAATATTAACCATATTAGCATCATGTCGATGAGATGACATTGGTAAACCAACAATAAAGTCCACTGATATGATGTCCCACTTCCATTCAAGAACAATATGTGGTTGTAGTAGTCCTATGAGATGTTGGTACTCAACCTTAACTCTCTAGCATTCAAGACATCTTGAAACAAAATCAACGATATCACACTTCATACCAAACCAAAAGTATAATTGGCAAAGATCTGTGTGCATCTTCTTAACACCTGGATAAACTGAATAAGGTGCTCGATGTGCCTCTGAAAAAATTAGAGTGTGAAGACCTTCTATATGTGGTACGTAGATACGACCCAAATGTCACAACAATCCATCTGACTCAAGAGTATATCCTATAAATCTACCCTCCAAGGGTCTACTTGATCCTAACTCCATCTTCACCTCCTGATGCAGTCTATCTATAGTAAGCGATGCCAAAATTTGGCTCCTCAAATCAACTTCAAGAGTCATGGTAGAAATCTCATGCCTTCGCAGACTAAGAGTGTCAACCACTATGTTCTCCTTCCCCTGGAAAAATTTCACCTTGAAGTCATACTCACAAAAGAACTCCATCCACCGTCTCTACCTAGCATTCAAATTAGGCTGTGTGAAAATATATTATAAACTACGATGATCACATTGAAGTTCAAAATGGTGCCCCAATAAGAAATGCCTCCACCGAACTAGAGCATGAACAACTACAACTAGCTCCAAATCATGAGTAGGATAGTTCAGTTCATGATCCTTGAGTTTGCGAGACTCATAGCGATCACACAACCATCTTGCATCAGCACGACTCCTAATCCCTCCAAAGACGCATCAATGCATACGACAAAATCCTTAGTAGGGTAAAGAATGGCTAAGATAGGTGCACTAGTCAACTTTTCCTTGAGTGTCTAAAAAGCCGACTAACACTGATTTGTCCAAATACATTTCTTCCCTTTCCTCTGAAGAGAAGTAATTGGGTTAGCAATCCTAGAAAACCCCTAAACAAACCATCTGTAATACCCTACACGACCCATAAAACTGTGAACCTCAGGTACATTGGTAAGCACAGGCCATTCAATAATGGCTTGGATCTTTGAAGGATCCACAGCAATACCCTCTCCAGAGATAACATGACCAAGGTATTTCACTTTAGTTTGGAAGAATTCACACTTCTTCAAATTTGCATACAATTAATTCTCTCTCAAGCACTGCAATACCTGTCTCAAATGCTCTTCGTGCTCCTTCATATTTCTAAAATAGATCAAAATATCATCAAGAAACACGAGAACAAAACGATCAAGGTATGTGCGAAAAACACCATTCATCAAACTCATGAAAATGGATGTTGCATTTGTTAACCCAAACAGAACCACTATGAACTCATAATGCCTGTAAAGAGTTCAAAATGTCATTTTATGAATGTCTGCTTCGCAATGTGCAACTGATGGTAACCCAATTTCAAATTAATTTTAGAAAACACCTTAGCTCCCTTGATTTGATAAAAAAGATCATCGATTCTAGGTGAAGGATATCGATTCTTTATCATCACTTTGTTCAATTGACAATAATCGATACACAATTTGAGAGATTCATCCTTCTTCTTCACGAAGATGACAAGTGCTCCCCAAAGAGAAATGCTCAGACGTATTAAACCCTAAGCCAAAAGTTCCTCCAACTGCAAACGAAGCTCTTCTAGTTCCTATGTGGTCATTATGTATGGAGCTCAAGATATAGGCTCTGCTCCAAGAACCAGGTCAATTTTGAAATCAATATCACGTTTCGGTGGCATACTAGGAATATCACTGGGAAAAATATCTGTGAATTCCCCAAGAATAGGGTAATCATCAAGAGATACATCTTGAATCTCCCCTACCTCCAAGTCATTAACTATTGCTGCAAACAACTAATAACCCTGACGAAGGAATCTCCTCAACTGCATAGCTGTTATAATCAGCAAGGAGATGGGTCTCTATACACCAATTATTTCAACTTCTACACCAGAATCATCTAAACAACGTATTGTCTTTTGTCGACAATCAATCACTACACGATGGGATTTTAACTAGTCCATACCCAAAACAATATCATAAGAACCAAGAGGTGTAACACGAAGATCTACTGAGGTAGATAGAGATCCAATCCTTAGCCCACAATTGCGAACAAGGGATTCTACTGCTACTTTCACCCCATAACCAAATTCTACTTGCCACCTATCACCTTGCTTTACTACCATGAGTCCACATTGCTCAACAGCAGAGGGGGAAATAAACGAATCAAAAGCTCCAGAATCAAAAAGGATAGAAACATTAATACCCTATAACTGACCTGAAGTCTTAACCACAATATTTTGATGATCTTCCTAATGGTTATCTACTGCAACAAAGACTTTGTGTGAATGGCTTGCATCACCAACTGTCAGCTCAGAAGCTGTCAGTCACTAACCAAATCTCTCATAGGGCACTGCCTAGCAATATCACCCTGTTGACCACATGAAAAGCAACCAGTACCTTTTCCAAAACCTCTACCACCCAATGGTGCATTAGATTGTTGGAAGCTACCTTTGCTAACCGTAGACTATGCACTCTGTGTTGGCTGATCCTGATGGTTATACTTATTACACCACTAGTTACGGTTCTTCCCAGACTGTGAACTGTTACCCTGCTAAACTTGAGAATTCTTATTCTTCGATGGGTTACACTGCTACTGTTACTATTTTCCACCCTTTGTGGGTGCCTATTGGTTTCAAGAGGAACCCCCTATCTGAGTCTAACCACCTCGCAGACCAAAGCCTGCAAAAGGTGCACTACCTATTTGAACACTAGTATGTCCACCCAAAGCCATAGTCAAATTCTCCTCCACAAGACGTGCCTTCTCCACGGCTACCTCCATAGTCTTTGGCTCAAAGACTCGAACTCCTCTGCTAATACAGGCATTTAAGCCCCGGATGAAGTGTTGTACCAACATAGCCTCGTCATCCATAATTCATGCATATTGTTTGAGCTCGTAGAACCTACACTCAAACTGTTCAACAGACATGGCCATCTGACGTAGATCATGGAACTCATCTGCACATCCCTATCTCCAATGCTCTGATAGGAAACACACTCTGAATCTCTCCAGAAACATGTCCCATGAAACAAAACCAATCTCCAAATGAAGCTTCTACTCCTCCAATCGCCACCATGTAGAGGCAAAGCCTCTAAGATGCATAATGGCACATCTAGCTCTAGTGTTGCTACCATATGGATACATAGCAAAACACCATCCCAAATCTATTAGCCAAGTTTCCACCTCTAGACCACCACAATACCATCGAAGGTGGGAGGGCATGCCATCAATAAGTCTCTCATATTCCCTACAACAACAACATCCTACTCCATAGTCTCAACAACTCTCCTAGGTGATATGTCTCATTCTCTGGCCACTTCCTGTTCAGCCTCCTATCTAGGACCAAGTCAAGCAAGAATTTCCTCCAGTAAGGGATGCACCTGTGCTCCCTCTATCTCTGGTTGTATCGAATTTTGTTCCCTGCTCGCCTGATCTAATTGAGGACCCTGTTGTTCTGCATGCTCACTCTCATGAGAGGTCTGAGAGGGAGTGTCCTGGCGGTTATCCATACGGCCATCACCTCAGCCTTGACCACGACCTCTACCTTGACGTTTAGGCATGGTCCTACACAAAATCATAGACAAGTCTAAATTACAAGGCGCAAAAGGCAACTAGAAAACACAAATTACAAAGTCTAACATCTAGGACAAAATAATAGGCTCACAATTATCCAGAGTACCTATTGTTAGAACCTTATGCTTTGATAGCAATCTGTAATACCCTACCATGGAACTTAGAGAATAACACATAAAGTAACCAAATAAACAACACGAGTATAAAATAAACATTAACACATACGTTCTCAGGGTTCCGTGACAACGCAAGAAAGAACATCACATCACTAAATCATAAGGATAAATCATAGAATGATCCAATCACATAATCGTAATGTAAAAAAGTTACATATTCAAGTTACATCAAGTGAGATTATGAAAAATCTCGTAACAACATAATAACATTACTATAAGATCTTTCTTTCACATCAGGTATGTATACAATATAGATGAAGATCATAACACATCTATCAATCATGTTCATGAGTATGCTTTGCATCCAACTTCACAAACCAAGTAGAATCAGGAACCTGTCACAAATACAATATCATCCACACACAACAACACCTACAAGGGGACCCAATGGAGGAAAAACCACGTTCCTCCCAACCACGTGGTACCCGAAGGTCCACCCACCATGCTAGGAGATAATATCAAGTCCACAAAGAAAAATAAACATGAAGACAAAATATAACATCACATGGCTTGATGTACACATTACAACATAACAATATCAAATCCACAAACTAAAAACAAAGCTCCCAAATGAAACAACATAGTACAAGGTAACTCTACATAGGAGACCACATAACATGCATCAAGAAAAGAGTGTCATCACATAGATTATTATAGGTTACCCTGGTGAATCTTCATAGACTACCTACCCTCATACCAAGTTACCCTGGCAATCTCTATCGATTCTTGACCCCTAAACAAAATTATGTGGAATTAAACTACCTTTCGAGAAGAAAAAGTAGACGATCATGCCATTCCGGGCCATCTCAACCTACCCTTAATCTTTACAAGCACTAAGGCATTAGGCGAGGCATTCAAATTATCTGAATTATTTAGTGAATACTACCCAACCCCTAGTACATTTAATTAGGTTTTAACTGAATTATAAACTCATGATAGGTTACCTTGGCTACCTCTTAGGGTTCTGGCCTCTATCAAAAGCCACTCTTCCTAATAGAATAACACATTATCAATTACAAGGATAACCTCATGCACATTAAACAAAAACCAAAAATGAGCATATCTCAATCATGACTTAGACCATTTAACTTTCAAAATACCACCAAAATAACAAATAAACCATGCATGGCTAAGTCCCAAATTAAATCATTACAATTAAACATCAAAGTACAAGCATAATAAGCTTTACAATACAAGTTTCCTTTTCCTAGCCTCATGAAGAACTAAAAATTCAATAACATAGTAGTAACTCTTTAGTCATTAACAAATATATTACAAAAAAATTCAATAAAGATCAATTTTAATCTATTATTTATTAAACCTTTCATACTAATAAGTTTCAATATTTAAACAAATACATAAATATATATAAATATCTATGTTTGATAAAAACATTGCACTCCTAATTTTTGTTAATCATGCTATATAATATCTAAATCTAGGAAAAATAAACAATCACTTTATTTCTTTTAAATGTATACATATTCCTTTCTTGTCATATACTTATCCTTACGAATAATCCCATGATTATCAACACAGAACTCACATCTACAATCTTAAATTATAAAGTCAAAACTTAATTTATTTACACTGCAATAAAGTATACTAAACTACAATCTATTGTTGTGCATGCACAACTGGGAAAGTGGGTTTAAGACCATCACTAATGGATGCATGCACTTTAAGAGGGATAAAAGTAAGCTAATGAACATCTCCAGGTAAGTGCGACTCAACAATTATCAAATTGCATGGCATCGACCCAAGAGAAGCTGAAGTTCACAATAAAACAAAACTACAAAACTTCCAATACCATCGATACTCAAGTGCTACAGAAAAATAAAATAAAAGCAAAGACAAGGTAAATAAAGAAGAATCAGGCATCCCCATGGAAATTCTACAATCTGATAATTAGAGGACGAGTAAGGAAAGCAAAGTCAGCAACACCAAGTAGTATTTACAAGGCAAGAATGAGGAAATTGCGAGATGATTGTTCTAAGAGATCTGAACCATTTCCATCATTTATAAATAGCGGCACTAAGTATAGGGAATTTAAGATTCAAGAAAAGACAAGTTAAATGTTATGATTAATAAATTACTTCGAACCCCATCAAGAAATAAACAAGAATCTAATATACACTATTTAACTAACAACAAAGTCATCCCCCTAACTAGTTGATTATGCCATGGATTTCTAGCTATCCCTCCTAACCACAAGATCGATACTTGCATGCAAAGAATGATTGCAAGGAGGTGTACGTAAAGACCTGATTTGTTAAAGGAATGCATGAAATTTTAGGAAGATTAAAATATGTTAAGAAAGGTAGACCACAGTGAAAGAGATCAGCTACAAAATACTGGACTACCTCAGCACATTAAATTAAAACTCAGAATTTTTCCATTGATTACTAGTTGCCAATCAACTTAAGCATGCATGCGATATAATGAGAAAAGATATGGAAAGGGGTTTTCTATAGAATAACAACAAACCAAGGACTCCATTGGTTATCCAAAAGCATATATGTTTGAATATTTACACCAAAAATCATGTCAAAATTAATGAAGTGAATGCTAATCAACTTGCCAAATTGGCTAAAGTTATCATTGTTTAGTGTCTACTCATTGTTAAGTGTTTACAACTAGGTTTTAATAATTTTTATTTCTCTAATTTTTTTAATTATTTCAACACTAATCCACAACAATTTCATTTCTAATGTTTTGTGCAGAAGATTCAACAAACGAATTCAATCGCAAGAAGAACAAACACAATAGCAATATTTAGAAGCTACTCTTCAAGAGAATACAAAACAAAGAAGAGAACCTGGATTATCTTCTCAAAATCGATGTAGAATGAAGCAAAAACCAACAAATCCATAATTATTTATTTTTTCAAAATGCACAAATCCTTCAAATTCACTGTCTCCAAAACTTTTCAACCAAGTCATAGAGAAGAAGCTTTTTCCCAAAAACCAAAATTGTCGTGAAAGTTTTCTTTTCCCAAAATAAATTTTCGTGTACAATTTTTTTGCATAACCAAAGCTTTTAATTCATTTTCAATTAACTCACAATCACAAATCTTAACTAACAGTCAACATGGAAACAAAATTGATTGAGCAGTTTAAACTAACAAATATCCAAGATTACACTTTCTAACTCAAAATTTGTATTTCAGATATTTTAATTTGCACATTAAATTAACAATCACATTCAAATAAATATCTATTGCTCAAGGTTAACAATCTCATTTAATTAGATATCCTATTTTAATAATTCAAATTAATGAAACCTTTTCAAACGATAATTCCAATTTGATTATTAAATTAATTAAACACATATATTTTAATTTACCATTTCAAATAACATTATACTAAATCAAATAATTTATTTAATAAACCATTTAACTAATTAAATGATACCCAAACATAATGTAAACATGAACGACACAATCAGACTCGAACAACAACACAACGATAGGTGACAACACAGATAATCATCCCATAAAGGAACGATGGCCAAAGATGGACCTAACATTATCTCTAAAACATGTTTCCATTGGGTCATGGCAGGCTCAAACCTAACAAAGTAGGTGAAGTTGATGCCCATTACCTGCAAACTGCATAAAACAACACTGTCGAACATATCTGCATAAATTGACAATCACACCATGAAAGAGAGTCACAACGTAGCAAGATACTCACGAGTGAGTAATGCTACATTGTCTCCTTCACCAAGACTAACATACAATACTACATCATAAACAACATCAGGTACATCATCATAAACTCACTAATACTCTGAAACAACATAAAGCCATGACACAAATAATGTTCATCATAAGATCGCCACACAAACATAATCAGATGATCAACAATGTCTCTAATGTATCATCAACACAGTATAAAACCAGCATAGTATCAGTGTTGTAACTAAAATATAGTAGCATAGTATCAAAAACAACTAAAACAACTATCAACTAAATAGAAGCAAACTAAATTAAAGTGTAACAACTGGAGGGACACTACAATGTGGAGTTTTGTCAATAATGTCACTGAAGGGAATGTTTTATATAAGCATATATTCAATGGAAACCTTCTCAATTGTCTTCTTTTCCTCTAAAGTGGCATCTGGATGTATCTCCAGTGTACTATCTAGTAGGCTATACTCTACAATTCCATTTAATATGGCTCCAAAATCAATAGGTTCATGTGTGATCGGAGGGGTTTTCTTAATCTTCTCAACAATCTCCTTTCCTTTCTTCTTCAGCAAGGGGACTTCCTCTTCTTCTTCTTGTCTTGTTCTTTTCACCCTTCTCCTTAAAACAAAATATTTCAATTCTTCTTCTTCATCATCTTCACCATCAATCACATTCACATGATTAATCTTTCCTCTTTTTGCTTGCTACTTAGGTCTAGGCTTCTTCCTTTTAGCAATCTTAGTTTGCATTAGTGCTACATTAGCAACCCTTATTCTGATAGGAGGTGTTTGAGCTGGTTTGGAAGCTATAGAAAAGAAACAAGTAGATCTAATTATCCTTCTAGAAGCTTGTGATACTTTCATAAGACCCTTAGGAGTGCCAAGAGCCTTTTTCAATTCATACATCATTTTCTCCATCTTTTCTTATACCTTTTTTCTTGATTTTCTTGTTGGTTATTTCATTATATGTTCCAAACCTTTCAACAGTGGGATCCTTATGTTTGTTGAGAAAGATGCTAGCATATGCAATCCAGTCAAGTTCAGAGGCCTCATAGGGAAACTTTTTTATCCATGAAGTTCTTGGTTAAACTGCCTCCATATAACAGTTATATGTATCCACCATAAAGGTGATATAGTTCTTGTATCTTTCCATAACTTGTCAGGATATCCTATCCCTCTTTTGCATTTCATTTTGAAATGTTTTGAAGAATCTCAAAAACATTGTATCACATTATTTGGTATCCTAAAAGCTACACATTTGATCCCTAATTTGATGTGAAACAAGAATTTCCCTTCTCCAGACCATATTCTTCAAACCAGGCATTTCCTTCATGAAATAGAACACGATATAAATAATAAAAGTGCCATATTGTAAATTGTAGTGCGAATCCTTGGTTCTCTAAAAATTCTCCAACAACTATTGCCACAAGAGCTCACAAATTTCATAATATTTCCCTTCTTTCATCATTTGATGAGCAGTGTATGTGGTGGCGGTAGCACACCCTTCCTTTTTGTGTAGTAAACCTTATGTGCAATACCCATCGTGGCATATGAGATCCCTAGGTCAGAAAAGTCATCCATAGTTAGAGTCCTTTGTCGAATTTAGCTCTAATAAGCTTCATAAATTCTTCATTCTTTATAGCCTTCAATGTTGGTAAGTTTCCAATGGAGCACAATCCAATCACAACCTTGATAGCTTCCTTTTTTATTAGGTTAGGTTGATCAAGCCAAAAGATATCTTCTTGAATATGGCTCAAAGCAATTCTAACCCATTCATCTTCAAAGCAAAATTTGGGGAAAACCTTCATAAAAAAATTTCTTCCACATTTGCATACTCTAGCTTGAGCTAAAAATCATCACCCAAGAGATGATTGTATCTGAAATCTTCCATCTTTAGATGGTTTTACTCACTCAGTTGAGAGTGAATGTATATGTGAACATCTTCAGAATGAATCACATTTATCTAAACATGAGAAAATACTCCATCATTGTTGGTCATATAGTAGATATATATGGACGTTTCTTGAACTTTGGTCTTGGCTTCTCAATAACATCAATGACAATTGGTGTAGCCATGATAGTACTATCTGAATAATAGGGTTTTACAAGCAATCCAGAGAAATACTTGTGAATATTGCTGCTAAGTTTTGCATGCAACTCACTGAGAACCTTATTCACTTCCATATCTCTTGCACATACTTGATATCATTCGAATGAGATAAAATGATCCAAAAACCACATAAAAGGTTTTTCAAAAATCCCTAACTTTTTTCCATAAATGCATTTATACTTTGTTAGGTAAACCCTCTGCCAAAATTCTTTGTGTCAACACAAGGATGAAATGAAGCTCAACACACCTCCTCAAACCATTCACTTGCTCTAGAAAATCTATCAAAAGATTCAGTCTTACCTAGCAGTTTTGCACACCAAAGGAATCAAACCAACTCATCTTTTATGATGAAATCTTTAGCAATTTCTCCTTTTTAGGGGGAAAAAAGTGTTTCCAAATGAGACCTCCTCCTGAGATTATGCTTTATCCAAGTTTTTCTTAATATCTTGTGCAGAATGCACAAGCACAATATTATCCTTCTCTTTTTTCTAAACTTTCTTTTCCTTCCAAACCTTTTCATTATCCTTGTTTTGCAAATTTAGGGTTTCACCACTTCTACAAGACTTTTCTATATGCCCAACCTTATTGTATTTATAGCACACTATGTTGTGCTCCAGAATAAAGTTATTCCTCTTAGCCTTAGTTTTGTACTCTATAGCCTTGTGACCAAAATTTTTACATGCATAGCAATATCTGTGAAATGAAACAATATTATATCTTTGAGGCACAAAGGATCTTCTACCAGTGTTATCATTTCTTCTTTGTCTACAATCAACAACCTTATACCCAAATTTATTGCAAGAAAAAGTGGCCTTGAAATGATTGAGAGTTCATAGCATTGTACCTTGGAGACCTAAATGAATTTTGACTCATCTTGCTTCTACATTCAATAGCCTTATGACTAATCCTATTACAAGAATATAAATTACTATTGAAAGATTGAGAATACCTAGTAGGGTAAGATTTTTTGAAGTTCTTCTCATTCTAGATATGAGTGAATCCGCCTTATTGTTGTCTTGATTTGTCTTTACATCTCTAGAGGATGTCTCCTTATGTTTTTCAATATAGGATTTCTCCTTCCTTGTTTTAGACTTTCCTTCTGCTTTGAACTTATCATAAAAGTTACCAAATGTATTGGTCATAGGACTTTTCCCTTTTTCAAAACCAAGACCAGATTTCTCTTTTGATGGTTTTTGAGAGTTGATCAACTCATCAATAATTTTCTAACCTCATTTCAGTTTCAAGCCCTTTTCAATTCGTTCTTTTTCTTTTTCAAGTTCTTTTCTTAAAGAGATAATATCTTCCTAAAGCTTTGAGCATTCAACAGTTTTATCATTGAGCTTGGTATTCAAACAATATTTAATCCTTTTACCTTCTTCGATCTTAACTTTTAGATCAGAGCTCACCACTTGTACCTCCTTGATTTTAGCCTCACCTTCTTTACCTCCTTCCATTTGAGATTTTAGTTTTCTAATTTCTACTTTTGATTCTTTAGCTTGTGCCTTCAGTTTGACAATTGTCTCCTTTGTTTTTTCAAGAATGACCTCATATTTCATATTTAGTGTTCTTGCTTCATCCAAATCTTTAAGAGAAGATTGGAGTTCTCCTTCAAAATCTACTTCACAATCTTTTGGAGTGATGTCCCAACCTTCAAGTTCCATTGCCTCAAGATTTGGTTCTAGAATAAACACATCATTGATCTTTGTTATAGATCCCATGTGTTCAAGTGCAAGATTTATCTCAATTATTACGCTTCTCAAAGGAACTTGTCTCTCACTAGTACGAAAACAACAATATATGACTAAAAAAACTACTAAAAACTACTTATAAATGACTGAACATGGTCACATGACCATTAGTAGTTTATTTCCAATCATTTATAACGTGAACCGGATTGATGACTAAACCATTTTTAGTCATTTATTGGTTGTTTTGATTGATCAATTTGGTAGTATATTTATTCATTAATTTAGTCATTGATTGTTGTAATCTTGTCACTTGTTTAGTCATTTTTTATTCACTGATATATTTAGTCGTTGATTTAGTCATTGATTGTTGTAATCTGGTCACTTATTTAGTCATTTTTATCTATTGATTTTTGTTCATTGGTAGTGTATTTAGTCATTAATTTTAATCATCATTTTGATCAATTTGGTAGTATATTTAGTCATTTTTATTTCACATGTCATATATTTAGTCATATTTATTCACTGTTCACTGATTTCTATCAATTGGTAGTATATTTAGTCAATTTAATTATCAATTGACATCAATTATTAGTATATTTAGTCATTTTAATTGACTAATATTTGAGGATTTAAACATAAAACACATAAATATCACATCACAATAAGACAACCATAAGACAACCTGAACAGAAAGGTGTTCTAGTTACAACTTAGAAATAGAGCACATTACAATTTTTATTTTCAGTCACAAGACTAAAATATGAGTTACAATGCACATAAATGACAAGAAAGAAACTTCTCCAAAAAACTTTTGCAATGATGGAAATGCATTCTTGGAGACCTTCAATACGAGCACATGCCCCTTTCATCTCTTAAAACTTCTCCAACATGCGCAATCTTCCTGGAGCAAGTTGTAACATGCAGAATCCAAGAAGGAGAGTGTTGATCGTGTCGCATATATGAAGCTCTCTCCTTCAATGCAGTCAACAATAACCCAACTAGAATATTTCCTCCTTTATATGCAACGTGCCATATGATATGAGCAATAGGGTGTTGCCTTTTCCACCATGAATGAAGTTGTGCCTCAATACAACCAACAAAATTACTATTAGTCTCAATTCAGAAAGAATTAAAGTGCATTGTATATTGCAAATTTACAAAAGTAAGTCCAAACACAATAGAAAGATAAATCAATTAAAAAATTGTAGGAGATAGATCACATCCACAAACATGGGAGAGCTATGCAAAATTGGAGAAATTGGCTTGGAAAATGAAGGCAACAGGTTATTTCTAGATTCAAGACTTTTACTTAATGTTGTGGAATAGAAGACAAAAGAATCATTTATCTGCCACCATAGTGAAAAGCTCGCAATTGCATTTGGTTTGTTAAACATGACCCCTGGTACAACTATTAGAGTTGTTAAGAACCTTCGAGTATGTTCTGATTTTCACATGACATCTAAATTCATCTCCAAGATTGTTGCAAGAGAAATTATTCTAAGAGATGTGAACCATTTCCATCATTTTAAACAAGGACAATGTTCTTGTGGAGAATATTGGTGATGCTAAATGAAATAATCTGAAAAATAGGCTTGCACTATAATAATGTGCACTACATTAGATATCCAGTAATAACGAAGGGACATCCATCAAAGCATAACAACAGGGATTTTTTTGTCATATGTTTTAGTTACAAGTGCCCTGCTAGACATACATGAAAATGTGGAAACATAGACTAGGAAAGCGAATTGTTTCAAAAAATTCCTCAAAGAAATGTGATATCATGGAATGTTGTAATTAAAGGATATGTTCAAAATGGGTTTTTTTTTAAAAGTCCTTAGAAAATTTTAAGAAAATGCAACCAGTTGGTGTAAATCCCAACTCCTCAACCTTTGGAAGTGGCATTCCTTCCTATGTGTGAATTGGAGCTTTGGATGAGTAAGTTCTTTCAAAGCCAACATAATACTCATTACAAGTCATCAAAGCAAACAAAAAGGAGACCAATATGAAATAAATGATTAAAAAAAATACAATCAAAATACTAAAAGCAATAAGTAAAATATTACTGCATAATAGCCATCTCTATAGATTCCAATGCATCATTAACCATTTAACTGTCAATAACTCACTATCCCACCAAAGACATCCAGTCATCCACCGTCCACCGCTACACCACTATACACAAACTAGCCCATCGCAGTATGGTAGTATTTTCCGCTCTACCACACCAAGCCTCATACACCATCCCAGTGTGGTGGTGACTATACTGCACCACCGTAGGATAACTTTGACCATCGCCATGGGGTAGCGGTAACCACCGCTATACCGTAATAGTCAACATGGAAGCATCGTGGATTGGCAGTAACACCGCACTACTGCAAGCTCAATCTAACACCTCTGTGGGGTAGCGGTAAGTACCACTCCACTACTAGTCACTCCATGAGACGTCACGAGATGGTGGTAAAGGCCTGAACTCATCACTTGGTGTAATCTAACTTGATGACGACCAAGTTGGGAGTCCAATAGTGAATTTGAGGAACATAATTCCAACAGGTAAATTCCATAAATTGTCCAAAACAAATGCACATGTATTAGAATCAAGTCATTTAGGAAAATAGGGCATGTGAGACTTCCCACTAAACCAATTCAAAATTAATAAGGTATAAATATATGGCTCTTTTATCACTGTAATTAAGGTGTAAATCACAAATATATAAGCAAGATGTGGCATAGCTTCCAACAATTGCAATCTATAAATCAAGCACTACTAAAAAGAAAACAAAAAGAGAGATTACAATAGAAACCCTAGCCCAAAGATAAGACAGTTATTTAAAAATCAACAAAAGGAAAAGCTTAAACTTGTATAACACTATAGAACACCTAACCACCCAATATACAAAGCAACCTTTTTATATAGATCTTGATCATGGGACATCCATCAAAGCATAACAACAGGGATTTTTTTTTGCATATATTGTAGTTACAAGTGCCTTATTAGAAATACATGAAAATGTGGAAGCATAGACAAGGAAAGCGAACTGTTTCAAAAAATGCCTCAAAGAAATGTGATATCATGGATACTCACTCTCCCACAAGCACTTCAAGTCATGCCTACGGTGATGCGGGGAAACCCCTCGCTTGCCTTGTCTATGCTTCAACATTTTCATGTATGTCTAGTAGGGCACTTGTAACTACAACATATGAAAAAAAACAAGGATCGCCAAGTCTGATACACTTACTTGGGACTGCACATTCTCAGTGTATCTTATTCTTGTGGCTGTGAGGTGGAAGTTTTGACTATCCAAGTGATGGGTTCAAAATTTTCACAATCACAATATGGTGGTCATTGTGAGAGGACTTTCATAGTATAGTAAAATTCCAAACAAAGATTATGAAAGGATAGTAACCAATTTGATTAAGGCAGTGACTTCATAAATGTTGAAGGGGCATTCCTAGTATCTTTTTTTGAAGGTTAGCGATTTCAATGTTGGAAGACAGTGTTGCAGATTCTTCCATGCCATCAACTTTAGGAAACAACACAATTGGTTGAAGGAGCTTCTCATTTTACACAATATAGTTCCCCAAGCTCATTAGAAGTTGTAAATAAATATAACAAATTGAAATATGAAATTGAGAATAAATGCATATGAGATTATTCTTTACCTTAAAGTGGGACCATTAGTCCTCAAGACATTATCAATATAGTGGTATTTTTTCAAGGGAAATACTTTCAACCTACAGGGACTTTGCATTGTGACATGAATGGAGGAAGTTATCTAGCTGTCTAGGGTGGTGATCTTTAGGAGTTTTGTATCAACAGTGATTTCAATAAGCTATGTTTCATATGCCCTATATGGTTTTTAAATGCTAAGGCATGAATGGAAATTTCTTCAAGTGCTATGCACAAGGCCATTGAAATCAAAGATCTATCCTCTAAGTAATTTGAACATGGTGATTGAGAACACAGTGAGTAAGAAGTAAAAGAGAACTGGATCATAGCACTGCAAAATGGTCATGAGTTATGAATGAACTTCACTGTTCTTTTTATCACAAAGGAGATCAAGATAATAACCAACATATTGATGTACATAGAGAGTGTTCATGGAGGAGTGAAAACTTCCTTACAAAGTAATTACCACATCAAAGTTTGAGGTGAATTGCACCTGCTATTTTATGTTGATATGAATATGTTCTAACCTATAGTTAATTTTTGTAGCATAACAGATAGGCTAAATAGTTGTTCATATACCATTGTTTCAAATTCAAAATTGTTGACTCTTTCACAATTTTTTGCTTCATTTATTTGATCTAAGACAACTTGCTATATAGAAGATGCTCTCAAAATCACAGTAAAATCCTTTATTCCAAAAATACTATTCAAAATCTTCCCATCATAACAATAAACAAAAGCATCAGTCATTAATCTGAACTTTGCAAGAGTTTCATCAAATTCTACTTTTCGACTCTCTTCCATTTTGAATTTTATTCCCAATTTCATCCATGAAGAACTCCCTCAGCCTGTAGATCCTATTGTTAGTCATAACTTTACTAGGTGTCAAGGATAGCTTCAATTTTTACCCAAGCAACAATTGACAAAATTCGGCCTTACCAGATACAATGTGTTGAAAAGCTCTTTGAAGTTATTCTGGAAAAAAGGTTCCTAAGAGTATAATGCACAGTTTTGAATTAACCTTTTTGCATGAATTCCATATTTGCAAAGATATGGAATTCATGAAAAAAGGTTAATTCAAAGATATGCTTTTGTTCATTGTTATGATGGGAATATTCTGAACAATCTTCCCAAAAGGATTTTACTATGATTTTGAGAGCATCTTCTATACAACAGGTTGTCTTAGATCAAATAAACGAAGCAAACAATTGTGAAAGAACCAACAATTTTGAATTTGAAACAATGGTTTCTTATGTATAGACTCCCCCTATGATTTTCTCCTAGAATAAGGTATAGAAATTTTGAATTAGAAACAATGGTATATGAACAACTATTTAGCCTATCTGTTATGCTACAATAATTCACTATAGGTTAGAACATATCCATATCAGCATAAAATAGCAGGTGCAATTCACCTCAAACTCTGTTGTGGTAATTGTTTTGTAAGGAAGTTTGCACTCCATGAACATTCTTTGTGCACATAGCCAAACATTTAAATTTCTTATCCAAAGCTCCAAAGATGAGTATCTCATCATTGCTTAACTCCTACTTTTTCTTTGAATATGATTGTACCTGAGCTTCTGGTGTTTCTAGACAAAACCTATAGCGGAAAAGTGTAGTCTCCGTCTGAAGGAACCATCTTTGGAGCTCTTCCCTGAAATGAGGGTTAAAAACATTAGAAGAAAAGAAATACCATAATTCTAAAGTAACAATTTGTATCAAGCCAAATGTCAGAAAGTATAATTAAAAAGACAAATCCTTACAATTGGACCAAGCAGATTTATGATTTTATCTTTAGAATGTAGGAACTTTCTTTGTCGGAGCTTCATGACCTTAAATTGGATCTCAAATTGGACCAACAAATTTATGATTTTATCTTTAGAATGTAGGAACTTTCTCTGTCCGATATTCACAATCTCAAATTGGATCCAAAATTGGACCAACAAATTTATGATTTTCTCTATCCACCAACGTTTGTATTCCTATACTTAGGTTTTGCTTCCAAGAAAAAACACTCAGAAGTCTTTCAGACTGGCTCAAGGTACTCTCCAACTTGGTTATGTCACTAATAGCAATCCAATTTTTCCTGAACTATCCATACCAGAATGTTGCATCACAATCTATTCTTCCTATGCATAAAAATTCCACATATTAACCCCTTCTAAATAAAACATTTAATCATCATAAAACCATAATTAATAAATCATTTAAGTTTTAGAAAGAATTTGATGTCATTTACTATCAAATTTTTTTTTGTATAAATCACAAAAAATCCCTGAAGCCTCCTAAATGTAGCTTAAAGCAAGTTTATAGGATGGGTTTCGACATAAGAAGCTTTCTACTACAGCTCTCAATGAATGTATTATAAGCAAAAAAAAAATTCTTCACACTCGAAGTAATGTAGTTAAACATTTATTCCAAAAATATGTTAGCAGGAGTTAACTAAAAACAGAATGATTTTTTGCTTGGTTTCTTTTATCAATATGCCACATGGAAATGGAATAATCACTAAGAAACCCTAACAATAAAAAATAAAGTAAAGGTTCAAGAAAGGAAATTCCAATGTACTATTGTGTAATGATGATGAAGGCACTTATATGAGCATGACTTGGATACAAATCCCTGCCATTGAATTTCCATCCATCCAAAGAGAAAATAAGTAATGTAAGGATTTGAGAAATATAAGTCCAAAGGGTTATGTTGTAATGGTAATGGAATCACAATAAGAACACAACCAAGGAACAAATTCTTGTGACTTTAATTATGTGATCCATAACTCTATTGGTCATGTGGAACAGTTGTGCTATAACAAATACATGATGCAGTCATGTGTGACCCAAGTTTAATGTGGCAATGTTGTGATAGAAATGGAGGCACTCATATGAGCACAATTCATGTACAAATTAATCACTGTCATCACAATTAGGTGTTAATCATCATTGGGTGCATTCAACTTGACTCAAGTTTTAACATGTTACAATGTAATGATAGCATGATCCAAGAGCGATTACCTCTTGCTGCAAAAAGAGCCCATAACTCTAGTTGATGTGCAAAGTGGTTGTGTTATATCAATTATGTAGTGCATTCAAGCACAACCCATGTTTAATGGGCTATTCTAGAGTGTGATCAAGATTTTCTAAACCTTATGAATGTTACTTAAAAGTGTATAGCTTAAATTATAGACCAAGTTTGGTACATACTTGAATGCAATCTTGGGTTACCACAAACTATAATAATGTGATCTCTAAATAACCATTATGGGAATTATTAAAGCAAGACCCATGCTATATAGGATACATTTCCCTAATCAGGTTTACATACCTTAATGATTAAACACAAGCTTCCCACACACTCTAGGATACAATCCAAGATCATACCACACCCTATCAAGACAGCTAATTTTCTGACCCAAGATTTAAGGTTGTTTTTTAATACCAATAGAAGCATTGGTAAGAGCATGAATAGGGTACAAACCCTAGGCCTCCGTAGAAACATAAACCATAACTCAACAACAACAAAATCCAATACCATTTTTTTAAAATACCCATATAAATAAAACGTCCAACACCATTTTTTTAAATACCAAGATAGTC
Organism: Sequoia sempervirens; assembly: GCA_007258455.2. Classification (NCBI taxonomy): domain Eukaryota; kingdom Viridiplantae; phylum Streptophyta; class Pinopsida; order Cupressales; family Cupressaceae; genus Sequoia; species Sequoia sempervirens. The sequence continues at coordinate 292,172,526 of VDFB02000008.1, forward strand.
AATAACAAAGGGTTCGTTGAACATCAATTTTTTTTAATGCTCAGGAAAAATGATAACAAAATAAAAATTTAGAAAAATGTGTGTAATACCAGAAAAGTTTGAGACCTCATTTGTTTCTCAGAAAAAACATTATCTCGATAGCAAAAAATATCCAGTACCATTTTTTTTAAATACCCATTTCAAGTGAAAACCCAGCATCAAAATACCCAAACAACCAATAAAAAATATCAAGCATCAGTTTTTAAACATACCTAGATATCTAGTAACAAAAAAACCAGCATCATAAAATTCAAATAGCCAGATACTACTTGAAAACACCCAACATAAAAAATTTCAAATACCCTAAAAAAATTTAAGAATGGTTTGCTTACCTCTGAGACGATCCACAACAAAAAGCTCAAAATCTTCAAGACATAATTCCAGGTGGGGAGCTGTCTAATAGAAGGATAGATTTGGCCACATTCTAGACCCGTACCTTGAAGCATTGTTGGCAGGAGATTCCTCCACTAGGAAATCCCTTCGATTACTACTCAATATCTCCATATTCAAAACCCTTCAACCTTTGTTTGTTTTCCCAAACTATTTCTTCTAAGCAGTAGTTAAAAACCATGGGAAAATGGTGGTCTTATATTGTCTGATTTTTGTTAGGTATTTATAAAATATATATATATATATATATATATTTGTATGCATAGGTGTCGGCTAAAGCCTAAATTGATGGCTAGGAAGATTTTCTCTCAAAAAGAAAAGTTTGATCCAAAAAACTAGTCATTTATTTAGTCATTTATAGCTGTGATTTTATATGATGATCAAATTAGTCATTTATTTAGTCATTTATAGTTGTGTTGCAAAAAATGAGTAGAATTTAGTCACTTTTAGTTGTCATGACTAAAATTTTTAGTCACGTAGTCATTTATTTGCCAAATTCTACTAGTGTCTAATACCAATTGTTGAACACACCAAAGTGCTGAGAAGGGGGGGTGAATCAACATATATTAAAACTTAAATATTTCCATTTGTAGATAATACATCAAATCACATTAACTAAAGAAGAGCATAAATGAAAACATGCACCACACAAGGACACCAAGATTTTTACATGGAAAACCCAATATGATGGAAAAACCACAGTGAGAGTTAACTCACAATATGTGAAGCTCACCACTTACAAAAATTACAATGTAGTTTGAGGTTCACTACCTAAAGACTTGCAGACTCTTAACTCACAATACGTGAAGCTCACCACTTACAAAAATTACAATGTAGTTTGAGGTTCACTACCTAAAGACTTGCAAACTAAGGTGCACAACCTTAGGGGAAAGATACAAGGACCTACTAAGACTCACTATCTCAGAGTAGGACGCATGAAAATTATAATTAAAAACATGAACATGAACCGCTATAAAGAACCATCCAACTTATGTTGATGTTGCAGTCCCTTTTTCACATAATCACTCCATCATATTGACTCTACACACTTCATATTCAACATATTCCTTAAACTCAATTTGATGTTCACTGTTACCTTCAAAAATGAATGTTTTCTTCTATAAATACCTTTTGCAACAACTCAAAACATCAAATAGGTCAGCTCTAAGATGAACTTTAGATGAAACGTAAGATACAACACAGGTCAGCTCCAAACATATACATTATGAAGAGATAATGACTTGTAGATCAACACACAACATGAAAGGCTCAAAATACATCACAAAACATTATCCAAAGCAAAATTAATTAATCAGGATCAACCGTAGATGAAGGAAACATGTTTGTTGACCCAAACAACATCAGCACTACCAAAACTACAAACTTTTCAACTTTACACCACCAGGGAGAGACCAAAACCATCATGTAGACCAAAATGTAAATAATGTAGTTTGTGCATAATATTTCTTTAACCTTCTCCTAAAGAAATTGATCATCATATACTGGTGCAATAAGAGAAACATATTGAACTAATGAAAATAAAGCATTCTCGGCAGACTGTAACACTTCAAAACATAGGATATTACACTGTTGTACACCAAAATACCTGAGACTTACATGGAAGATCTCTTATACCTATCTTAACATATCCCCAAATCCACACAATCATATCTATCACTCCGAAGGAATGCAAATCATTCAACCAAACCTTCATCAACACTTTACTCTGCCAAAACATAGATTGGAACACTATTACTTATATCTTTCACTACAGAAGGTGTAATGGCTTGAATTCTTGGATATAACACCTTCACATCTCAACCAAATTATCTTATGAACCACAAGAAAAAATATTTCTTTGTGAAAGGATACAGACTAAAACATCATGACATTGTCTTAGAGTATACTCTATGATTTCCTTAGAAAAACTTCTACAACATATCTATTAGTGTGGTACACAAAAACAGGTGTTGAGAAAATGTGTCTCAACCTTGCAATTACATAAGGTATTGTTGATACATAAGGTACTATTCATCCGACGATGACAAGGGGGGGCGTGGGGGGATCCCCCCCCATGAGGGGTCTGGGGGGATCATCCCCCTGATTAGGGTACAAGGGCAACACGCCCTGGTGGGGACTTGGGGGTAGCACCCCTTAAAGGAAACTTTTATTTATATTTTATTATTGTAAATTTGGATTTTTCATCATTATGTCTCATATCCGATGACTGATATTTTATTAGCTTGACTTTCCCTAGGAGGCAACCCTATTTTATAAGGATGATGTATTATGAATTTGTATTGCAATGTATTCTAAGATTTTGATAGCAGATTTTTTGCCTATGGATCTCTGAGTGGTGATACTCTTGTGAAAAGCTTGCTCTACAAGTATATTGTAATCTTTGTTATTTCTGAATAATCTATTGTGCGGATTTTGGAGTGTGGGGTTTTTCTCACAAAAGGGTTTTCCCCACATAAATCACTATATTGTGGTATGCATGATATTTATGTATATTTCTGCTTAAGTTTCTGTAACTGTTAAAGATCTATAAAAGTTTTGCATTATTCTCCTCTCAAGATTAGTGCAGGAAGTTGTTTTGCTACCTTAGCTTCCTTGCAATAGTAATATATCAATGTAGAAATACTAAAAACATATTGGAACAAGTGTACCCACGTCCACATCATACTTATACATTGAATTGATCACCAATCTTCCTCATACTATATTGTTGACTTGTATCAATAGATATCTCTACACATCAACATTCTTCAAAGTATTATACAATCTTTATCTCACACATTTGACATCAACGTCATCACATCTTGATTTGACATCAATAACAACATATATTGCCAACAAAACATACCACCTAAACCTTAACCCAAGCCTCAAGGCACAAGTCAAGAAAATTGAAACCCCATAAGATCTTGGTCTAGTAACTATTATTAAAATTATCAAATGATTACAACAATATTTATCTGTTTCCTTATATGATTTTCATTGAATGATTACTTTTGTAATAGTATTTTGGCAACATGAGCATGATGATGTATGGTTTTTTCATTAATATCAACCCATTGTAGAAGTGATGGTTCATTGATATGTATATAGTCTGAAGCAAACCAAGTATTTTTGGGAAATTGGCTAAGTCCAAGACTGAGATAGTGATGTAGCAGAGGAACAGTTTTGTGGTCTACATTGCTCCACACTGTAATATCCTATCATGCATTTTTGAGGTGATAATGGTACACATTGAAGGATTCAATATCTAATTTTTTATGGTTTTATGTCTTCCACAATAGAAGATATTGATTACAGAGTATCAAACTAAGCAAAAAAATAGTTATAGTTGCAGAGTTCATGTTGGAATGCTCCAAATTCCACCATGGATGATCATTATGTTGTGTAGATTTCAAGAATTTCTTGAAGATGTCAAATGTGTGTGCACTCCAAGTGACAAGTGGATTGGTGGTTTGCATGTGAATTTTTGGGATGAAAATTTGGTTCATTCAGTTGTTGCTTCACTAGTTTTGTTGTTCGGTGCTAACCTAATGGTTTTGGGGTCATGTGAGACTAAATTGCGTATGGACCAAAATCATAGGAGTATCTATAGGCCATGCTGACCTATCTTGGTGAATAGCATGCTTCTGTTACTTTTGTGAGGTATGTGAGATGGAGTTTTGAGCCAACAAGTTATGAGGTCACATGTTTCATCTAATTAGGCAGACCTAATTGATGATATGATTGTTTGTGGAATACATACATATATATAGAAGGTCAACTCATTAATGATATAATGAGGTGTGTAGTGTAGTGCAAAATATGATAGTGGTGAGCTTGTGACAGTGAAGAATGAAGTGTGTAAATTTTTTGAGCCTAACTAGAATATCTTTAGCATATAGTAGATGCATTGTAAGCAGTTCAAATTCTGGCAATGAGCCATCCTTTTGTATATCTTTTGTTATTTTGGAAGAAGTGATCTTCCTTGGGTAGTGAGCCCTCCAATTTTCTAGACAATGAGTCCTTTGGGAAATGATCCCTTCAGGTAGTGAGCCTCCTGTAATCTATTGTAATCGGTCAAGAAAGTTAAAGAGAAACTAAAGGAAACAGATGAGCAACTTAAACAATCAAATGAGAGAATCTGTAATGCCCCGCCAGGAAATCCAAAGGACAAAGCATTAAGTAGCGAATTATCTGAATAAATTTTTTTTAAAGTCATTCGATTAAATAAATGTCTAATGGATTCCAAGACAACGTTACTTAAACATTATTAAAAGAACATCACACCATAATACTAAAGTCATAAATCACAAGTACAAACTGCATTCATGAATGATCCACAATCTTCAAAATTGTACAATACGACACTACGTGACTATACACTAGCCACCTAACGAGGAAGAAGGAAACTTTTCAGGCTAAACCACAGTAGTCTTCTAGTGGTGTAGAGTGATCACTCACACGTCTCAGTTACAAGACATAAACGACAACAAGATAACACGAGATGGTGGTAAAGGCCTGAACTCATCACTTGGTGTAATCTAACTTGATGACGACCAAGTTGGGAGTCCAATAGTGAATTTGAGGAACATAATTCCAACAGGTAAATTCCATAAATTGTCCAAAAAAAATGCACATGTATTAGACTCAAGTCATTTAGGAAAATAGGGCATGTGAGACTTCCCACTAAACCAATTCAAAATTAATAAGGTATAAATATATGGCTCTTTTATCACTGTAATTAAGGTGTAAATCACAAATATATAAGCAAGATGTGGCATAGCTTCCAACAATTGCAATCTATAAATCAAGCACTACTAAAAAGAAAACAAAAAGAGAGATTACAACAGAAACCCTAGCCCAAAGATAAGACAGTTATTTAAAAATCAACAAAAGGAAAAGCTTAAACTTGTATAACACTATAGAACACCTAACCACCCAATATACAAAGCAACCTTTTTTTATAGATCTTGATCATGGGACATCCATCAAAGCATAACAACAGGGATTTTTTTTTGCATATATTGTAGTTACAAGTGCCTTATTAGAAATACATGAAAATGTGGAAGCATAGACAAGGAAAGCGAACTGTTTCAAAAAATGCCTCAAAGAAATGTGATATCATGGATACTCACTCTCCCACAAGCACTTCAAGTCATGCCTACGGTGATGCGGGGAAACCCCTCGCTTGCCTTGTCTATGCTTCAACATTTTCATGTATGTCTAGTAGGGCACTTGTAACTACAACATATGAAAAAAAACAAGGATCGCCAAGTCTGATACACTTACTTGGGACTGCACATTCTCAGTGTATCTTATTCTTGTGGCTGTGAGGTGGAAGTTTTGACTATCCAAGTGATGGGTTCAAAATTTTCACAATCACAATATGGTGGTCATTGTGAGAGGACTTTCATAGTATAGTAAAATTCCAAACAAAGATTATGAAAGGACAGTAACCAATTTGATTAAGGCAGTGACTTCATAAATGTTGAAGGGGCATTCCTAGTATCTTTTTTTGAAGGTTAGCGATTTCAATGTTGGAAGACAGTGTTGCAGATTCTTCCATGCCATCAACTTTAGGAAACAACACAATTGGTTGAAGGAGCTTCTCATTTTACACAATATAGTTCCCCAAGCTCATTAGAAGTTGTAAATAAATATAACAAATTGAAATATGAAACTGAGAATGAATGCATATGAGATTATTCTTTACCTTAAAGTGGGACCATTAGTCCTCAAGACATTATCAATATAGTGGTATTTTTTCAAGGGAAATACTTTCATTCTACAGGGACTTTGCACTGTGACATGAATGGAGGAAGTTATCTAGCCATCTAGGGTGGTGATCTTTAGGAGTTTTGTATCAACAGTGATTTCAATAAGCTATGTTTCATATGCCCTATATGGTTTTTAAATGCTAAGGAATGAATGGAAATTTCTTCAAGTGCTATGCACAAGGCCATTGAAATCAAAGATCTATCCTCTAAGTAATTTGAACATGGTGATTGAGAACACAGTGAGTAAGAAGTAAAAGAGAACTAGATCACAACATTGGAAAATGGTCATGAGATATGAATGAACTTCACTGTTCTTTTTATCACAAAGGAGATCAAGATAATAACCAACATATTGATGTGCATAGAGAATGTTCATGGAGGAGTGCAAACTTCCTTACAAATTAATTACCACATCAAAGTTTGAGGTGAATTGCACCTGCTATTTTATGTTGATATGAATATGTTCAAACCTATAGTTAATTTTTGTAGCATAACAGATAGGCTAAATAGTTGTTCATATACCATTGTTTCAAATTCAAAATTGTTGGCTCTTTCACAATTTTTTGCTTCATTTATTTGATCTAAGACAGCTTGCTATATAGAAGATGCTCTCAAAATCACAGTAAAATCCTTTATTCCAAAAATACTATTCAAAATCTTCCCATCATAACAATAAACAAAAGCATCAGTCATTAATCTGAACTTTGCAAGAGTTTCATCAAATTCTACTTTTCGACTCTCTTCCATTTTGAATTTTATTCCCAATTTCATCCATGAAGAACTCCCTCAGCTTGTAGATCCTATTGTTAGTCATAACTTTACTAGGTGTCAAGGATAGCTTCAAGTTTTTACCCAAGCAACAATTGACAAAATTCGGCCTTACCAGATACAATGTGTTGAAAAGCTCTTTGAAGTTATTCTGGAAAAAAGGTTCCTGAGAGTATAATGCACAGTTTTGAATTAACCTTTTTGCATGAATTCCATATTTGCAAAGATATGGAATTCATGCAAAAAGGTTAATTCAAAGATATGCTTTTGTTCATTGTTATGATGGGAATATTCTGAACAATCTTCCCAAAAGGATTTTACTATGATTTTGAGAGCATCTTCTATACAACAGGTTGTCTTAGATCAAATAAACGAAGCAAACAATTGTGAAAGAACCAACAATTTTGAATTTGAAACAATGGTTTCTTATGTATAGACTCCCCCTATGATTTTCTCCTAGAATAAGGTATAGAAATTTTGAATTAGAAACAATGGTATATGAACAACTATTTAGCCTATCTGTTATGCTACAATAATTCACTATAGGTTAGAACATATCCATATCAGCATAAAATAGCAGGTGCAATTCACCTCAAACTCTGTTGTGGTAATTGTTTTGTAAGGAAGTTTGCACTCCATGAACATTCTTTGTGCACATAGCCAAACATTTAAATTTCTTATCCAAAGCTCCAAAGATGAGTATCTCATCATTGCTTAACTCCTACTTTTTCTTTGAATATGATTGTACCTGAGCTTCTGGTGTTTCTAGACAAAACCTATAGCGGAAAAGTGTAGTCTCCGTCTGAAGGAACCATCTTTGGAGCTCTTCCCTGAAATGAGGGTTAAAAACATTAGAAGAAAAGAAATACCATAATTCTAAAGTAACAATTTGTATCAAGCCAAATGTCAGAAAGTATAATTAAAAAGACAAATCCTTACAATTGGACCAAGCAGATTTATGATTTTATCTTTAGAATGTAGGAACTTTCTTTGTCGGAGCTTCATGACCTTAAATTGGATCTCAAATTGGACCAACAAATTTATGATTTTATCTTTAGAATTTAGGAACTTTCTCTGTCGATATTCACAATCTCAAATTGGATCCAAAATTGGACCAACAAATTTATGATTTTCTCTATCCACCAACGTTTGTATTCCTATACTCAAGTTCTGCTTCCAAGAAAAAACACTTAGAAGTCTTTCAGACCATCTCAAGGTACTCTCCAACTTGGTTATGTCACTAATAGAAATCCATACCAGAATGTTGCATCACAATCTATTCTTCCTATGCATAAAAATGCCACATATTAACCCCTTCTAAATAAAACATTTAATCATCATAAAACCATAATTAATAAATCATTTAAGTTTTAGAAAGAATTTGATGTCATTTACTATCAAAACAAATTTGTATAAATCACAAAAAATCCATGAAGCCTCCAAATGTAGCTTAAAGCAAGTTTATAGGATGGGTTTCAACATAAGAAGCTTTCTACTACAGCTCTCAATGAATGTATTATAAGCAAAAAAAAAAATTCTTCACACTCGAAGTAATGTAGTTAAACATTTATTCCAAAAATATGTTAGCAGGAGTTAACTAAAAACAGAATGATTTTTTGCTTGGTTTCTTTTATCAATATGCCACATGGAAATGGAATAATCACTAAGAAACCCTAACAATAAAAAATAAAGTAAAGGTTCAAGAAAGGAAATTCCAATGTACTATTGTGTGATGGTGATAAAGGCACTTATATGAACATGACTTGGATACAAATCCCTGCCATTGAATTTCCATCCATCCAAAGAGAAAATAAGTAATGTAAGGATTTGAGAAATATAAGTCCAAAGGGTTATGTTGTAATGGTAATGGAATCACAATAAGAACACAACCAAGGAACAGATTCTTGTGACTTTAATTATGTGATCCATAACTCTATTGGACATGTGGAACAGTTGTGCTATAACAAATACATGATGCAGTCATGTGTGACCCAAGTTTAATGTGGCAATGTTGTGATAGAAATGGAGGCACTCATATGAGCACAATTCATGTACAAATTAATCACTGTCATCACAATGAGGTGTTAATCATCATTGGGTGCATTCAACTTGACTCAAGTTTTAACATGTTACAATGTAATGATAGCATGATCCAAGAGCGATTACCTCTTGCTGCAAATAAGAGCCTATAACTCTAGTTGATGTGCAAAGTGGTTGTGTTATATCAATTATGTAGTGCATTCAAGCACAACCCATGTTTAATGGGCTATTCTAGAGTGTGATCAAGATTTTCTAAACCTTATGAATGTTACTTAAAAGTGTATAGCTTAAATTACAGACCAAGTTTGGTATATACTTGAATGCAATCTTGGGTTACCACAAACTATAATAATTTGATCTGCAAATAACTATTATGGGAATTATTAAAGCAAGACCCATGCTATATAGGATACATTTCCCTAATCAGGTTTACATACCTTAATGATTAAACACAAGCTTCCCACACACTCTAGGATACAATCCAAGATCATACCACACCCTATCAAGACAGCTAATTTTCTGACCCAAGATTTAAGGTTGTTTTTTAATACCAATAGAAGCATTGGTAAGAGCATGAATAGGGTACAAACCCTAGGCCTCTGTAGAAACATAAACCATAACTCAACAACAAAAAAACCCAATACCATTTTTTTAAAATACCCATATAAAGAAAATGTCCAACGCGATTTTTTTAAATACCAAGATAGTCAATAACAAAGGGTTCGTTGAACATCAAATTTTTTTAATGCTCACGAAAAATGATAACAAAATAAAAATTTAGAAAAATGTGTGTAATACCAAAAAAGTTTGAGACCTCATTTATTTCTCAGAAAAAACATTATCTCGATAGCAAAAAATATCTAGTACCATTTTTTTTAAATACCCATTTCAAGTGAAAACCCAGCATCGAAATACCCAAACAAACAATAAAAAATATCAAGCATCAGTTTTTAAACATACCTAGATATCTAGTAACAAAACAACCAGCATCATAAAATTCAAATAGCCAGATACTACTTCTTGAAAACACCCAACATAAAAAGATTCAAATACCCTAAAAAAATTTAAGAATGGTTTGCTTACCTCTGAGACGATCCACAACAAAAAGCTCAAAATATTCAAGACATAATTCCAGGCGGGGAGCTATCTGATAGAAGGATAGATTTTGCCACATTCTAGACCCGTACCTTGAAGCATTGTTGGCAATAGATTCCTCCACTAGGAAATCCCTTTGATTACTACTCAATATCTCCATATTCAAAACCCTTCAACCTTTGTTTGTTTTCCCAAACTATTTCTTCTAAGCAGTAGTTAAAAACCATGGGAAAATGGTGGTCTTATATTGTCTGATTTTTGTTAGGTATTTATAAAATATATATATATATATATATATATATATATATATATATATATATATATATATATATATATATATATATATATTTGTATGCATAGGTGTCGGCTAAAGCCTAAATTGATGGCTAGGAAGATTTTCTCTCAAAAAGCAAAGTTTGATCCAAAAAACTAGTCATTTATTTAGTCATTTATAGCTGTGATTTTATCTAATGATCAAATTAGTCATTTATTTAGTCATTTATAGTTGCGTTGCAAAAAATGAGTAGAATTTAGTCACTTTTAGTTGTCATGACTAAAATTTTTAGTCACGTAGTCATTTATTTTCCAAATTCTACTAGTGTCTAATACCAATTGTTGAACACACCAAAGTGCTGAGAAGGGGGGGTGAATCAACATATATTAAAACTTAAATATTTCCATTTGTAGATAATACATCAAATCACATTAACTAAAGAAGAGCATAAATGAAAACATGCACCACACAAGGACACCAATATTTTTACATGGAAAACCCAATATGATGGAAAAACCACAGTGAGAGTTAACTCACAATATGTGAAGCTCACCACTTACAAAAATTACAATGTAGTTTGAGGTTCACTACCTAAAGACTTGCAGACTGTTAACTCACAATACGTGAAGCTCACCACTTACAAAAATTACAATGTAGTTTGAGGTTCACTACCTAAAGACTTGCAAACTAAGGTGCACAACCTTAGGGGAAAGATACAAGGACCTACTAAGACTCACTATCTCAAAGTAGGATGCATGAAAATTATAATTAAAAACATGAACATGAACCGCTATAAAGAACCATCCAACTTATGTTGATGTTGCAGTTCCTTTTTCACACAATCACTCCATCATATTGACTCTACACACTTCATATTCAACATATTCCTCAAAGTCAATTTGATGTTCACTGTTACCTTCAAAACTGAATTTTTTCTTCTATAAATACCTTTTGCAACAACTCAAAACATCAAATAGGTCAGCTCTAAGATGAACTTTAGATGAAACATAAGATGCAACACAGGTGAGCTCCAAACATATACATTATGAAGAGAAAATGAATTGTAGATCAACACACAACATGAAAGGCTCCAAACATATACATATATGATTTTCATTGAATGATTACTTTTGTAATAGTATTTTGGCAACATGAGCATGATGATGTATGGTTTTTTCATTAATATCAACCCATTGTAGAAGTGATGGTTCATTGATATGTATATAGTCTGAAGAAAACCAAGTATTTTTGGGAAATTGGCTAAGTCCAAGACTGAGATAGTGATGTAGCAGAGGAACAGTTTTGTGGTCTACATTGCTCCACACTGTAATATCCTATCATGCATTTTTGAGGTGATAATGGTACACATTGAAGGATTCAATATCTAATTTTTTATGGTTTTATGTCTTCCACAATAGAAGATATTGATTACAGAGTATCAAACTAAGCAAAGAAATAGTTATAGTTGCAGAGTTCATGTTGGAATGCTCCAAATTCCACCATGGATGATCATTATGTTGTGTAGATTTCAAGAATTTCTTGAAGATGTCAAATGTGTGTGCACTCCAAGTGACAAGTGGATTGGTGGTTTGCATGTCAATTTTTGGGATGAAAGTTTGGTTCATTCAGTTGTTGCTTCACTAGTTTTGTTGTTTGGTGCTAACCTAATGGTTTTGGGGTCATGTGAGACTAAATTGCGTATGGACCAAAATCATAGGAGTATCTATAGGCCATGCTGACCTATCTTGGTGAATAGCATGCTTCTGTTACTTTTGTGAGGTATGTGAGATGGAGTTTTGAGCCAACAAGTTATGAGGTCACATGTTTCATCTAATTAGGCAGACCTAATTGATGATATGATTGTTTGTGGAATACATACATATATATAGAAGGTCAACTCATTAATGATATAATGAGGTGTGTAGTGTAGTGCAAAATATGATAGTGGTGATCTTGTGACAGTGAAGAATGAAGTGTGTAAATTTTTTGAGCCTAACTAGAATATCTTTAGCATATAGTAGATGCATTGTAAGTAGTTCAAATTCTGGCAATGAGCCATCCTTTTGTATATCTTTTGTTATTTTGGAAGAAGTGATCTTCCTTGGGTAGTGAGCCCTCCAATTTTCTAGACAATGAGTCCTTTGGGCAATGATCCCTTCAGGTAGTGAGCCTCCTGTAATCTATTGTAATCGGTCAAGAAAGTTAAAGAGAAACTAAAGGAAACAGATGAGCAACTTAAACAATCAAATGAGAGAATCTATAAGGCCCCGCCAGGAAATCCAAAGGACAAAGCATTAAGTAGCGAATTATCTAAATAATTTTATTTTTAAAGTCATTCAATTAAATAAATGTCTAATGGATTCCAAGACAACGTTACTTAAACATTATTAAAAGAACATCACACCATAATACTAAATTCATAAATCACAAGTACAAACTGCATTCATGAATGATCCACAATCTTCAAAATTGTACAATACGACACTACGTGACTATACACTAGCCACCTAACGAGGAAGAAGGAAACTTTTTAGGCTAAACCACAGTAGTCTTCTAGTGGTGCAGAGTGATCACTCACACGTCTCAATTACAAGACATAAACGACAACAGGATAACACGAACTACAAAGTCTAACACCTAGGACAACGTAATAGGCTCACTAATATCTAGATTACCCAGTGTTAGAACCTAGGGCTCTGATACCATCTGTAGTTCGTGTTATCCTGTTGTCGTTTACGTCTTGTATCTGAGACGTGTGAGTGATCACTCTGCACCACTAGAAGACTACTATGGTTTAGCCTGAAAATTTTCCTTCTTCCTTGTTAGGTGGCTAGTGTATAGTCACGTAGTGTCATATTGTACAATTTTGAAGATTGTGGATCATTCATGAATGCGGTTTGTACTCGTGATTTATGACTTTAGTATTATGGTGTGATGTTCTTTTAATAATGTTTAAGTAACGTCGTCTTGGAATCCATTAGACATTTTTTTAATCAAATGACTTTAAAAAAAAAACTATTCGGATAATTCGCTACTTAATGCTTTGTCCTTTGGATTTCCTGGTGGGGCGTTACAGATGGTATCAGAGCCCTAGGTTCTAACACTAGGTACTCTAGATATTAGTGATCCTATTACGTTGTCCTAGGTGTTAGACTCTGTAGTTCGTGTTATCCTGTTGTCGTTTACGTCTTGTAACTGAGATGTGTGAGTGATCACTCTACACCACTAGAAGACTACTGTGGTTTAGCCTAAAAAATTTCCTTCTTCCTCGTTAGGTGGCTAGTGTATAGTCACGTAGTGTCGTATTGTACAATTTTGAAGATTGTGGATCATTCATGAATGCGGTTTGTACTCGTGATTTATGACTTTAGTATTATGGTGTGATGTTCTTTTAATAATGTTTAAGTAATGTTGTCTTGGAATCCATTAGACATTTTTTTAATCGAATGACTTTAAAAAAAAAAATTATTCAAATAATTCGCTACTTAATGCTTTGTCCTTTGGATTTCTTGGCGAGGCGTTACAAAATCACTGAATTGAAAGTGCAAGTTGAAGAAGGAAAAAGAGTTGAAGACTACTTGAATACCAAATTGAAAGATAAGTCTACAAAATGCTCAAGGCTTGAAGAAGTGATTATGTCTCTAAGGAAATATTTGGATAAAGAAAAGATTCAAGAGGAAAAATTCAAGATCTCCACCTTGCTTGATGATATGATTTCTCCAAATCTTTCTTCAGAGACACAATCACTTCTTCAAGCTTTGAAAAAGCATATCAAAACTCTATGTCAAAAATATTATAAAGACAATGAAGGATTAGGGTTTGAAAAAGGAGAAAGCTCAAAGGAAAATCAGACTCGAAACAATGTTGAAAAGGGGAATAATGAACAAAGAGTAGAGATAAGAAGACCAATATCAAACATATTTAGAACTCGAAGAAAGATTTCAAGGGACATCCAATTAGACAACCAGTTGCACAAAGGTACTCATCCTTTAAAGGTCACTGTTATTCCTATAATACATTTGGACATAGATTTGTAGAATGCAAAAGTAGGATGAATAAGAATTTTCAATCATTTTTTGGTCAATGCTATGCATGCAATATATTTGTTCATAAGGATAGTGAATGTAGAAGATAGATGATGAATGGTTACAATAATGGTATGATGCCTCAATCATTCCTTGGTTATTGTTACTCATGCAATGGGTTTGTACATAAGGCTTATGAATACAAATATAAAATTTTAAGAAGTAAGTTTGCTCCACAACAAGGTTTCATGTGCTATAAATGTAATAAACTAGGATGTACATAACCAAGTTTTATAGAGGAAAGAATGTGAAACCCTCTATTTCACAAAAGAAGATTAATCTAGTTGAGGTAAAGAATGAGATGAGCAAGATTTGAAAGAAAAAGTAAGAGAATGATGTGAAGCATGAATCTGTGCCAAATTTTGGTGCAAATTTTTCCTCCAAAAACTAGATAGAAAGCATTTGGCTCAAGGGGATTTTTTACATAAAAATTTCTAATCCCCTACCAAAATGAGATGATAATTTCTTTAGCATATTGGTGCATGTATAGGTTGGTTTTCTTGATCCATTGGTGAAATCTCCAGTGATAAATCTCTTGGTGTTGAAGTTTACGGAGTGTTTGGGAGTCCCTATGATGATACATTCAAGGCTTGATAGTATTTGACCTAACTTTTAATTGTTTTATTTAATGCACACTTTAGGTCACATATAAAGTGTTTATATTTCATTTTTCACATTCTAAAATACATTTTTGTTCAAGCATTTGAAGAGGAGAGTAGAGAAAATGGGATCTAAAGTGTTGAATGAAACCCTATTAGCAAATTTCCATGAGGTATTTACAATTTCTCGCAAACCCTAGTTTAGAGAAGTTCATAATGTTTACTCAGGTTATTGATATGCTTGAGAAGATGAAGCCTAAATTTAAGGAGCATCCATACAAATCAATGGAAATAGATAAAGAAGGGGCACTCTCTAGGGTTCCTTCAAATGTGTTGCACACAAAAGATGTGTGAATTTACATCCATTCGAAGATGGATGAGTATGATCACTTGAAACTAGCAAAGTTTAGGGAAAAAGTGATAACTAGAGAAGATTATGAGTTGAAACCAAAGTATACCAGCTTGATGGAGAAAAAGTTGGATGTGTGGAAAAAAATTTCTAATTTTCGTTTTAAGGATGAATGGGTGAAGTATGTTCTAAGCAAAATTCATGATAATTTCATGTGGTTGGACATACCACATATGATAACCAAAGAGGTAATTAAGGTTGTTACTGGTTTGACCTCCACATGACCTATCTTGGTATTGAAGGTGGTAAAGAATGAAGTGGTGATGAAGCTTACCAAAGCCAAGTTTGATAAGTGTGCCCTAAAAATGGATGACATTGAAAATTTGGTTGTCAAATATGCTACAATGATGATTGGTTACAAGATATTCTACACCAACAAAGAGAATTTTGTTATTGCCACTGTGATACACATGATATATCAAATGGTGAAAGAAAGAAAAGATTTTGATCTTTGTGAGCTCTTGTGATTACAATTGTTGTAAAATTTACAGAAGAAAAAGGAGTTAAAATACCCTTTCCAGTATGGTACTCTTTATCATTTGCTTAATGTTTTACTTTCTCAATGAGTTTCCTGAAGTGAAGAATGTAGTATGACAAGATAATATTTTTGTAGTTATTCAAATTAGAGATAATTTGAGAAGATTTATTTCTAAAGAGTCTTGTGATTCAATGTTTTGGGGATTCTTTCAACCTTTTCAAGCTTGGATACAAGAAAGACAAATAATTCCAAGTAAAGTTATGAATAAGTATGTGAATGAATTAACATTTATGGTTAGTAGAGATTACTGCTACATGGAAGCAATTGAACCCAAAACTATTTTGGTTTTAGACCCGCCTTATGAGGTAGTTGAGTTTGAATGCATTAGAATTGTAGAGATTATGTTAGGTGAACCTAGAGATGCAACAGTTGAAAGGTTTGGTACTTATGAAGAGAAATAAAGTAAAGATAACTTAGAAAATAAAAAGGATATTGAATAAAAGGTTGAAAATATGAAAGCTAAGTTGGAAAGGGAGTTTGGTAAACCTACAAACCCTGTGGAGAAATCCAAAGGTACATCTACTCCTTTGTAGACTCCTCAGAGATCAAGAAGGTCAAGCAAGACCTCATCCTCCACACCAACTATTATAAAGCCCTCTGGAACAAAATCAATAGGTGGTTCTAAGAAGATAGACACATCCAACCTTCCTAAGCAACAAAATGCTCCAAAGAGAAGAAAGAAAGAAAAAGCAACAAGAATTAGGTATATCAATTCAAAAGAAGAATAGGAAGAGGAAGAACATCAATTGATCCAAAAAAGGAAATCCAAAATCTCTCAAGAAGGGATTGGTACAGAAAAGGGAAAGAAGAAAGAGGATACCCCTCTTATCTATGAGCATAGTCCCATGAAGTTTGATGCACTATTTGGTGCTATAGAAAAGTTTAGAATTCTGAAGGATACAACTCAAATGTATCCAATTTCTAATGGTGCAGATAAGGAAACAATTGAAGAGGCCATTCTCAAATACATGGTGAAATTTAATAATTGCCTAAGTGAGATAGAGGATTAGTTTCCAGGTGATCTAAAAGGAGTATTGAGTGCAAGAAGATAAGAGGCTATTACAGAAGATGCAAAGATGGAAAATTTTGACTTGGAGAAGACTGGTTCCTCATTATCCCATGAGGAAAGAGCTAATTTGTCTCAGTTGTATGCCCAAGAATTTAGGACAAAACAAACAATAAGCACTCTTATGGAAAATATAAGGATGATATAGAAAAGATAAGGAGAGAAACATTGCAAATAATTGAAAATATTCTAAAAGAATTGGGAGCCTCTCTGGGTGATGAAGATCAATTACAACAAGACACATCGCTCCTAGAAAGAAATGAGCCAATCAATGAGCAACATGAGCAAAAAGATATGTTGACAGATAACACCCCTTTGGATGTTGAGATAACTACTAGGTAGAGCAAAGAAGATGAGAAAGGAGTCCCAAAGAAGACTAAAGCTCAAAAGGAACAAACTATGCCTTCTCTAAAAGTTGAGAAGATTACAAAAGAGTTTTCTAGTAGTGGAGAGGAGAAGAATGATAAACAAGTAAAAGAAAGCATAAAAATAGGTTGTGAATAATCTAGACCCTCCAAAGATTCATTCAAAGATCTTCTGGATATGCAATTGTAGTTCCAACCAATGGTTTCTTCACATCTGCTACAAATTACCATGCAACAAGGTAAAGTGGATATGGATAGGATCTCTCCTCTCCATAAGTTGTAGCTTGGTGATGTTTTTCATGCCTCTGTAAGAAAGGAGATACTTCAAACTCACTAGAAGAGAACATAGTTAGTTGATGAAGTTGTCAAGGTGTTGCAAGAAGGCCTTCTTGGAGTATCCATTGATACTTCTTTATTAGGTGTACAACAATTGAAGTTGCTACTAGATTTTTTTAAGGAGTACTCTATTGGTTGGAAGAGAAGATTGAAAGGGAAGTATCAAATAAGTTGAATGATAAGACGCTAGTTGATGCCTTAGATAAGTGTGCTACTACTCATACCAAGTTGCAAGACAACTTGAACGATGTTCAAAAGTGTTTGGAGGAAGCCAAACTATTGTTTCAATTTTGTTTGAAATGGCCACTATCTACAAAGAGCATAAAGGATCAAATGGACTCAATTGAGTCTCAAATTACTTAGGAATCTAGTGTGTATGATCTAGTGAATGATGGGGATGGAGCAACTAGAGTGGCCATTGAAAATCTACATGGTCAATTCTTTTTACTGTAGGAAGAAAAAGAGAAAACCATAATGCAGTATAGTCAGCTCCGAGATATGGTAAGTGTAAGGCTTACATATTTAATTTTATTTTTGGCCAATGTAGAGAAGGTTGTGCAAAAAACAATAGGGCCTAGCTCTCTGAGAGAAGGAGAAGACCTCTATGTTCAGTTTGAAAGCTAGATCTAAATGCTTGCCTTCACTAAGAAGGATTGGGAGATCACCAAGAAGGACTAGGAGGCACACCTTACAAAATTAAAGGTATCATATTAGGGTATATTACCCTCATCCAGTTAAGGTGTACATTTTTGAATTGTATAGTCAATTTATTATCTCAATATAAATTTGCAGAGTTAGTAGATGGTGTTGCAGTATAGTTTTGTCTTTTTAGTGATGGATAACATAGATAGGGGAAGATATTCTCATGTAGATATATTAGTAAAGGGTATGTAATGTAGATTTAATACCCTTTTCCCTTGATTTCAAATGGGGAGTGAAGCAGACAAGTGTTTTTCCATAAATGACAAAGGGGAAGATTGTTGGAAACATGAGCATGGTGATGCATGGTGTTGTCATTAATTTCAACCCATTTTAGAAGTGATGGTTCATCAGTATGTATATAATCTGGAGTAGACCAAGTGTTTTTGGGAAATTGGCTAAGTCCCAAACTGAGATAGTGATGTAGCAAAGGAATAGTTTTGTGGTCCAAATTGCTCTGCACTACAATATCCTATAATGTATTTTTGAGGTGATAATGGTACGTATTGAAGGAGTCAATATCCAAAGTTTCAGGTTTTTATGTCTCCCACAACAGAATATATTGATGATAGAGCATCAAACTAAGTAGAGACATAGTTAAAGTTGCAGGGTTAATCTTGGAATGCTTCACATTCCACCATGGATGATCATTATGCTATGTAGATTTCAAGAAGTGCTTGAATATTTCAAATGTGTGTGCACTCTGAGTGACAAGTGTTTTGGTGGTCTACGTGTCAAGTTTTGGGATGAACAATTGGTTCATTCACTTGTTGCTTCACCAATTTTGTTGTGTGGTGCTGACCAAAGGGTTTTAGGGTCGTGTGGGACTAAATTATGTATGGACTAGAATCATAGAAGTATCTATAGGTCATGTTGACCTATAATGGTGAAAAATGTGCTTTGGTTACTTTCGCAAGGTATTTATGATGGAGTTTTGAGCTGACAGGTTATGAGGTCACACATTTCATCTAATTAGGTCAACCTAATTGATGATATGATTGTTTGTGGAATACATACATATATATAGAAGGTCAATTCATTGATGGTATGACACGATGTGTAGTTTAATGTGAAATGTGATAGTGGTGATCTTGTGATAGTGAGGAATGAAGTGTGTAAAGTCATATTTCCGAGCCTAACTGGAACTGTATCTTTAGCATATAGCAGATGCATTGTAAGCAGTTCAAATTTTGGCAATGAGCCATCCTTTTGTATATATTTTGTAATTTTAGAAGTGATTTTCCTTGGGAAGTGAGCCCTCCTATTTTATGGATAGTGATTCTTCCAGGCAATGAGCCCTTCAGGTAGTGATCCTCCTGTAATCTATTATAATCAGTTATGATATATTATGAGCTAATCCTCACTGTGGTTTTTCCCTTTCAAGGTTTTTCCATGTAAATTTGGTGTTCTTGTGTTGATTGTTGTGGTGCATGCTTCAATTGTTTATTTCTATTTTTGAAAATTTAATAAGATTCTTTGTAATGCACTTTTAAGTTAATGAATTTCAAGGAATACCGATTCACCCCCCCCCCCTTAGTATTTTGGGTGTTCAACATAGTAAACTTGGTATTTATTATTGCTCAAAATATTATTAACACTAGTACAGTAGGAACCTTAATAGCTAATGACCTCAATAGGTAGTTATTCAACATGTTCGGATGAGTCTTTTCTTAGTCAAATAGGATTAAGAACCTAATTAAATAATCTCCTCTATTTATAAAGTGGTCCTACAAGTTTTTGACCTATTTTTTCTTAACATCAAACTCAACTAATCACACTCTTGTATCTTTGATAGAATACCTAACTATGTATATCTTATTAATTATGAAGATGAAGAGGAAAAATGAACATCATCTTACATAGTGGTTGTATGTTATGTATATAGCTTATCATATATATACTCCTTATATAACACTATTTCAAACAATTATTTCTTTATCTAATCCCCTTGACCTTACCCACATCATCCCACTTAGTTTAAACTAGGAAATTTATTAATTTTAGTCTATTCTCACATTTTTCTCACCTCCCCTAGTTGGGCATTAAGTTATAGAAATTAAACTAAAATCCAACTAGTAGAC
>VDFB02000008.1:292193186-292242175 GCA_007258455.2 Sequoia sempervirens
TAGTGCATTGCTTGGAATATCAATGTTGGCTGACATCTCAAAAGGATTTATTTTCATTTGCATGAATGTTCTATTCCCCATCTTCAGAAACCTTTCCCTTAATCTTAATCAGTATCCATGCCATGCCTTTGAATATATTAGCTCTTTGTTCTCCTTTGACAGTTCCATAAGTGAGTTTGGATGGAAACTGAAACGGTTATCAGTTCTACACTCAGATGCAACAGGCTATGCAATTGGAATCTAGAGCTGTGAAAATGGATGAGAACCATTGTCATCATCAAGAGCAATGGGAAGCACAATTGGTGGTGACAGCTTGAAAGACCAAGTGTAGGGTATTCTCATAAATGTCACTCTTGTCTATTTACTTCCTTTCTATGGCAAAAGTAGGGCAATGGATGATCAGAGTCATGACAAGCTTGACATCAAAAGGGTACAACTTCAGAGTCTGATGTTTATGATCATATCTCAAAGGTTTAGCCATATCTTGTCCAACACTCTTTATGAGCAAAGCAGATACAAATTCTACAATTGGAAGGTTTCAGTCTGGCATATGTAAAATATTCAGTGAGAAAATTTTCAATTGCAAGAGCATCACATTATTTTTTTGCTTACTAATTTTAGGTTTTTAAGTATGTACTAAAGTCTAAAACAATGGGACAACTCTCTGGTTTTGTAATGTCCCGTTTCAAAATAAGCCAATTTACATTTTGAGAAATTCGCTCAGCAACCCAAAACATGGCATGTTCAGATTTATAAGACATTCGGCCCAAGACAAGAAGGTAATTCGCCAATACATAAACTAGTTGCAAAGAAGGTAATTAAAGGAGATTAAAAATGGTGCCTAAACTAAGACATCTGTGATTGGATTTAAAGAATGATTAAATTAAAATTAAAATTATAGTTTATCAAAAGTCAAAGGGCGTATAAAGGGTTGTGTCTCATGAAGCAATAAGATATATAAGGGAGATCATTTAGTGAGAGGAGGGATCAATCAACTGGGAATAAATATCATGTGACTTTGCAAGTAAATATTATATTCAAAGAGGACGAAAACCCTCCAAGGAAAATTAAGAGATTTAAGGACAAAAATCCTTAATTTCTCCTATCAAGTTATTGGACGAAAACCCATAACTTGTCTAGATATCAAGGCCATACATTTAAGGAAAAATAGCTGTAAATTGGAAGAAGAAACATAGCAGAAAATCAAGATAAGATTATTTTCAAGATTATGTCAAAGTACAAAAACTCTGAATATTATAATAAAATTCATGATTTTGACTAAGCTATATTTATAAATATAAATGCAAATATCACTTTAGAATTAGAAATATTGTTTTAAAGGCAAAAAAAAAACAAAAATTCAAGAAAGGGACATCACAAATAGTATCAGAGCTTTGATCTTGGCAGCCTGTGAGGTAAAACTAAAATGTTGGATACATTCTGGTCAAAAAGACTTGAAGATCTACAAAAGGAAGAAAACATGGATCTTATGCAAGAATTATTGTACAAACTTGAGGCCCCTAAAATTATTAACCAATATCAAAGTTTGTCAAATCATGCAAAAGCTTGTGTTCCCTTTGATGAGTACTTGGAGACACTCAGATACCAATTTCCCAACAAAAGAGGTCTATATAAATACAGAAGAAAAATGGCTAAGGAGGAAATCAAGGAGCAAGATCCAAGAGAAACATTAATTACAGCAGAAGAGAAGTTAGAATCAAAGTCACAAGAAGTTGCTAAAACCAAAAAAGAAGAAAAGCCAATATTGTGTGTTGAAGAAATGTCAATAATTGCAAATGATGTCCAAGAAACATCCACCTAATTTTCAGGTATGGAAGTAATTGATCCATGTAAAAATGATTTGCAAGGTATGGAAACAATTGGACCATGTGATGTTGATGGGTTAGTTTGTAGTCATGAGAATGAGACTTTTGGTTTACCTCTTGTAAAGACCAACATAGACAACGAAGAACAATGGATGCATTCACCACGTTGTCATTCCACAACACTTGAAGTGAAAATAGCATAGTTTCGGGGACAGGGACGGGGGGACGGGTTTTGGCGGCGCGGGGGCGGGGGGCCTAAGTTTGGGGGCGGTGAGGGGACGGCGGGGGGACGGCGGCGGGGGGGGCGACGGGGGAGCGATGCGCTGAAATACATATAGTACTTGAAAAATTAGTTATAAAAAGATGTATAACTGTAAAAGCGGAATAAGTAAATTTTAGAGTTTAAACACATTGTAATGATTTCATTGAACTAGTGAACATTGAAACAATGAAAATCAAAAAGAAAATATACTTGTAACTTAATAGACATTGTGATTGGAACGAGAACTAGCTGTTTCATAATTTGAATTTCAGAATTTCATAGTCATGATTCATAATTACAATCAAGTATCAAGTTATCAACATAACAGTGTTCAAACTTCAAACTTCAAAAACAAAATACTAAATAGCTAATGGCATGATGCCTCTAATGATCTAATCATCTCCAACTCCAAGCTCCATGCCAATCTCCTCATCATTGGAACTGTCGGACGGGGACCCCAAATGCTCAAACTCATCTAAACTAAAGGAAGTCTTAAAAATTTAATAATATAATATATTATATTTATATTAAACTTTAAATTTAACTATGTAAATCTTTGTTTTTAATTTTTTTTTTAAAAATCATTATTTTAATAGGGGACGTGGGAAACTTGGAGTCTTGGAGATGCCCAGAAGACTCTGAGACGCGACGAAGTCTCCTTTTGACGGAAACGTCCAGGAGACGGCGGAGGGATGAGGAGACGGCGGGGGGACGTTTCCTTGACGTCCCCGCGTCTCGGAAACGTCCCCGTCTTCAAGACAGCTCATTTTTTGGGGGGGACGCATCCCCGTGGAACTATGGAAAATAGATATAGTCACCCTAGGGAGCTTGATGCTAATTGAAGTAAAAGATATAACTTGTAGTGAAGGACACCAAAATCCCTTTACTCAAATAAAAAATTGACTTTGCACAAAGGAGTGGGATCCTAGTATTCACAACTCCTCCATAAGTCATCATGACTTATTACATCACAAGGAGGATCAATGCTTAGGAATTACAAATCTCCAAGGTTGATTTGGGATCCGAGTCTTGGCAAAATGATTCAATTCGAAAAACTAAGAGTTGAACCAACATTGCTTGAGGACAAGCAATCTTTGGGAAAGGCGGACTGTAATGTCCCATTTCAAAATAAGCAAATTTACATTTTGAGAAATTTGCTCAACAACCCGAAACATGGCATGTTCAAATTATAAGACATTTGCCCAAGACAAAAAGGTAATTCACTAATACTGAATACATAAACTAGTCGCAAGGAAGGAAATTAAAGGAAATGAGCAAATGGCACCTAAACTAAGACATTTGTGATTGGGTTTAAGGAATGATTAAATTGAAACTAGAATTATAGTTATCAAAAGTCAAAGGGTGAATGAAGGGTTGTGTCTCATGAAGCAATAAGATATATAAGGGAGATCATTTAATAAGGAGGGAGCAACCAATTTGGAATAAACATTATGTGACTTTGCAAGTAAATATGACAACCAAAGAGGATGAAATCCCTCCAAGGAAAATCAAGAGATTTAAGGACA
The DNA here is from genome assembly GCA_007258455.2 of Sequoia sempervirens. Lineage (NCBI taxonomy): Eukaryota > Viridiplantae > Streptophyta > Pinopsida > Cupressales > Cupressaceae > Sequoia > Sequoia sempervirens. The sequence continues at coordinate 292,196,801 of VDFB02000008.1, forward strand.
AAAACCCTTAATTTCTCCTATCAAGTTATTGGATGAAGACCCATAACTTGTCTAGATATCATGGACAAACATTTAAGGAAAAATAGATACAAATTGGAAGAAGAAACATAGCAGAAAATCAAGATTAAGATTATTTTCAGAATTATGTCAGTGAAAAAATCTGAATATTATAATAAAATTCATGATTTTGACTAAGTTATATTATAAATATATATGCAATTACCATTTTAGAATTAGAAATATTATTTTAAGGGATAAATTAAGAAATATTCTAGAAAGGGTGTAATGTCCCTTACTGGGATATTCCTGGTTTTACACCTGCAAACAATATTAAGCACTAAAAACTGATATTAATAATATTAGGTAACAAGAAAGTATGATAATATTCAAATCCGTAAATGAAACATCATAATATTTAGATCAATAAATCATAGCATCATTAATATTTGAATCAACAAATCATAGCATATTCCTTATAGCAAATCACATTGTGAATTCATTGGAAATGCCTGCAAACAGCAATCTCAAGGTCGGCCGTCTTTGTATTGCGAAAGCATGGAAAGTGGGCCGCCCTTCCATCCCTCGGTCCACCTTGGAGGCTGGCCGTTCTCCTTGATCAAGCCCAAGAGCATGGAAGGTTGGTCATCCATTCCACCTCCTGGCCCATAAGCATGGAAAGTTGGCCATCCATTCCATCTCTAGGTGGCATACCTAATAAGAGCATGAAGGCTGGTCGTCCTTCCTATTTGCAAAAAACAGTTCCTCAATTCAAAATTGATTTCTCAAAAGATTTGCTAGATTATATCTAAATAAATACCTCTTGATGAAATGATAAATGTATTCTTAAATGGCTGCCACCAATTATATTTCTGAATATTATTAATTGTTGTTCTCAATGTCTATTTCAAATTGATTCATTGATTCATTCCCAATTGATCCTTTCTCACATGGGAATTATCTCCCTTGTATATATTATTATTGAGGGAGTCACAACCTTTCATATTTGAAAGAGTTGCAACCTTTCATATTTGAAAGATTCACAACCTTTTGTTGATGATATATACAGCTTCTGTTGTTTCCTTCCAGCATATCAATTGTTCTTGGTTGATAAATTAAATGATAGCCAAGAGGCTATTTAATTTACATATGGCGCGAGTTTTGAAGAATCTTCATTTAATGAAGAATTGTATGAGGCCGACCTCATTCTACATTATCTAAGTTTTTCTCTTTTGGCGCGATCTCTTATATTGCTTATTAGTGGCCGACTTTCTTGAGGACGACTTTCCTCTTATTGGTTGCGTCTCTTTACATATTACATTCTCTTATATCTAGCCGACTTGCATTTAATAGGGTGGCGTCCCTTCATATTGTATTTATATGAGTTCACTCTCTCATTATCAACATCAAGCAAGTTCGATATTTATTCTCTCATCAAGAGTGCGAATTCCTTAAAAGAGCAGTTAGCGAATTCTTTCAAGTGCAGATTGTAATCTGTGTGATTGCATCTAGAGTTGTTGCTATTCTTGGTCATTGTATTTGGCCTCATTGTACAGGAGAGTGTTGCTCTTCAATAATATATAAGAAAGAGATTTTGTTGCTGGGTTTTTCTCCCTCAAGAGGAGGGTTTTCCCTGGGTATCTGCTGTGTTATTGTGTCTGATTTGAATTAATTTTCTGTGCATACAATCTGATCATTAAAATTTACACCTTTCACATTGGGAGTCACAAAATTTTGTTCTTAATTGATTCATTGAATGATGTTATGGATGTCCTCCTCAAATGAAATGCTCTCCCTCTTATATCATAAGTTTGAGGGAGTCACACCTCTTCACCTCTATTGCTTTTGCAATAGTTACAACTCTTCATTACTGCATTTGGAGAAAAATAATTTAAATAAGTTAATTTGCTAGTGCTGCTGTCTATTACTAGAGCCACTTTATTATTAGATTAATTACATAAGATGTGGGCTGTAACATTTACTTGTAATCAATCATAATAATTCTTCACAATTCCTTTCCTTCTAGATCTGCCTTCCTTATATACCTTATCTTGCTCAAGGGACACAAACCTTCATATGCCGGTTGACCATTCTTAACAACTTAGTCTTTATTTAATGCCGGTTTGGTGTAATATTAATTATCTTTATTGATTTCTTTTGAAACATAGGCTACAGACATTTAGGAATAAAACGGGACATTACAAAAGGGCATTACAGGTTTCATTTCAAAATGAGGACAATCCAAAGCTAGCTAGGAAATATCTGGCTGAGGCTCCTTCAGGTCAAGGTAAAAATTGATTCTAGCATTGAAAAGTTTTATTTTGGTTTATGTAAGAAATTCATCATGAATATTCTTCAATTGTATCTTCTTTTTCTTCTTAGTAAAACTCATTAAAAAATTATTAAAATAAGGATAAAAAAACTGGAAACTAATGGGAAAAATAGGATAAACCAATCCAGGGAAACCAAAAAATAGCAATGTTACTAATTGGACTCTGACTAACTCATCCATATATCTGATGGAATGCTGATGGCATTAATGGTGCTTTTAGAGGTGCTGGATTTGCCAATTTTGGCCCCAAAATTAATGCCTGAATAGTTGAGAGTTCAAAAAATTACTGATAGAACTCAGATGGAAATTCGAAAATGGATCAAGAAATTGCCCCAGCTGCCACAGAGAAGTTAAAATTTGTAACCTGTGATTAGCATCAAAAGCAAGTGTAGATGGCTTCTGGACTTTCGGTTATGGTGAAGAACAGTGAAGGTGCCAAGCAACACAGATGTTAAAATATAAAGGCCAAGAGCTAAAATTCTACTGCAAAATAATATAAACATATGAACTAGACATGATAGTTATGGGCTAGTTGGTAAATTATGAGTTGGTTGGTAGTTATGTATTGGTAGGTAGTTATGAATCAGTTGGTAGGTATAAGTTGGTTGACAGTTGAGAGGTATTTTGCAATTCAAAATCAGTTCATGAACACTTTAAATAAACATATAGCATGTTTGAACTTAATGCATGAAGCACGGACCCCTCTCCTTTATCTACAGTATTATATCTCATTGTTTTCTTAAGTCAAACCATCATATTTGGCATGATATGTGGAAAAGAGAGCCTTCGTAACAAGAGAAATATAGTTTTTTGGCATTCCAGGTCAGATGCCATGTGGGGAGGTATAGGAACTATCGAAGTTTTCTGCTTAGAGTATGTCCAGGAAGGAGGTGTGAACAGATATTAGCTATAGCTGATATACCAATCATCGGTATGGCAACAAGGATGAGTAAGCATGCAGCAATCCAAATGGTTTCTAAGATTACACACATCATGTATTAATTGACAATATCTCCCTTGTGGCTGGGGTGGCATATCATTTGACTGGAAATGGCTGAATGCCAATTGCAAAATTTTATCCATGTACTATTCCAAAATCACAACATTATCTATTGATGTTCTAAATTATTGCATTGGAACTCCCTTGATACTAAGAATGTCACCTGCACCTGCAATACTCAATTTAGACTTTGAAGCATCATCAATATTTGATTTACAGAAATGGTGAAACAATAGCTGCCAAGTTTGAGGTGCATAAAAGTTAATTGTCATAAGTTGACACCAATATCAAAACTCAAGCTGCCAAAAATGTAGGATTGAGATCTTGTATGCACTATGCATTAAATGGCATGTTCAGAACATTCAATTGCAATACAGTAGTTGTTTGGTGTGTATTGGAGCACAAGATGCTAAAAAGAATTTCCATAGCTATTGTATCCAAGTAGAATGCTCTATAATTGTGTTTGAATAAATAAAAGGGTCGAATCCTTCCTCAAACTCTATTTAGCAACAAGGAACAAAAGGATGTATCAGCCAATGTAACAGCAACTTACATAGCATAGACACAATGGGTAGAGTTCCTGTCCACTAATTCTCATTTGTGGAGTTGAAATTGCAAACTTGCACTTCGATTTGTTTGTTTTTAGGTACAGTACCCTCCCGCAAATCAATATGACAGTGGATTGAGTAAAAATGGAATCATAGTGGGGGTCTGTATGTCTAATTCAGTATTTGAGGAATTTCGCATATTATTTTGATCATAAGCAGATAAGGCAAAATGTTTTTAAACAGCCTTTGCTTTTAATTGGTTGAGATTCTTGGTGCAGCCTTCGACACTCGGATTTAATTCTGTGGTGGAGTATCTTCGTAGGATGTTGATTTCAATTTTGGGTGTAACATTCACAGGGTATTGGTCTGAATTTTGTTTATTTGCTTTATCGTTGAAATTATAGTAAAAGTTGTCACTTTTCTCATCTATTTTTATCTTCCTCAAGGTTGCCTCTTAAAGGACTTGCTCTAGTTTTCTAATGACATTGCTTCCACTGCCGGTCATTGGGTAAAGATGGTTTTGTAAATGTAAACACGGTTGGTGACCTGCAGATATGTGATTGACCAACTATTCAATTGTGGTGCTTGAGGTTTTCAATGTTTTATTGGTTTAGGGCAGAAGCTGAATCAGAAGAACATTCTCCACATTGGATTCACAAATTCCAGAGTTGATCCTCCTGTCTTGTTCTATTTAGAGTTCCTACACCACAGCAACTAAAATGGCCAATTCCCACATTTAGATCAGTATGATGGACTTGCACTGTGCAGTCTCTCAGCATTAATGTTTAGATTCATATTGTCTCAAGAGCAAGGCAATCAGTCAGGTATGAGGGAGATGCTGACAGAGACTTCTGATTTGATTAATGAATCTTGTATATACTTATGAGTCAATATTTGTAATTTTGTATATTTCATTTGATTCTGGGCTAGTCATATCTTACTATATGTACTTCTTGTCTAATAATAGTCAATGGATTATGCAATCAGCTTTGGAGGTTACATCCATGTTTGATGTAGGGAATTGATTATTCGAACCACCTTTTGGACAATACATATTGTTTTTATCAAGCAGTGTGAACATTAGCCACTTAAATGTCAACCAGCTTCACCCATCCTAGGTAAGTACACCCATGTAGGATACACCTGTGTAACCAATTTCACCCAGTTGCGGGGACATACTTGTACCAAACAGATCCAGGTACAGGTTCCAGGCCAGGTCCCACCTAAGTACACGCTGGGATGAATACATAGTACCAGGGATGCACCTTGTGCATACCCAGGGGATCCCAGACAAAAAAAATTAAATGCCTTTCTTTAAAATGGAAAAAAAAAGTCAAAAACTGAAAATAAACCTAACCCACCCTTGTAAGTTGTAACCCTAAAAAGTGACTTTTATGTCACTAACAAAACACAACACTTATTCTTACATTTCATTCCAATGATCATTCTCTTCTCATTGCTCAAAGTTGTGCTTTTTTGTCAGTGTTCAAGCACTGTTTGAGATCAAAAAGCTTGTATCAAGAACTAGAAGATTCGTTATTCAAGTGAAGTTTTTTAAAGTAGTCTGTAAGTTATTTCTTATATTTATTTCTAAACTTCCTTTTTCTCTAAACATTTTATTGTAGTTTTTCAAATTGTTATTCATTTTTTAATGCAGCCTAGAATTATGTTTTTTTTTTATGTTAACATAGAATAGAGTTGCAAGTCTAGCCTGTAATCATTAATGATTCGTCTAGTTCAGTAGAACAAGGGATGGATAGGAATGTCAAATACGACCAATTATTGCCTCTTTAGCAACATAACACAATGATTGAGCAGCTTAGTGGAGGCATGGATTATCTTTAGCATTGTAATGAATGTCAAAAGAAGTATAAGACCTTGTATAGACAAGTGAAAGCTCACTTGTGTGCAATTGATGGCCAAGGAATCAGAATTTGCGGTGGACTACAGAAACCCAGGTTGCCAAACAGGCAAATTCTTGCTTATATCAAAATGCAAGAAGCAGATAGTGCAAATGAGCGAGCAAGATCAAAATCCCATCCCTTGGCCAAGAATAGAACATGTAAGCCACCTACAGGGCCATCCACTACTTCTCCAATTGTGCTCATCACACATCCTTTTATTGTGACACAATCTTCCCAAGAAGAAGATAGCCCCTCTTTCCCACAAAAGGACCAAGGAAGCAAGCCCATTAGAAAGGGTATTTCAGACTGAGGCAAGTGGAATTGTAAATGAACATATTGCACATTAAATTTACACCAATGGAATTCCTTTCAACCTCATCAGATCGCTATATTGGCAGGAAATGGTAACAGGAACTAGTTAGACACCCACAGGTTACACAAATCCAAGCTATGAATAGATGAGCATGTCCAATTTGTGGCTGAAACGAGAGGACAACCCTGCACATTAGCTAGTAAAGCACAAGATTGGATGGTTGCACTAATGGAAAACAAGGTAACTCCAAGTGGTATATCCAAAATGCAACAAGCATCACAAAGACATGACAAAGAAGTGACAAAAATCAGGTTCTTCTATTCATAAATGGAATAGGTAACAAAGAATGACAGAGAATAGAACTGGGAATGCAAGTTCCTTCTTTGCATTTGACTGCCCCCTTACAAACCAAAGGTTGCTGATAACCAAGGTGCTAAATAACTTTCACACCTTCACAAATCATCTCAATACAATTGTGTGTGAGGTAAATCATGGCTCTGAAACCTAATGGAGCATTCAAAAAAAAATACAAAGAACATAAATTTCGATTTTTAAATTCTCCCAAGTTAACACATCATCTACTTTGTTCTTTTTATCTTACAATTGAAAAAAAAACAGATATTCAAAGATTGTTTAAGTTACCTTCAACAGCTCCAATGTTGAAAAAGGCCTAATGATTTCTTGTTACAGATGATTAATCACAAACATCTATATCTCATTATCCCCTGTATAAACCTGTTTTATCAATTCGATCTATCTTCTCCAAGTTGAGTGAGTGAATGAACACACATTGTCCAGAATATATGCTCATATCTTACCTCAAACAACAATCTTGTGGTTGTTTTTGTATTCTAAGTTATGACTTAGATAAATTTTTTAGGCCCTGCCAACTCCATGGGTTCTATGAGAAAGATGGCTGTGAATTTTGCATCTTTCAACTGCTGCTCACAATTAACTGCCCTCAAAAGCATTGCCCTTCGGGCACACTACAATTGCATTTGATCTTGCACCTATTATTACGATCTTTCCATCTGAAATGATGGTCACCACATTTTGGCCCAACAATCCCGAACAGTCTGGCAATGAAGTATCTACAAAAAAGTTTTCCTTAAGCAATAAGGTTGTGTGCATCTTTTCATACCCAAGACTTCCATACCCTTTTGAGCCCTCATTAATTTGCCTCGTGATTTCTTGAGGGTATGGCGAACTCACAAGGTTGAAACGAAGCCTTCAAAATAAATATACTGCCCACTGAGTTCATTGGCATAATCTCTCACCTCATTTTGAAATGCCATCTCTAATGTTCCCAACCCACATCTTTTGTTCTTTTACAGGTAAGATAAGTATCATCTTCTACAAATGGTGTCACTAAAAATGGATTTGTGGCAGCTATGATTGGACTGGAGAACTGACCAACATGTAGTGTGCTAGATCAATATCCTTTCTTGGATAAAGGATGAGACTTTGAAAAGGCTTTTTCAAACACTTTCTCTGCTTCCTCTTGTTCTTTCATAATATGCAAGATTTTGTATTGTTGGCAACCCATGTTTGGATGGCACATTGCAAATCTTCAATAGCTTCATTTTACACAAATGGACTTTTGAACCCATCGCAGCACCAAACATAACCCCCTCCTGAAATCTGCTCTATAATTGTTACATGTCTCTAAAGCAAAAAAATGGACCACTTTCCAAAGCCCATGTTAACTCTTATCCCACAAAGATAGAACTTCCAACAACTGTCATTATACCAAACCTTTGCAGCTACAAAGTTTTAAACAAACAAAAATCGAGGGGGAGAAATACCTGGCCCTAGGATTCCTTTAGTTATTTGAAAATTTATCAAAACATTAAAAAAATGAACAATTTTCAATGAAACAAAAGACCTAAAGGAGATTGAAAAGTAAATAAATAGATAAAAGATTACCTTCAATGTGAAAGAATCCAGAATCCTCCTTGATACAACCTCCTTAACCTTCCTAGAAGCCAATAAAAACTCATCAACGTAGGGATGGCAATAGAATGAAGATCGAAAACTGATCAAATGTTTAGATCTACACAATGAGAAGCAATGGAAGTTTGGTTGAGTGACAGGACAAGAGGTAATAGTTGTTTTCGTTTTCATTTTGTGTTGTTAGCATTGCTTTAGGTTTTAGTTAAGTTGCTTTTAGGTTTTAGGTTATTTTTGGTTTTTTAGGATTCTTCCAATTCTTTAACTGAAAATGTTTTGTTTTTGGTCATTAGGGACCCAGATTTGCCCCAAGTATATGCAGAGCAGATGATTGGACTAGGATTGAGACCCAATATGGGTTCATGCCTATATATAGGCAAACTTTGCTTCAAGTTCACAGCATGCAGACTTAATGGATATGGATTTAGACAGTTTTTGAAGGTCTTCAAAAATGTGAAGAAGCAGTTAACCTGCCAGAGCATGCTAATGACACCAAGACCATGGTCAGAGCCTTTCCCACATTTAGTGAAGGGATATTCCTTAAGTTAGACAAAAAGTTAAAGAAATACGAGATAAAATTCATATCCATTTCACAGAAAAAGGTCGGCAACATGCTTGGTTCCATCAAGGATCCTCTTGAACCAACCTTAGGATGTAGAATACATTGATTGTATGTATTATCAATGATCATTCGTACTTTTGGGAGATACAAAAAAAATCCTTTTAAATGAGGTTCACGAAATATAGCTCAGAATTTCATAGAGATTGAATAAAGACATTTGCTTTAACAAAGCACACACAAAATATCAGGATTAAGTGACTCAACAAAGCAATAATTGTGGGTAGTGAGGAGCTTTATATGAAAAGGAAAATTAGTTAGACAGCTAAGATTTGGAAACATCCTAATAATCTCAACTGGGATGATGGCTTGGCCCTCATTGCTTCATAGAAACCCATTATTCATATACAAAGAACACAAAATGGAGGATTGACTGATTAATTAATTGAGCAAGTAATTATGGTTATAAATAATTAATGGAGGGTTTCGACCGTGAGGTGCTGCCAAAACCCTGGGAGAAGGTGTGTCTTGCTCTTATGAAATATGTTACTTTAGAAGGTAGATACAAGGTGTTTTACTTTTACCATTTGCTGCTGTTAAATCACCTACGGCACAAAATGATCCTCGGTTTTCCTTTCTTTCTACTGACTTCCTTGGAAAGTTCGATCAAAGATTCCCATGATGTTGCCGCTCTCAATCCTGATATTCTGCCTCCCCTGCCGCTACATCAAGGCCTAATCCTTAGGCTCTATCACTTCCATTTGGCCTTGTGCCCTCCTAAGCCTATCTGAGTTGTGCGTGTGGAGGAATTGGAAACTCCTAACCTCGCCCCCAATAATCCTTCCCCTGCTACTTCGGTGGGTCCTAAGAGGAAAACCCCCATGCCTAAAAATGAACCCAGTGTTGAGCCTAAGTCTAAACCCCCATCAAAAAAGAAGAAAGGGGAGGTCGGGTTGGCCCAGTCCAAGGCTGCGGCTGGGTTATGCGAGCTAAAAAACAAACCCATCAAGAAGGACAACAAACCCACTGCTAAGAAGGGGAAAAAAGAATCTTCGTGCTAGGTGGACATGTTGGCCACTGACAGTGAAGGAAAAAGTGCTAAGGAAAAAGACTCTAAGGGTGACACCATGGTGGTCGCGAGCTTTGATGTGGGGACGGAACAAACTAGTGTGAGGAGGTCCCACAGACTAGCGAAAAACAAAAAAGGGGCTCCGGTGGATGAGATTTCTAGTGATTCGGAACAGACTGGCGGTAGAACTGAAGGAAAAAAAGATACTGTTGAGGAGATGGAAGAAGATTTTGTAGAGGGCCCTAGTCATTTTTCAGACATGAACCCGATGCTTAAAGAGGACTCCACCCACTCCTTGGATCCCAGGGCTAGTGAGGAAGAGGCGACCCAGTGCAAGAAAGACAAGGACGAGGACTTTGGCATGCTACAAGAGCAAGTTATTAAACTTGAACGAAAATTCAATAGTCTAGCTCGGTTCACTATTAAAATGGTTCACAAATCAATCATCACACTTTCGGATGTCATCAAGGAGGAAGCGGACAAGAATGTTGTGGGAGAAGGTCCCAACTGGATTGGAGACGATGTTTTAAACTCCTCGTCCAGAAATGTTAAAGTGTGGACAATTAGTGGTCGGGTTTGTCTTGTGTTGGGTTTCCGCTATCAATGTGCAGTGTCTGTGTCCTGTTTCCATTGTTTTTAGTATAGTATTTATGATGTTTTGATGAACTTGGTTCCTTTTTGGCTCTGCAGACTTTTCGTGTAAAGGATACGGCACCTTGTAAATGTTGCTTATATTATCAAAAACATTGTAATAAGATATTAATTATTGTTTGCTAGCATTTAATTCTGGACGTGAGAATTAATTAAAGATATCTACTCTCCATTGTAATGAGGTTATCTATATAAGAAACCTAGATCTTCTTTCTTATCCTTCATTCTAATGATGAACCAAACATTTTGGTTTGAAGCATTCATTATATTATCTTTTGTAACCAATCTCTCCAAAAAAGCTATGCTCTTAATGAAAAATAGGTTAACATGTTTGTAAGTTCAACTAGATAATTTTTGCAGAATGCAGTATATAATGAAGGAGATTGCTTTTGGAAACCTAAAACCTAATTATAAATATGCATGAAAAAAAGAAATGCTGACCATAGCCTATTGAAAGTTTTGTAGACACGTAATTTTTCCTTGTTGAATTTGCTTGGGAGTTTACGTTGCTGCTTCAATTACTTTCCTATGTTTTAGGTAAATACATAACTAAAGCTATGCCAAGCATTTACAAAAAAGTGTTTTGACACACAGCTCATATACAAGAATCAATATAATTCTAACAATCTAAGTATGACAATTTAAAAGAGGAATGACCAGTGAATTCACTAATATAGAATCATGTTACCAAATTCAAAAAGAATATCACATGACCCCAATAGAAATATCAAACAGATGAATTCTGACTGTTCAAGGGTTAATACTTAAAAGCCCATAGAAATGTTGGAAGACAAGATAGCTGGAAAGCACTGGACAAAGGTATTAAACCAAATTTCAACAGCGCCTCCCATGGCAACCCAGGATTGGCAGGAGCAGGTTATTTAGTTAGAGATGTAATTGGGGCCATTTTGATAGGTGGATCTCAATATTTAGGGATCCACTTGAACAATGTCACAGAGTGGGAAGCACTCCTTCCAGATCTATCTCTTTCATATAATGCTGATTTTCAGACCATTCTAGTGGAAGGAGATCCCCAAGTTGTGAATAATGTTGCACAGGCGGCTACCATTGCACCAAAAGATCAACCTGTTAATGTTCAATACAACCATTGGATTCATACAAAATCCAAGATCCACAGGAGGGGGTTAAACCATGTCACAAAGCCCGAGCGCCACGCTGGCCCACGCCGAGGAGACCAAGGGCAACACCTTGCAACAATCCCCCCCCCCCAAAAGCGCAAGTGAGGGGTTCAAACTTGTGACCTTGGCTCTAATACCAATTGTTGCACAGGTGGCTGCCGTTGCACAAAAAAATCGACCTGTTAATGCCCAATACAACCACTGGATTTATACAAGATCCAAGATCCACAAGAGGCGGTTAAACCATGTCACGAAGCCCGAGCGCTACGCTGGCCCACGCCAAGAAGACCAGGGTGACACCTTGCAACAAATAATGCTTTAGAAAGAAAATATTGTCCAATTGGCAGCTTCATGCTCTTTTAGAAGAAGCTCCTATATGGCTACGTAAATTTGATTCAGTACACATTCAGCATTGTTCTGTTAGCCAATCATGGCTCAGCTCTCTCAAACATCTCCTCATTAGAAAGTAAAGACATTGAGGACTCATAAACATCATAGAAAAGGAATGTTCATCTAGAGTAGAGAATTTTGATTGAATAAAATTTCCACTCTTGCCCACAAATTGCTTTAATATGAAAAGAGCTATATTGCTCATGTAAGTTCTGATGGTATGGTTTGTTATAATTTTGTGCAAAGTCAGAGTAAGGTGAGCTTCAGTGTTATCAAGATGGAAGACCCCTGTTGGTTTATTATTTCAGTGTGTTGAGTTGCTTATGGTCAGGGTCAGATTTGGCAATCTGTGTTTGGTTATTTTTGGCATGTTTGATTATGGCAGATCAGGTTATGGGTGCTGTGTGTGATCCCCTTTATAAAGGGAAGGTTTCTGATCATTTGGGTTAAAGAAAATATTCCATTACCCAAATGTGCCTTTGCTTAGGCTGGTGAAAGTAGTTCTTGGTCCGAATGGTATTGCTGATAAAGGTGTCAGTTGTTCTCACACCTCCATTTTAGCAGATTTCAAAGAAAAAAAGGGGATGGCTATTGTCAACACAAAGGTCAAGCAATGTATTTAAGAGCTTTTAACTTTCAAGAAGGAAGATGATATGGAGCTTACCGCTGGAGAGTCACAAGGCTTGGTGCTGGAAAAGGGTAAACATGAGGATTCTTTGGGAGGAGCTTCTCAGGAGGACATTCAGGTCTTGAGCTGGGATGTGGGTATTCTAATGGACTTGTATCAAGACTTCAGAATGGTTATTAAGCATATGGTTGTGTCACGCCACAAAGGTTTTCTGGAAACTTTTAGTGGCTACACTTTGCCATCTTTCAACAACATTTAGTTATCCCATTCTGTGAGGCACACTGAACTCGTTAAGGGCACCCATATTGCTGGTTTGGAAGTTTCTGTAATTGCATGTCCGGCTATGGTTAAGGTGGTCCCTGTTTCAAGAAATGGAATCCTAAATCAGGCGTATGATCAATGGAGGTCTGTGCCAGGTGGTGCGGGTGTGTCTCAATGGGGCATGTCTGAGCTGTAATGAGTTGTTTGGATGTGTCCGTGACATGGCTGCTTTAGGGTACTTATGTCTGTTTTTCTTCTTCAGCTCCCTTCTCATCCCTTGCTATGCCTGGTTTGGCTGTTAATGCAGGTTTTTTATTGTCTGAGCATGTGTGCAGTATATGTTATATATGTTTCCTTCTCTAATCTTTTCTTCTGAGCCTGTCAACCCCTGCATGGGAATTTTAAACAGGAGTTTTGTTTACGATATCAAGTTTCCACAATCCATAATGCTTATTTACTTTGATTTCTGAATTCAATTGCGTAATAATTTTTGCACCAATGTTTCGGATCACACTCCATGATCCATCATCAGGATGAAAAGCAAAGAACTCAAGGAGAGATGATGAGCAACTTAACATTTCTCCTTGAGCTCTTTGCTTTTCATCCTGATGATGGATCACGGAGTGTGATCTGAAACGTTGGTGCAAAAATTATTGTGCAATCTAATCCAGAAAGCAAAGTAAATAACAGTTTTGTTTGTTGTATAGTTATTATGATGGTATTGCGTTTGGATGGAGCCCCATAATAGAACCCAATATTATAATCAAAAAAAATTATCAATGAGATGAACAAAAATCAGCAATGAATCCAAAGTACCAGCAATCTTGAGGATGCGAATAGCACATTTGATGCTATGACAAACAAATGCGATATCAAAAAATGTCCTAAAAGGAAACAAATCAAGCTAATCTCCACAAGACACACAACCATGCCTCTTTGAACTTAGAAAGAAGGAAAATGTTTGCATATTATTAAGGTACCTATCCTTGCAGCCTTCCAAAAAAAACCTCGAAACCTGTCCAAAAAAGCAAATATTAACGAAAGTGATTATTTGTATCTACTTTTTTACCTTTGTATAGGAATAAAAGCACAAAAACAAAGAAAAGATGAAAAACTGAGCTTCCAAGGTTCGCAAAGGAAAAATGCATGGAATTCAAATATAAAATAACCATGAAATGACAGCATCATTATTTAGCATTTCACATGGTTAGATATATGTGCAAAACATTTATCACATTGGACATAGAGAATGATTAACAGCTAAAATACAATTGGCATTAAACATTAAAATGATACAGCATAAATTCATCTCTAAAGTTATATCATTTCCAGACTAATTTAGAAAATAAACTGTAATTACTAATTAGTATTAGGAGTAAAGACCAACAAAATAGGAGGTAAAAAATAGTTCTTACTCTCCAGGTGTGGTAACTCATTATACTTCCCATTTTCAATAAGTTGTAAATGTATCTTATTGAAAAATCCAATGGCTAAAAGAGGGCTCATTTAAGAATACTGCCATCTTGGCCAAATGCCAAGAAATAGAAAGACTCAGAAAAGGTCTGCTGTCACTATTACCTAAATGAAAGTTACATTATGGGCCCATAACCCACAAATCCCAGGATCATTCTCGCCTTTCAAACTTTGGAATAAATTGATATTGTCTAAATAAATCAGGTAAAATAAAATAACACTTTTACAAGATATGAAAATAGGAGGGTGGGGGAGAATAAACTCCAAAATTGATTTGGAGGATAAGACAAGAACTGGATATGAGAGTAAACCTATAAATTTAAGTCTTTCCATCACTTGCTAGGGATGATAAACTATTTTATTGACTTGATCAATCCAATAAAATGATACTTAAGTATTATCTAGGAAATATATACTTAGAAGATTATAACATATCATTAATGAGTCTATGACAAGATGATTGGTCTAGGTTAGGTATTACAAGCACCTATAAGCTATCACATCCTCATTTGAATCAATCTTGCCTCAAACCTTGTTCAAAAAAGGGGTACAACCGTAATAAAGGATCTTATCATTCACAACACTCCCATAATCCATCATGATGAAGGATGCAACATTTTTTCTGTCATTTAGTTTTCAACAAGGTTGATTTGGGATCTTAGTAAATTCAGGAACATCCTAAATTGTGATTGCTTGAGGACAAGCAATCTTGGGAAGGGCAGACTGTCATGCCCCCAAAATTATGACTCTAAAAACCCTAACGTTGAAATACAAATGAATAAATAAAATGAATAACAATATAAATATAAATATTAGCAATTTAAACATTATTATAATTATAATCATTATAAATACAATACTAAAAATATTAACAATGAATTAAATTTGTAAATATATAATAAAAAAGAAAACATACAACATATTAATACAAATATAAAATAATATATAATGGTGTGGACAAGGCAAATATTGAACAGCAGCGAATACATTTCCTAAGGCAGCGATTGAAATGTGAAGGGAGGCAGTGATTAATACACAAAGGCTGTGATTCCCTTTCTAAAGAAGGCAGCGCTTAACTAGGGGCAGCGATATGATTAAGAATTAGTGAATGTAAAAGTCATCGCTTGGGTCTTAAGAAGGTATTAGCAATAAGGCATGTCCCTCTTCATGAAGTCATCTCCCTCCATATGGTCCCCCCTCTTAGGGATTCTGCAAGGTATAAAGGGAACATAAGAGAGAGATGTAGGGTACAGAAAATGGGAAGGGAATAAAAAAGGTTGTATTTCCTGAGCATTGCAGCCAATACATTAATGTATGATATACTCAGATATGGAAGAAGAAATAAATAAGAAATCGGAAATCTGGAATAGCAGCAGACATAATCAGATAAGTATATTATTGCAAGAATATATGGAGACAATAAGTTTACATATAATTATAAATATATGTATATATCTATTACATATATATATATATATATTCATATAAAATATAAATATACAAATTATATACGATTATGCAATAATGATGCTTTCAGCAATTATTGAGCCTTATAAGTTGTTATGTTTCTTTAATACGAATATGGATAATAGATTCTTATGCGTTTGTTTTACACTAACAATATATTTTGAATATTAAGGGCAGATCAATTGCAGAGAGAATCACTAAGCTGGAAAATCAATAATTTCTGAATATTAAGGCAGCAATCATCTGCAGATATAAAACAGATAACAGGGAATAGAGATCTGCATCCTCTAAGCCAGAAATAATCAATTATTTAGCATATGTGCAGCAGTCCAATTTCCTAAGTTGGTATGAGATCTGATTTACAGTTATATGGTGCAGCATAATTTAATATAAGTGATTGTGATTATTTAATTAGATAATAATGATACATTGTTGTTATGACTGCTTCCTTATATCAGTAAATATGATTAATATTTGTTTGTCATATGTCTTAATGTTTTAGCCGTGATAGAGGAGGCCGAGATTACAAGAGGGGAACAACAATGGGGCACTCACCTAGGTACGCCACCTCGAGATGGGGAACCATGTAGTCCCATAATGGGGGATCAAGTAGTCCCAAGGAGGCCAAGAGGGTACCAATGTGGTACCAATGGTACAGCGCCTTAGGCTTAGGAGAGATGGCATTTTCAGGGCACCTGTTGTAATCTCACACCTCCATCACGGTGAATCAGCAAAAGAGGTCAAATCATAGATAGAGGGAAATGGTTGGTAGGGTGAGGGGATAACAGAAAGGGCACACCTCACTAGGTAGGCCACCTCATATGGATGTCATGGGCCACATGAGGCCAAGAGGGATAGTATTTCCACTCTTGGGCCTAGGGTAGAGGACCTGAGGCACCCTATCCAAGTCACATTCTCCTATGCTCTCCTATGATTGAGCCCTCCAAAGATACTGAAATGCTTTATGATTGAATTAATAAATTGGCCTTGAGTTTACTAATATTTAATTATGATAACCAGCTAATTAGTATTATTGTGGTAAATGGTTATAATTTGTTCATCAGTGTGATTGTGGTAAATGGTTTCTAATTTGTGTGCAGGGCTTCAAAAAGGTGAAAGGTATTCTCTAACCCATTTGTTCATTTAAAAATTAAGGATTTAGGGCAAATTTAGGGCATTCCCAATTAGGGGACATTACAATTCTTGATGAAACTTTGTGTTCTCAATTAAATCCTTTGGGATTTCCAAACAAGTCCCAAATCAACAATATGAACACAATAAATTTTAAGATCCATACTACTAAGAATAGTTAAGGGAAAATAATAAAAACAAAGTAAATGAATACAATATTAATGCTAGCACTGACTTATCTAGTGAGGCTCGTAGGTTGAGAATGGTAGTAAAAAGGAGCAGTAACCATTTTAGAGACATAGTTATATTCACCATAAGCACCAAAAGTGATTGAGCTTGTTTTTTATTGCTTAGCTCAATATTACTCCTCAAAGTTTCTTCGTTTGACATTATTGATTATAAACTTATAAAAGCAACAAGGCAGTCACCACAAAAAGGAAGTAGGAATTGTCATTTTGACATCTATATCATGCCGGAGAAGCAAAAATCATATAAAAGAAACAAGATACTGTATGTACCTCACTTGCAAGTTCAAAAGTACTTGACAATGGTTACAAGGTTTTTCCCTTCAAATCAAATTTGCATAGGAACATTCTGCAGTTTTGGAATCAGAGTTTTGTTTAGATAGTTCTAATTATCTAAAATTTATAATCGAGCCCTTGTTTTGCAAATTTACATCTTAGGGTTTGTTCAATGGAAAATATTCTTGAAAGCCTAAGTGAAAGCATGAGGCTAAAATCATTGAAAGGCATGCAAACATTACAAAACAAAATCATGAAGACAAGAAAAATGGATCAATTTCAGGAAGTGTCTAGGAGATGAAAAGGAACTTGGCAAACTTTACAGTCAGCTGTGATGCAGCACTAAAAGGAACAGGTGTTGTGCTGCAGAAACTCTCATCAAGAAAAATATTTATAGTAGTACATATCAACCCCTGTCAATCCTCACATTTCCCCTCCAGAAGTTTCAAGATTAATTAGAGAAGAGCCCTTTCGGACTTGGTACTTTCTTTTTGTCTATGAGATGCAATATGGAAGCCTCCTTTTGCTTTGTCAAGAATAAGTTTTTTAATGAGCGGCAGTAATAACAGTTGTATTAAATTATTAATACATGAACAAGAAAGCAATAACTTCAGACATCATAAATTGGGTGAAATGGAATAATACAGGATATCCATACTAATAATGTTCTTAATTACTAATTATTATTAATGCTATGACCATAGACTAAAGACCTAGATGGAAAACTAAAGATAATCGTTAAGAATGCCTGAGACTTCAACCCAAAATTAAATTCATTCAGCTTCAAGTATTGCCTAAGAGAGGCAAATGAATCCATGGACCTGTTGGAAAATGTGGGTGTCTTGCATTCACCTAGTTTTAGTGTTCAGGTTCAAATCAGAAGAATGGAACAGGCTCTAGCCATTCATCAATTATTTAATAGTATCATAAAACTTGTGGCTGAATGGCCTTGTATTTCTCACTAATTACCTAGGCCTAGCCAAGTATCAAATTGACTTTTTTTAATCATATTTTCCCAAAGATGAAGAAGAGGAGAGGCCTTCATGTAATGTCCCCTTTTTAGGGTTTCCTTATTTGAAAATTGGTGCTATCTTTCGGAATCTGTGTCTGCATATTCAGAGGAGTATATTGATATTACCAGTGAACTTTTATGGGTTTTTCTAGGCTTTTTTGGGGCCTTGATGGGCAAAGTTGCTATTTTTAGCAATGTCTATTATTAGTAACTTACTATTTTTAGTAAGTTTCAGTGCATCTCAGTTTGGGCCAATTTGGAGTTTGGACACACTTATTATTTTTAGCAACTTGTTATTTTTAGTATGTGTTATTTTTAGTATGTGCTATTTTTAGTAAGTGCTATTTTGGGCACCTAGTCTTGGCAACAGTGCAATGCAAAGTTTCTATTTTTGGCAAGGGTGAGTTCTCTCGGTGATCGGAATTAATATTTGTTTATTTGCCACTTAAGTTTATAAAGTTGTTATTTTAACTAAGTGAGAAGGAGCGTGGATTATAAAAGAACCCCTTGGCCTAGTAGAGTTGAGTTGTTTTTAAAAGGGGACAATGTTGCCTCATGGGACACCTAGAAAGAAGGCAATATTTCATATTTTAAGGCTTAATATATGCCTCAAAAGATGGACGCCCTTAGAGGGAAATTTCATGTTAATATTAAAGAGTTGCCCTAATTCTTCCCTCTTTCTCTATTTAATTCTTTTGGAGCTCTCATTTGGTTATGTGAACTTTTGACAACTTAAGGAGACTCTGCTGGATTGTTTCCAGAATTCATATACTGCTGGTTGAGGATGAAAACCCTCATCTCTAGTTGCCTGTTTCGGTGGTGAGAGACCCACCCTAGCTGGTTGGTGCTTGGTTTGAAGATTTTCAGCGTTTTGTCTTGCTGGTTGAGCCTTTGGGTGTTGGAAAGATGAAGATTTTTACAGTGTTCTGAGTTGGGTTTGGAGTTTGGTTTTTGGTGTGCAGGAATCTCCATTTTGGTGTGTGTTTTGTAGTTGTTTCTATCAAATTTCTGAAGTCTGAAACAAACTTCTGAGGTCTGAAACTTGTATTTTGAGTAGCTGGAAGGCGCCAAATAGAGCATATCTTTGTGATGTGTGGGAATCTCCTTCTGGGCATCATTTCATTGGCTTCTTCTTGGCTAAGCGCCCCTTACAAGCTACTTGCTGGCATTTATTGGTGAGCATGTGATTTTATAGAGCAAATCGCCCTCCTTGGGATCAGCACCCCATTCTTAGGTTTTGGGCTACGAGCATGGGTCTGATCAGCACTTCCTGTGCTGAATAATCTGCTGCAAAGGGTGTAATTTCAGGTCTGATATAAGTTGATAAACTTCTGATTTAATTCTTGAAATGCAAATGAGTAAATGTTTGATGTAATTCCTCCTTATTTCCTTGCACATTTATGAATGTATCAATGTATGTACTCTTCATGATGAATGGACAAAAAACATAAAACCCTTCTGCATTCCCGTCTTATTCTGAAATCAACACAAAAAAAAATCAGGGGTAGACATTACACTTCATAATCCTGTATGGGAAAGATTTCATTATGCAATTGGCTTTGACAGATGACTTGGCAGGGTGAAGACCATCATTATTAAGCAGGGACAGGCCTTATAAATTTCTTCATCCTGTCCATTTTTCCCACATCCATTTTTCTATTTGCAATATGCATTTCTGTTCTTGAGGCTCTCCATGCAGTGTTTTTTTCTGCTATTCAAGCTCTAGCAATGGCAGACGAGAAGATAAGAAACACACCCCATGCTGAAGCAGTCTCTGACAAGATGTCTATAAATCACTTTCAACATCAATATCAGGACACAACTCTCATGATAAGATCTGTTTTAGGGAAAAATGGGACACAACAAATACTGAAAAGATCAGAACTGGAGCCTCTATTGAATAGTTAGCAATGACAGTTCAGAATGGACTGATATGTAAAACTTTATCTGCTTATTTCACTCACCATCTGGATCTGCAACTGAAATGTAAAACCACTGTGTGATAAGTTGGCTCCCTGATAAAATAGACTCCAGTATTCGTCCTTTTGCTCTGGTCATAGCGCAGAAATCCTCTTCGAAAAGGCATTGTTGTAATGCTGAGAAGAAAGAAAAGAGCAGCGAAGGAACTCAGAAAGCTGAGGATGACAAAAGAGCTTTCGGCACTGTTGAAAAACCTTGTGAATAATGGGGAGGATCCTTCAGAAGATGACAGCGACCTTGCCTTGGAAGAAATGAGGTGAGAAGATTTGAAGGATAATGGCACTAACTAGGGACATAACAATGTCTTTTCCAAGGTTACTACCATCAATGTAACTCCCAAATTCATTACCACTGCTACCAATAAGTACCTTGGGAGTAAAGTTGAAGTCCAGAATCAGCTGACTCTAAATATGTGGGGAGCTATTAGTAGTGTACCCTGAGGTTTGACAAGTGTCCCCAGAACAGGGATGTCCCATGGGCAGCGGATCAGATACAAAACATCACCCAACTGTCCCCAGCACCTAGGCCCCAACCAGGGGCTGTCCCTCTTTTGGGGAAGCATCCAAGGACACCCTATCATCCCATGGATGGCCTAGGGGCATCCAAACACCAGGCAACCATCCAAAGAATGTAAGCACATCCCAGATGTCAGTATGAAAAAGGCAATTTTAATTTTAAAAATACTGGAAAAAATCAAAAAGCTAAATCTAAACCTCATCCTAAAAGAGTGAGGAGGGATCACCAAGGCCCTCAACCTACAAAACCTGTAAAGACCTTACTCTTTTGCAATCACCAAAAGAGAAGAAGAGGAAAAGAGGAGAAAAGGAAGAGGAAGAAGACCAACATCAACTCCTTGAGGTATGTTCCCAATCATCTTCCCATTTCCAATTTCTACTTCAAAGTTCAAACTAAATGATTGTTTTTTACTTTTAATTGCAATGGGCTATAACCAAATAATGTCTTGGAACTCTTAGATGATTCAACGAACGATTGGGACTTTTGTGTATCCTCTACTTCTGCACCTTGTGCAACCTAAAAAAGAAAAACATAAGGAAAATCCCTGGGTTTGTACAACTAGTGATCAATTTTAAATTTTAAGTTTTAGTTGCAATGGGCTAATCAAAGAATGTTTGAGTCTTAGAAAGCCCAAAGAATGATTGCAACTACTGTGTCTCCTCTGTTTTGCACCTTGGCAACCTAAAGTAAGAAAAATAGAAAGAAAATCCTTGTGTTTGTACAATTAGTGATTGTTTTTAACTCTTAGTTGCAATGGGCTAATCATATAATGTCTTTAGAGTCAGATAACTCGAAGAATTGCTCCTTTTGTGTATTCTCTACTTTTGCACTTCTTGTGAACTATAATATGAAAAATAGACAAGAATCCTTGTGCCTTGAGCACTTATTTTATAGTAAAAAGTATATTTTACCCTTTCTTTTCCAATGCCAATATGGGTTCCCTTTAGTTTAAGTAACTATAAGGAGGAGTTTGCTATGTTGGGGAATCCAAAATTTGGCAATAGAAATGGCATAGGAGAAAGAAAGTTGTAAGGGAGCACTCAAAGTGGTAATTTTGTTGCGAGTGCCATGAATTTCAATTGCCCTTCCAAGATTGTGCAAAAGTTTGTCAAAACACTATTCAATAAAAACACCTCTTTATGGCAACTTGCAACAAGATTAGATGCCAATACAACTGTTAATTCAAGGGGGGCTCGCCTATAGAAATGCCATTTTGCACACTTGAATACTATGGCAGTGTTAAGAGAGTTAATGCACACCTCTCACACATCATTGTTAAGGAGAATGGAGTATGTGTTCAGCTCACATTTCAACAAAGGGTTGAGATAATAAAATTGTATACAGTGGCATCTCCACACATGCAGCTACCTTGGCACTTGCACCTCCTTCTAGATCTATTAGTACTTGCCATGTGCAAATTCCTACTCTTGCAGCATTTGAAATTGAACCTAAGAGGAAATGTAAGGCTACAAATTCAATTCCAAACCCTGTGGTAGATATGTCAAACATACATGTCAAAGATAAGGCAAATAATGCCATTAGAAATTCTTCTTTGCCAATGGCATTCCATTCCATGTTGCTCGTTATCCTTATTTTACGGAGGACATGTCCAAGGTTGCACAAGTAGCACCCTTATATGTGTCACCATTGGAGACAAAATTGAGAACTACTATCTTGGATAAGAACTATTCCAAGACAAATTTACTAATGGAGGAAATGAAGACCACATGGTTCGCACATGGGTGCAACAATATCATGGATGGGTGGACAGACATGTTATAAATAACATGGTCACATGTAATGATGGCCATTACTTCCTCACAGCAATTGATTGTTCAAGGAAATATAAGGATGCGGAGTTCTCGTTTCAGATCCTCAGAGATGTCATTGGGGAGATTGACCCTTGC
This sequence comes from Sequoia sempervirens, assembly GCA_007258455.2. Taxonomy (NCBI): domain Eukaryota; kingdom Viridiplantae; phylum Streptophyta; class Pinopsida; order Cupressales; family Cupressaceae; genus Sequoia; species Sequoia sempervirens. Next base: position 292,219,549 of record VDFB02000008.1, read on the forward strand.
AATGTGCAATAAGTTGTGGCAGATGCAACATATCTGTGCACAGCGACCAAGAAGATAATTGAAGCTATCTACAAGCATATCCATTGGACCCCTTCTTGTGGCATGCCATGAACAATGCACTCAAAGCCATTAGGAAAAATTGAGAGAATCAAATAGGTTGTAGCTGACACCAAGATGTATTATTTTTTATCTATCTTCACCACGTCATATACACTATTTCAATCCTTCTCCAAGAAGGAATTTATCAAACCCATTGAAACCATATATTCAACCTACTTCATTCTATTGGAGAGGATGATTGAGTTGCAAGAGCCCTTGAAATTAATAATAATAACATAAGAGTGGAATCCGCAGACCAAGTTGAAAACAAAGCAAGGGTGAAGAGTGAAGAAATTGGTGAAAAGCAAAAAAAATTGGTCAAGTTCCAAATACGTAACCTTCATCATATCCCCACTTTTCACATTAATCAAATATAGGGAGTCTGCCACTCCCAAACTTAGGGATATATGAGTGCATTAAAAGCATGCTTGGCCAAATGAAGGTTGTTGTCCAATAGAAAGCCTACATCTTGCAATTCTATAATGAAAACATTCAGCCTATCATGAGGCAAAGGTGGGAGAAGCTTAACATTCCTTTGCACATAGCTGCCTATGCACTGAACCCAAAGTAGTGTATGCAAAGGCTCGGTAGACTTCTCCTCATAGATGTGGAGATGAAGCGGAACTTCATAAAGGTAATTAAGAAGATGAACACTACAGAGGAAGCCACATTATTTTGACACCAGTGGACCAAATTTTAGGACTTTGGCACAAGAGAACCTAATGAGTTGATGACAATTGTATGGATCTCCATCATGGATAGGCACACAGCCCATTTGGCTTTAATCACAAGATTGTAGTTCCTCTGCTATTGAGAGGAAGTGGTCTACATACAGTTTATTCACTCTATCAAGACAAACAAGCTTAGCTCTAATAGAGCAAAGAACCTTGTGGCTTACACAGTACCTTGCATCTAATGGATCACAAATGACCGTATACAAGGAGAGTCCACCAACATTAAGGGATGTAGAACCTAAGGAAATGACACAAATTGATAAGAATTAGGTTGTGGATGTATGGTTGGTTGGGGTCCAGTTGCAGGAGCTAGATGAGTCTAGCAATCACAGCAATGAGTTGCATACCACATATGCATTGGACAATGAGTTAGACTAGCCATAGTACTTTGTATCTTAAACTTGATGAATAACATAAATATTTGGATCAGTTGATTGTCAAATTGTCAAACTTCTTATAAATTTCAATTTCTTTTACTCGTATTGTTTACATAAATGATGAATTGTAATTTTCTTTTACTGCATTTTGTAATTTATTTTCAAATATTATTTTTTATGTATTATTTTAATACACATTCCCCCACTCCATCTCCCAAAAAATAATCTGGAAAGGAAATTTCTGTCCCCAAAACTCAGAGAAACACTGGAATTAGAAGCTATTCCTCTAAATGACAAAAGAGGCCATGGCTTCTCTGGTGACTGACACTATCTAGGCCTTCCATAAGGAGATTCTGAAAGCTACTGCTCTCGTAGCTCCCATACCTGGCAGCTGCTCTGCTATTCCTCCAAGTGAGTAAGTCCACATTCCCAAAATCAAGGTCAAGTGAATTAGTAATTACTGGTGTCATGTTCGGATTCAGTGATTTTGCTGAGCAGACTAATTTTCTCCTAAGCAGCAGTAGATCCCATTAAAAAATGCAGGATGATGGTAGCTTGGATGCTAGAGCTTTGGTTGATAAAACTAATAACTTGGAAGAGGTATTGGTTCTCTCAAACACCAAGACCTTAACCTGAAAGAATATAGAACTACCAAAGGACAAGTGAAAATGAACATGTAAAACTCTCTCCAGGCTAAAAGGGTTCAAATTCAGAAAATGAAAGCATGTATCCTGCTCTTGAAAAGAGACAAGGATGACAGGGGGACCTGAAATCTCTCCATAACGAGGACAGAAGTTTAAAGGAACCAGGAAAAACAATATTGTCCTGATATTTTCTTTTTAATTGTAATAGATTTTCGATAAAGGACCTGATTAAGTGAACAAAGAATAGATGAAGCTCAAAATCATGAACTGCATGCCCCTTGCAGGTGGTCATTCTCCCATAATGTTGTGTGGCTTTACAGTGGAGCCATGGTAACTGTATGGCTACCAGAGTGAAAAGTATTTGCTGGTTTCAGCAAATGCAATGGTAAGTGGATGATAGTTTGAAGTTGAAGACCTGCTTGCTCAGCAGAAATTTTATTGGAAACGCTATTTTTAGATGTTACTTTCATGGTGGTTTCCCTAATGCTGCTATTAGTAGGATGGATGCCAAAAGGAATAAATTACCAGTCCATTGTTTCGAGTACAGCAGTAGTTAGTAATTAGTATGTTGATATTCTGAGAGAAAATAAACTACATGATTGATAAATATGTGTAAGTTTTTTATAATCATTGGATTTTTTCGCATTCTTGGTGGTTTTTTTGCAGGCCAAATTGATGAATTTGGTAATTAGACTTGGCGTGGTGACCTCGAGATCAGGGGAGCAGAATTATGAAAAATATGAGGTAAATATGTGGCTATAAACTATTATTTAGAAAATAATTAATTATATTTTCCTCTGGTATTATTTCTACAGAAAAGAGAGACTGAACCGAGTCTTTACGACGGAAGAATCTAGGGATCTCCTGAAAATAGGGGCTTAAACTTGGACATATTAATTTTCGTTATTCATGACCCCTTTTTTTAAGTAAAAATATACAGTCAAAACTAAGCTTTATATACACAAATTCCATATCAATTCAACACATATGAACTCTGGGTATTTATTGATTTCTTCAGGAAAAGAAACCTATCTCCTCATTATCCAAATCAGGTTTGAGTGGTTTATCGATGCCCAATAAAACCTAAACTTGATTTATCCCAGTTCAATACCGACCGGGCTTGCGATATATACAAACTCTTCGGAAATCATATGAGAACTGCCCACATTTAAATGAATTAAAAGATCCAAAAAAAGTTAAATTCTGTAGAAAACAAAATGGATCAATATTCTGAAAACTAACATACCCTGTTCTGTGCTCGAGAAGAGCAGGAAAATGCATCTTGATATAAGTGCAGGTGCATATCACTAGCAGCACAACTATTAAAAAGGACTGGAAATTGAAGAGAGCAGACTGCAAAAACGAAAAATAAAAACCAAGAAAGGGCAATCAGATATGTAATTATCATTGCGTGGAAAGATAACCGACAAAAAATTTGAAAAAAAATACACAATGGAAACATTAGATTAATGGAAAACATTGCAGCCATTTTTTTCTGAAACAACAAAAATTTCAATAAAAAAATGAAACGGCTCACCATTTTTTTTATAACTGTAAGATCTGCAACAGTGTGCCCTTGATTGCACAAGCGCTGTGAAATTCAAAAGAGAGCGTAAAATTACTTCAAATCATCCTGTAAGCAATGGAAACGAGGAAGTGCAAATAAAGCACTTTTGGAGGTTCTTTATTATTATTCAATGAACTTTTGAGATAAATTCGAGGAGACGACTTTCTCAAATATCATATGAAGGTCTCTATTTTTAATTAAATTTGCTAAATTTGGATCCTAAATATATATTAAGTTATTTAATTTTGTAATTGTATGATTATTTTAAAATTAAATATTTAAAATGTTTTTGTTTTGTTTTGTTTTGTTTTTTTTTTTTTTTACTTTTCTTTATGAAAATGGATTTCAGTCTCTTTTTCTGGGTGCATATTAAATATAAGGGGTATATATCTTATATAAAAATTGAAAGGTAAAGGTAATGTTAATTGTGAATTGTTTTACAAGTATATTGAGGAGAGTCGTCACTAATCTTCTTTACCTATGCCTTCAATCATAACAAATTTCGACGTGAAAGTCCTACTTTGGTACAAGTGAGATCTTACCATCTTATTATGGAAAGGTAGCTCCTTCATCAGAGTTGTTTTTAATTATTCTTTCATATTTTTCTTCTTATGATTCCACAATTGTATCTATCATTTCATATTTGAATCCTTTGTCATTGATCAAATTTTGAATCTACCATACACTCTCCATCCTTTTATATTGTCCAATTTGCTAAGATATTTACTTCTTTATATATCTCCTTATGTATGTGATTTATGGAGAAATTTTCCTACTTACCGAATAAAGGCCAAACTTGTAGGAGGGCATTGTTTATTTTATAATTTATAAACTTTTTTCTTTTTAACTATATTTACAATTATCAATGAGTCTTGTTATATCTTGATTTTATGACACTTGTAGAGATGACAAACTTTTCATAAAATAAGAGCTTGAAGTTCAAATTCATTGTTAGCTCCTTGTTTTGATTTCTTCAAAGTTGTTGCTATTATCTTGCCCTTGTCTATAAAATCAGCCCACTCCTAATTTTCTTGGATTGCCTTTTGAGGCTCCATTAAAATTCAATTTAAACTATCCACATTTTGGGACATTTTAGTTGGCTTCTTTTCATATATTTGTAGAGAACTCTGGATATCCCATTAAAATGGGAAAAAATAATTGATAAATTTAAATATATTATCAAGTGGTATTTTTTATAGTATTAATTATTTAGTTTAAATAATTGTATGGTTTTAGGTTTTTTAATATATGTCAATTTCATTTTATTTTTTTGCTTGTTAAATCGCTACTAAGGGGCAGCACCCTGTATTATTCAAAAAGGAGATTACATTGTTATAAGCCCATTAACAAGCTGGATCACTTAGCTCCACACTAGTTAAACCAAGATGCCTATCAATAGGCCTCACATCAGCTACAAGTTTTCCTCTGTCCTCAAAATTGCTAGCAACCCCCAATTCTTGGGCAGATTTTACATTGCATTTGTTTTGGGCAACCAAACCATTGCAAAACTTCTTCCTTTTCTTTTTCACCTCCACCTAGGCTTCATTGTTATCTTCTTTGGATTGTTGAGGATTTATTGGTGTTGTAGGGGGAGAAATGTAATCCCCGCCTGCACATGAGTGTGGCAGGAAGTTGGATGAAGAGGCCTCCTTCAAATTTATCCCAGCAGCTGAAGCGTCCACCGAATTGGGAGGTGACATTTGATGTGCCTCTAAACAGTCCCCGTGAATCTCATGTTCTTAAGGGGAATTTGAAGCAATGCTCTAAAGTAGCATCCTTCCCCCTTGTGGCAGTGTGTGAAACATTTGCTTTATAGTGAGGGCAATGTGTAGCAAGGTGACCAGTGTTGAAGCACCTCCAACACTAGAAAGGGATGCCTTCATAGTCCAGTTGTTGGCCATCCACCCTGAGGGTTATCTCTACTGGAAGATCCCTTGAAGTATCTAAATCAACCAGAATCCAAGCATAGGTTATTTGCATGAAATCTAATGATTATGTGTCAATCGCCAAATGTTTCTCCAATGCATCCCGAATTGCTTTAAAGCAAGCATCACTCCAAAAGTGGAGTGGGATATTTGGGAGATGCACCCAAACCAGTTTGACATTGAAGGCCTCTGTCAATGGGTTGAAATTGGGGTGCCACAGTTTGGTGAGCAGAAGGTGTTGGCCGCAAGCCCATGTATTGTGCAAGATAGTGTTTCAGTCCTCCTCATCAAATGTCACGATGAAAAAGCCCCTTGCGCAAGGGTAAATTTTGAGATCATCCTTAAGAGTTGGTTGCCACGATTCAATGATCCATTAATGGAGTTCAAGAAGGCTTGGCCATAGGCGCCAAAACCTATAGATAAGCCTATGCGCCGCAAATTAGTCCCAACTTTCTGTAATTTTTGATTTAATATGTGACACCCCTCTGATTTGTTATATTTTCTTTGACAACTTTAATACTTTGTTAGATCTTATTTTATGTTATTGTTATTCTATCGCTGATAGTGGAGCGATGATAAACTATATGGATGTGATGATACATTATATGCATGGTGATTATGTTTGCATAGATGCTTAGTTGTGATGATATTGCTATATATGTTCATTGTAGTTTAATTGATATATTATCTCGTCAGTTGATGTGACATTGTATGGTGAAGAGAATGGTATTGCATCACTCGCTTGTGAGTGCCCTGTGATTTATGTGATTCTCTCTTCACTGTGTGTATGAATTATCTGTATACATGTACGACATTTGCTTTGGTTGTAGGTTTGCAGGAATAGGACAACGGCTTCACGTAGTTTCACAGGTCTAAGCATGTCCACTACTCAACAGTAATGTTGATTGGGAGATAGTAATTAGTTAACCTTGTCAAACCTTTACCCTAGCACAGTGTGTCGTCAGTCTGTGTTTTGGTCATGTTCCTTATCCATGTTGGTCTTGGTATTTTATTTATCATGCAAGTTTAATTGTAAGGATTAAATTATATGTTGTGATTAAGTATTTAATTAATATGGAGATCTTATTATAAATTAATTAATTAATTAATTTAAAGTTATATTATAAAGTAATTTTAATTATTAGATTAAATGTGGATTTAATTAAATAAGTGATTTAAATGTGATTCGGATTAAATAAATTGTTTTTAATTTTAAATGCATATTTGGGAAAATATCTTAGAAATATCTTGGTTTGTTAAAGAAGAGATATTTGTTGTGTGAACTGGAAGTTAGAAGGGTTTGTTTTCTAATTGTATTAAAATTGATTTACGGAGAGATTGATTGAAATTGGTGAGAAAAGACAGAGGTTTTTGGGAATGGAAGAATTGTTTTGTGGTTGGAAGAAATTGTAAATCTTAGAAGCTCTCTGATAATTTTAGGAATTTAGTTTGTTATATTCTTGGTTGTGGATTGTTTATGTTCTTTGGGAAGTGGCAATTCTTCTAGAGGAAGCTTTGGCAGCTCTATTGAAGATTAAACAAAAGCTTGGCATCAATCTTCGAATCATCCGATCTTCTGGCACAAGTTCTTTATTACTTTGTTAATTTTAATTTGAAAGAGAAAAGTTAAGTTATTATTGTATAGAAAATTGGAAAAGTTTAGAAGAGGATTTTTGTCATTTTAGAAGCTTTTGTTTTTGAAAGAAATTGTTGTGATTGTTACAGCCTCTGTAGAAAAATAATTTAGATTCCTTGTGTAAATTGATTATTGAAATAGATTTTTACAAAAGGAAATTAGAGTTAAATTGTTGAACCTCTATTGAATTTAAATCAAACTTAGAAAACCTCTTCTTGTGGAAATAGAATTTTTTCCTCTATAGAAAATAATTGATGAGTTAGGAAACCTTTGTAAAATATTTCTACATTTTTCCTGTAGAAAACTTCTTCTGTGAAAATTAATTGCCATCTTGATTAATTGCTTGGATAAATTTATATATAAATATATATATAGATACATATATATTGAAATATATATGTACATATACATATATATTATATATATAAATATTTTATTTTATATGAGGACTGTATTTTTCTTGTAGGAAATTTTTATTTTGGAAAAAAATATTGACAAATCATCATACGGAGAATTTACAATAGGGAAGAAAAAAATAATAAATATTAATTATGTTTGGCCAGGGGATGAAACCCCTAGCCACGCATAGGGGTGCATTGTTGTGAGCAGCGCTCCCCACATATGTGTGGGGGAAGCATTGTCCACATACAGCGCTACCTCCCTGTGGAGGTCGACATAGCCAGGGCTACGTCCCTGCGTCTGCTATGTTTGAGTTCACTTATTTTATCTAATTTTTGTTTTGTTTTTTTGTTTTTGTTTTTTTTTAAAACAAAGGGGTAAAAACTTTATTAGAAATTAGAAAAGAGCATTACAATAATAACCAAGGGACCCAGCCCCAGAAAATAAGGTGAAAACCCCACAGCATAAAACAACATCAACTATCCCCATGTGTCCTCCTATCCTCCTCCAAGAACCGGTCTAAATCTAGATGCAGCTCAGGGTTAACCTGATCCCAATCCTCAACCTTCCAACCACTATCATGCTCAGAGGCCCATTTGGCCAAGCAATCAGCAGCACAATTCCACTCCCTCAGGATGTGAACAGAGGATGCCTCCTCCATCTGATAACTAACCTGAAGAATCCGCTAAACCACCGAAGCCAACTGCTAATTTATATCAGATATTTTTCACTCATTCAAGAGATTAATCAAAATCTGTGAATCAGCTTCACAAATAACCTTTCTCCATCCCAAAACAAGGGCCCTCTCAATAGCATGAAGAATTTCCAGACCCTCCATGAAGTTAACAGTCTTCACCCCCTCATGTATAGAGAATAGAAAAATCACCGACCCAGCTGAGTCCCTGCCAACCCCACCAATTCCAGCAAGCCCAGGATTTCCCCTAGAAGAACCATCAGTATTGATCTTTAAAAATCCATTGGGAGGAGGTAACCACCTTCCAACCCGTTGAACCCTCTTTTTCCCATGCCTATAGTTCCTAGAATTGAAAAAAGATGAATGAATTTCTTGAAGACCCAGTCTGGCCACCAACTCAACATCACCTCTCTCCAAGGGGAAAACCACATCACATTTAGCTAAAACAGACTCCTGCACCATTCCTAGCATACGCATCCAAACTTTCCAACCCACCAACTTCTAATCACAAAAAAATTGGCAGTTTCGCTCCAGCCAAATCTGCCAAAGCAGAAAGGTAGGGCCCACGAACCAAACTTCCTGCAAAAAGGAAGCCATAGAAGGAGGTCTTCCCATACTATCCCAGAATTCAACCAAAGAGCACGCATGAATACAGGGAAGCTTCCACACCTCCCACCACCAATGCCAAAGTTGCACAACAAAGGGGCACCGAAAGAACAAATGTGAAGAATCCTCTTCCGCTCCCCCACACAAAACACAAATTGAAGGTCCTTGAAATCCCCGTTTACGAATGTTATCCCAGGTCAAGCACCTATTCCAAGCCAAAGTCCAAACAAAGCAGTTGCATTTAGGCCACGAGAGTTTATTCCACACCCTTTTCCACCAATGAACCTCTACCCCAGTTAGCTTCTGAGCCAATAACACCTGATAACCAGAAGCAACAGAGTAAACCCCCTTAGGATTATGGGTCCAAGCAAGAATATCCTCTTCCAAAAGAGAACTACAACTCCTACTATGAAGAATCTTGTGAAGCTCAGCACTTTCTTCTGCAAGTCCCAAATCTAGCCACTCTGCGGGATCCTTCTAATGAGCTACCTCCAACTGACCAAAAGAAGCAGCAGACTTGAAGTCACTCACCCTAGCCCAGCTAGCCTCGAGAAATCTTTGGCACAAAGGAAGTAGGTTGGGGAACTGAGAAGTAAGTGGAGGGAATCCATCCCAAGAATCCGACCAGAAGAGAGCTTCAGTTCCCTGTCTACAGATCCAAAATAAACCTTCCTTGATAAGCTTTGCACCCTTCTGAAGAGTATTCCAAATCACTGAACCTTTCCCCTCAAGAGGGTAACGAGGGAGATCCTACCGTGGAATCCCCGGGAAATACTTATGAGATAATATCCTAGCCCACGGCTAATCCTGTTCCACACACCATCTCCAAAATAGCTTAACAACCACAGCCACTCCAGATAACGTAGATTGTCGAAGACCAAGACCACCAAATTGCTTTGGGCTGCACACAACATCCCACCTGACCAGGCTCCACTTGGAAGATGCCAAACTTTTCGCCCATAAGAACTGCCTTTCAAGAGAATCCAACTCCCTCAGAAAACCCATCAGAGCCACCTGAAGCATACATCTGTAGGTAGGGAGAGCCTGCACCACCAACTTGAGAAGTTGAACCTGCCCCACAAAAGAAAACCATATGTGGGTCCAATGATTAACTTTTGCACTGAGCTTATCAATAATATTCTGCCAAGAACCCTTGGGAAGATGGCGAATAGAAATTGGGAAACCCATATACGACAAAGGGAGAACCCCTATCTGAAACCTCAAGATATTAGCAATTCTTCTCTGTATGGGGGTCAGTGTATTGAAGAAGAATATCGAAGACTTCTCCTCATTAATCAATTGTCCTGAAGCAACAAGATATATGTCCAACACCTGCCTCAAGTTAGTAGCTTCCCTAACAGTAGCCATCCCCATTAGGGCAATATCATCAACAAACTGCAAATGAGATTGTGGAGGCAAGTCTCCACCCCATCGCCAACCCTGAATGATGCCAAGCTCCACCCTTCTTTTCAACAAATGTCCAAGGCCTTCCACAAGAAGTAGAAAAAGATACGGAGAAAGAGGATCCCCTTGGTGCAAACCCCTTGAGGCACCAAAAAGTTCAGAATGATCTCCATTTATCAAAACTGAAAAGGAAACAGACATGACACAGCTCATGACCCATTGGATCCACTCCTCACCAAAACCAAAAGAAACAAGGATCTTCTGGAAAAAAGACCATCTAACCCTGTCATAAGCCTTAGCCATATCCAGCTTAATGAACATAGCCTTCTCGTGGGAGTTTTCCATGGAGTGGATGGTCTCCATAGCAATGACAACCCCGTCAAGAATCTTCAACCCGCCACAAATCCACCCATTCCTCCGAAATCAACACTTTAAGCCACTTCTTTAATCTCTCAGCCAATAACTTTGAAATGATTTTATAAGCCACATTGCAAAGAGAGATAGGCCAAAACTGAGATAACCTATCAGCGCCTTCACACTTGGGTATGAGAGCAAGGAAGGTGGAATTCAGAGCATGAAGCATCTGTTTATTCCTCTAGGACTCAAGGACAATCACCAGAAGATCCAACTTTATGATATCCCAAAATTCTTTAAAAAATTCAATCGGGAAACCATCGAGACTAGGAGCTTTACCCTTCTTCATCTGAAACACAATCCCCTCCAACTCATCAAGAGAGATATCTTTCATCAGATACTCATTCACCTCCCTAGAGACCAACTGAGGAATACAAGAAAGAACCTGTGCTTCCTCAACAGAGCCCCCTCGTGAATCCTCCCTAAATAAAGTAGCAAAATACTGAGATGCCTCAATAGAGATTTCTTGAAACGAGGCAAGACGTTCACCCCTATCATTCACCAGAATAGGAATGGAATTACCATGCCTCTTGTCCTTCACAGAATTGAAGAAGAAGGCGGTGTTTTTATCACCTTCCTGTAACCATTCAACCCGGGCCTTTTGCTTCCAATAGATTTCTTCCCGCAATTCAAATTCCTCAACCACTTTCAAATTCTTAGCCTCCTCCCTTAGAAGATCCTCAGAGGCCCCATTCTCACGAATCAACCACGTAATATTATTCAACTCCTCCTAGGCAGCAACCTTAGCATGAAAGATATTACCAAAACATCGCTGATTGCACCTTTTGAGCTGATATTTGACAAACTGAAGAAGCTTGGAGAATGTGTACATTGTCGTAAAAAAAGTTGGTCTACCAATCCGCCACCACTCAGCCACATGTTCATGAAGAGTAGGATCACGTAACCACATAAGCTGGAACTTGAATGAGGGAGAACGAGGCCCATGAGCAGAGATAATACTAAGCTTAATAGGCCAATGATCAGAACCTCTCTAATCAGGAATTTCAGATCGAGTGGACCATAAGTCTCCAACCCAATAACTGGAAACCAAGAATCAACCCAGCCTCTCAGCAACACAACTCTCACTAATTCTCCTATTATTCCAAGTGAAGCGACTATTACTTGGAAAAACATCAATAAGATTTAGTTCATAAATGCTATCTCTGAATAACAGAGTAGAAGGCTCCAACCTAGGAATTCCACCTCTTTTCTCAGACAACTCCACAATAGCATTAAAGTCACCAGCCATAACCCACAGATGGTAAGGAGCTAAGCTACGAAAAAAATGAAGATGGGACCATAGAAGTTGTTTACCCAGAAACTCAACAGGTGCATACACATTAGAGAGGAGAATACACTCACCAGTCTCATACCAAGAGGCGACTAGGGATATAGAGGATCTAGAGGACATCCACTAGAGAGGGAAAATCTTCTGAGAGTTCCAAAAGAAAGCCACCCCTCCAGAAGCACCAAGAGCCCCCACACACTGGCATTCACCATATTTCCACAACTTAGGAGCCATGGCCAATATATTATCTATAGATAATTTAGTCTCTTGAAGAAAAAGAACATCTGGAGAATGATTCCTAACCAAATCATGAACAACTTTTTGTCGAGGGCCACTATTCAGGCCCCTTACATTCCATGAGAGAACAATCATTCTGGGGGCATGAAAAATGTGAATCCACAGTCTTGACTGACCCTGACTCCACCAAAGTTTCCCAAGTTAATTTAATCTTCTCCATATCCTTTTTCCTTCCCAGCTTGGAAGTCATGTCGCCAACCCCTTTCTTCAGTTCATTTTGCTAAATACCCAAACGAGAGGAGGCCAAAGAGCTCTTCCCTACATCCTTGCCTCCTTTCAGGGGAAATGGGGAACCACCTCCACCACTCTTCGAAGCTCCAATAGAAGATTCTTGTTCAATCTAGACAATCAATTGTTGATCCGTAGCCATCTGCCCAACCCTAATCTCCTGCACAACCTGCATGGCCTCCAATGGTGGCCCATCCTATCCTGTACCCAAAGTTCCCTGATCCAAGTTCAACAACCCCGAATTCACTTCCTCCTAGCTGAGATCATCCAGCACCTCAAACCTATTACAAGTTTCATCATCTTGCCTCTCCCTCAAGGTCCGCTTCTGGCCCCGATTCCTATTGTGAGCCTTGACAAGGACATAACCATCATCTCCATTACCATCACCCGAAATAGGCTCCTTACCATTATCAGTCCTAGGTGGATTACAAGAAGGCTGAGAAGGTTGGGGCACCACAGGCTTAGCCCTAGGGCACCTACGTTGCAAGTGACCATATTCATGACAAAGATGACATAGAAAAGGTAGGGTTTCATAATCTAGCTGTTGAACCCAAGTATATGATCCAGCACTCACTTCAACAAAATCTAGCAGTGGCTTGCTTAAATCAATTTCTACACAAATACAAGCAAAATTCATTACCTTTTTATACTGCGTCTGTTGTGAAGACCCAGCAGGTTTACCAAGCATTGAAGCCACCAAATGCAACACGTCATCTCACCAACACTCAACTAGAAACCACGGCAACCGAACCCAAACTAGGATCCGACTCGGTATTGCCTTAGTCGGGTTGAAGCCAACATGCCATGGCTTGATGAACAAACCCACCTGGTTATAAAAATAGGGGCCACCCTCAAAGACCTTATTCCAATCTACCATGCAATCAAAAGAGACCATAAAAAAGTTGTTCACAAGGAGCCTAATCTCCATCTCCCCCTCCGGCATCCAAGTCTACTGAGCCCATGATTCCAAAAATTGTAGCGAGACTCTCAAACCCATGAACTTGCAATAAAAAGAGTGCCTTGAATAGTATTCAATATCATTTGCAAGCATTTCCATCAAGATAATCAGCTTCGATCGCTCTTTGCATCTTTCCAAACACCCATTAATCTTCGTTATTCGGGAACCACTAACCGATCCTAGATCATTCATCTCCATCTCTGAAGAAAACAACGTATTATCAAAAACATTCACTCCATGCACCGAAGGCTTCGAACCAAATGCTGATCGGAAAACCAATTTGGGGCTAGCCCCAGATGTTTCCCCACCCGGCATAGCAAAAAACAAGATCCCCAGCAGGCATGCAAACCCTCAGGACACTTTAGCAAGAAATGGAAAAAAAGAAAAGACCCCAAGGGAAGGATCAAAACCCTTCCACCCACAAGCCACCCAAACGACAACAAGAAGGCCTCCAGAAAAGAAAAAACCCCACCACCACAACCCTGATAACTTCAAAAAACCCCCCCACAACGCAGAAGCGAGCAACACACAGAGAACGAGCTAGGGCACGGTCGCCCTAGCTCGACTTGCAGAGCATGTGAACGCCATCCGTCCTTTTTTTTAGAAGTTCGTTTAATTTGTGTTTTATTAGTATATAAATATATATATATATAATATTATATATTATATGTATATGATATATATTATATATTATATGTATATGATATATATTATATATAATGTATATATATAATATATTATATATTATATATTATATATAATATATGTAATATGATTGAAATTGATATATATTTTAGTTTGTATTTCTTTAAATGGGTACATTAGATTGCTTCAGATGTGTTATACTATGTCCTGAGGTTTGATATGTAGTGCCCAAAGGTTAGAGGTATCTCATTACCTAACAAAGAAGATCTAGTGAATGTCCAATTTGCTGACGACACTGCTCTATTCCCCAAGTTGGAAGAAGAAACTATTAATAACCTTATGAGCAAGCTTAACATCTTCTGCCATGTCTCAAGTGCAAAAATCTCCACCACCAAATCTATCTTCTTGGGCTAGCATGACAGGCCCCCCGATTGGTTAAGCAAATTTGGTTTCCAGTGGGGGGGCCTAGTAAGCAGGTTAGGTACCTAGGCATTCCATTTGCGGTCTGTCTGAACCTAAAAGACATGTGGGAGTGGATCAAAAATAAAATTGAAAGAAAATTGGAAAGTTGGAATAGGAACTACCTAATCATATCAGGAAGAGTTCAGATCTGCCAAAAGATCCTTTCCTCTTATAGCCTCTATTTTGCTTCAGTTTGGCTCTTTAGTAGCTACCAAGTAGAAGAAATCCAAAAAAGAATCTGGGCTTTCTTGTGGTTAGATGGCAGAGGAAATAAAAAAAGGCATGCTGTCAAGTGGATTTGGTGCTGTATAAGCAAGTCAGAAGGAGGGCTTGGGTTAAAGGACCTAAAGATCCAAGGCATTGCTTTGGCTACCAAATGGATCTTTAAGGCCCTGGAGGGAAATGAGCCTTGGAAAATTTTGGTAAGGAGTAATATTCAGAGGGCTACCCCAAAGCATGGGAAAGGTTGGAAAGATCTCCCTCTCAGTGACCTTCTTAGTGGTCTCTACCTTGTAATCCCTCATGGTTCAGTGGTATTCAGGAGCATTTGGAAAGCATGGGAAACGGTCAAAGGCTTCATTTGTAACTCACAATGTATTTAGGGCAATTTAGTCCACACTCAAAGATCTATATGGTGGAATCTTAGACATAATGGTAAGCCACTGGCTCTATTGCAAGGGTGCTCGGCCAAGGCCTAGAACAACAAAGGTATAAAATGTTTTACAGACATCATAAAGGATGGTCAACTTAAAGAGTGGGATGTACTGGAAGATGAATTCCATATCCCTCCTACTCAATGGAGAACATACACTACTCTAAGGGAAGCTTGTAATACCTTGGCTTGGCCAATTAGCAGCAAGGACAATCGTGAGCAGTTTAAAGAATTCCAATGGTCAAATGGGTCCAGCATTTTAAAACTCAACGCCAAAACTATCTACACTTCCCTTTCCAAACAGCAAGAAATCTATGAGTATCTTAACAACAAATGGAATGCTTCTCTCAGCAACAATGATTGGTCTAAAATCCTCACCAATAATTGGTCAAAAACCATTGAGCCTAAGAAGGCTTGCTTTAGATGGCTCTTAATTCTTCATAGACTGCCTTACAAAGCTAATACTACTGACATTGAAATTTGCAGAATTTGCAGGGTACCTGACTTGGTCTTCCATATTTTCTTTGATTGTATTTTTGCTAAAGAAATTTGGCATTTACTTTGCAATAAACTGGATATTTGGAATAACAATGGCACCATCAAACTGGAAAGAGTTCTTCTATTTAAAAGTAATAAATTTGGCAAGGAGCAAACACTATATTGGTCTTTTGTTTCTATAGAAATTCTATGGTTTATTTGGAAATCAAGGAACGATGAAAAGTTTAGTGGGAACCTAAGGGCACTTACTGAGTCTTTAAGAAAACTCACCCTCTACAAAATTGCATTACAGGTAACCATGGAGGTGAAGGTCTTGAATTTTAAGTTCCTTAATTTGTTGGAGGATGGCACCCTTCAAATGCACCTACATGAGGACAGACTTGGGCATAATTGGCAAGCTAGGCAGCCTAGCACTGAGATCTTTCTCCGAGCAATGGAGATCTTTCAGAAGGACTTCAATCATAAGATGGCAAAGGAGGCACAGTTGGAAAGTCCCCCACCCATGTTCAAACTGGAGGACTTCACGAGGGTGGAAACAAAGGCTGTGGATGGAAATGCTGCTAATGTCCAGGATCAACAATGATTGTGGCTTGTTACAGAGGAATTTGTTTCAAATGGACAGGCACAACAATGGTATTGATATGCTACTATTGGATATGGGTTTGGCACGATATATTGAAGTTGTTGCATCTGATTTTTCTGATCAGAAATCTTCATTTTTGCAACAATAATGCATGGTACAGCAATGGCTCGACTATGTCATGTTGGTCTAATGTGATGCAGGTCAAAAGCAGCTTCATGGGGAATTTATGTAATAAAAAAATCTTGTATTAAGTGTTGTTTTGCATTGAGATGCAGTAGTACTGCTCTTCTTGGTTGTAATCTGTTGTTCTTTCTATCTTTAATACAAAAAAAAATGGGTACATTTAAAAAAACATGAGGAAATAGTTTTTGAGTAAATGGATTTTATTTTAGATAAATGAGTTTCTTTTATGGTATAGTTGATTTTATAATTAAATACTATATATTTATATGTATATATATAATTATATATAATTATATATATACATATTAAATATATTTGTTTAATGTTTGATTATTACAATAGATATATGCAAGCACACAATTAGTTAATTAGAAATGATTGATTATTTAATTGAGGAAATTGAGTTAAATTATTATGAGTAGTTGTGAACTCAAAGTTGAACATTTCATTTAATTCATTGTTGATTTATAAGTTGGAGTTATGTTTAAATGATGTACTTTTAATTTGTGATATTGAACTATTGGATTTAGGAAATCTGAATGGTATTACTTTTAATTGCATGAGTTGGTGTTTTATTTACAAGTGTTTTGGTAATTGTTTATTGGGGGGGAATAATTGTTGTAGAGAAAATATAAGCCTTCCAGATTGTAATTGTGAAAGGGTTGTCATTTCTGTTATTCGCCTTAAGATTTCCTTAGGTAGTGCATGTAATTGGATTCAATATTTGACATTTGTAGGGATGTGTTATCTCTTGTGTTATGTTATTATCAGTTTGTGCAATTTCTACCCTTGGGTGTAGAATGAGTTATTGTGTTGTCAATAGGGGAGTGGCTTTCAACAAGGGCTGAGACACAAAGTGGTCCTAGGATAACTCATGTGGAAGTCAGTGTAATTAGTGGAAATTAAATAACCTACATTAGGGGAATGGGTAGTTAACATATTTAACTTGATAATTAGCCTTGCTCATTGGCTCAAGGGCTTGTGTTAGACTTGAGATGAGTCAGGAAGGCCTGGAATGACAAGATTGTTATCTTGTCTTCTTGAAAGATAATTGATTTCGCACTGGTGTGCATGTGGGGTCGAAGTTCATAAGAGGTTACCAGGATAACCCAAGATGGGGGTTGGGACCTAGGAAGATCTCCTTAAGATAACCAATGCAACCTTTGTGATGACACTCCTATGACATCAGTCAGTTTGTTTTGTACAATGGTTGTTCTTGATTTAGTGATTCTAGAAGCAATGTAACCCTATGTTGTGTATTTACTAGTACTGTGTGGTTTTGTACCTTTCTTATGTCTAGAGGTAGTAGGTTAGTCTTGGTTACCTGTTACTATCTCCTAGCATGGGGGTTGGTCCTATGGGTACCACATGGCTGGGTGGCATGCACCTATCACTGTTGGGTTACTCTTCATGTTTGTGATGGCAGGATCTTCTAGTTTGAGGAGCTCATGTGTTTCTATGGATTTGTACTTCTCTTATATTCATTGTAACAATGGACACTATATATTGTATTCCTTATTTGTAATCAAGGAGGATTCCTTGTGTTGTAATTGTAACATTATGTATGATCTATTCATCGTTGGATTAAATGGTATATATTGTTTATATGGTGTTGTATCTATGGAAATATGTTCATTACTTTTCTTTGTGTTAGATTTATTATGAAATGGTGAATGCTTTGTTGTATGTTGTTATCATGAGTTAATTCCATATACTATGTTTTAGAATAATTTTGAAGGTTTCGAAATTCACATGTAGATGCGTTGCGTGGCCTAGAGGATGTATGTGTTAGAGTAGTTTACTTCACTCATCGTTGTTACTCTTTTTAAAGAAAAAAATTAGTTGTGCTTCCGCAATGTTGAATCGTCCTCTAGGTTGCGGGACAGGGCTTTACATAATATCCCCATCAAAGCTGAGGTTGATAGGCTTGCTGATGGCTTAGATGGGTCCTCCCTAATCGCGATCAATGTTGAGATTCCTATTGTTAATTTTCTTCCCCACAGTTTTTTGTTGTCTCTTTGCACCGTCACTGCTACAACCCTTATTAGGGTTTTGGTCCAAGCCTGAGGGTTTCCCAATGCTATCCTTTCCACCCCTACATAGAGCAACTTTTAAGTTCTAGCCATGGGGGCACACGCCTAGGCCGTTGCTCCCTTCTTTGCAGAAGCCCTCTAGCTTTAAATCCTCCATCGATACTCCAACACCATCCTTCATGCCTTTAACAACATCTTTATCCACCCTTAGAGATAGATTCAAACCAAAGTTACTAAGACCTACTTTAATCCCATCGTGGTTGGGTAACAGTGGGAAATTGTGACCTAAGGAGGAGATGTCATCGTGGCCATCCTGCCGCTAGGAGGAGCTTAAGATTTGAGTGAGGCCACCATGTCTTTGGCCGAGGCATCCAATAGACCTTCAAAAATGATCTATGAAACCCTGGCATTGGCATCCTCCTTAGTGAGAGCACCATCAAAGAATGTTCATCAAGCGAAGCTGCGACCTTCAAAGAAACCCTAGATTTAGAAGCAACTAGAGAAAATGGTAGTTTCTGCATTTTTAGCAACGAGCTATAATAACTTTTTCAAAGATGTATATGTCAGTTTTATTTTTATTTTTATGTACATGGTATGATATGATACTTTATGCCCTACTACTACTATTATAGAATGCTCCAAGTGACATTATAAAACCATTATCTAGCAATATCACCCAATGTACAATGAGCACACCAATAAGGTTGCATAAATGAAGGTAAATAATTATTGTATAAAGTTATCACTTGTTTATAAAAAGAGTGTCTTTTTTTATAGAGTTGAATAGATTCAATTAATATATAATGATAATAAAAAAATTATGTTGAAGAATATGACTATTAATTAATAATTTTAATAAAGTTATTAGAATTTTTTTATATTGATTATCGTTTACAATTATTTTTCTCTTACAACCATCAACATGAGACACTTACAAGCTCTTGTGAGAACAACCATGAGACAAATACCAAATCCTTTCGAGCAACCACACTAGAAACCACTTATGGAAGACCAAGAGTCACAAGTTGTAAATCCACTTATTAAGAAACCACTTCCATATTAGAAGTCATTTTTAGGATTTGAACTTGGGTCTCCACAATGAGAAATCAATGCTTTAACCAATTAAGCTCAACCCCTTCAACATTATTAGATATTAAATTAGCATTATATGTAAGTGATTATCTTATAGTTTCTTGAGGGTTATATATGTATTATTTTGTATTTTTCCATAGCATTGGTACCTAAAGGTGGGGGAGATGCAAAGATCAATAAGATAGTGAATATTCAAGGCTACAAAGAATGTGATCCATCTATGTTCTCAATGTCAATTGTTGCTCACAATCATCAACCCTTGAGATTTATGGATTCCTAGGCCCATTTTATTTAAGTGCAAGTTGTCATTGGCCACCTCAAGTAACCAAGGTGATTGGCATGTCTTATGGATGAGTGAGGTCCCAAGATGGTCCTATGTAATTTTTGAACTTAAATACTATGCAGAGTGGAAGGTCTAGTGGCTTTTTGACACTTTTGTATACAATAGTATGAACTTCTCTTAATGTGCCATTGACAAGACCTACAAATAATTTTTGGCCAAGACACAAGAGAAACTTAGCACTGTGTTATAATTCCTATTTAAGATATGAGCACCCTTTAATTTCACTATATTGCATCATATAACAAGCACATCCAATTATAGAAGCATATGTTGTTATGTAGTGGAACAAATTTTGTGGTGGCAAACAAATGTATTGAGCATTGAAATGATGTTTTGTCATTACATGTAAGGTAAGTATTAGAGTGTAACATAAGAATGTCCTAGTTTAACAGTGTTAGCTCTACATTTCTAATATTCAAAAGAAGGCTATAAAAAGAAATTTATATCGGTTCATCCTCATGCTAACAAAATATCATGTTTAGTATTACCATTATTTGAAAGTTGTGTCAAAGTTTTTTCCCCTAGGATTCACAAGCATACATATTTTAATGTATTTCATTGGTGATAATTGGTAAAAATCACTAACGAGGATGATGGAAGTAAGCACCAATGTGAGCTTGATTGTGATTAGGGAAGGGCTCGTGCAAGAAAATATCATTATGTGCCATTAACCTGGGCCTAATGAAGCTCATCTCACCAATTAGAATGTAACAAATGAAATACATGCTCTTATGGAATATTTCTAATGCTTTCGCATCTATAGGGTTTATATTTTAATTGGTATATGAACCTTGCATGAATGGTGGATGCATTGATGTTGAAATTTGTCACACTATTTAGTGCAAGCAACAATAATGGTGAATAGGCTAGAGGAAATTTTATAGAAATAGAAAATATACTTCTAATGTTGTTAATTAGGTGTGATTTTACAATATTGGCAATACCTTGTATGATCATCCTAAGGAATGGTTACAATCCCATGCGTGTAAAATAGGATAAAATTATTTAAATGTATTGTTTTTTCTGACTAATAAATTATCTAGTTTGAAGCATGGTGTTGTTTGAATGTGTGGGAGGTGATCTAGAGAACTATTGGAACCTATAAGTCAACTAATGATACATACAAAGATGGGGTGATGATAGTGGCATCTAAATAGAACTAATTCCTAGAGTGAACTAGTGGACAATCTTACAAATGAGTCTTTGGTTTGGCATGCCATTGAGGACATATAAATATCTAGTCTTGTAAATAAGCTTGTTGAAAAATATAATTCATCGATTTGTTTTCTCTATGAGAGATCAACATGATTTTACATGAATTTTATGTCTACTAGGTAGATAAACCCCTAGTCAATGAAGTTGTGAGTGCGTGAGTATAGCATTTTGATGAGTGTGTGAATTGGTGGGCACTTGAGGTAGTTAGCTATCTTATTGTATTTTATATTTTGTGCTTGATCATGGATGGAATTATCATAGATAAGTCATCCACTTCATATGGTGCATGTTTCTAGTTTACTTTGAGTGTGGAGGAACTAGAATGTCTTATGTTTTAATTGAATTATTATCCCCTTACTGAATATGTACCAATGTCATTACTTAGTATCTTGCACAATAGTGTATAAATCCTTTTCACAAGTAGAGTATAGTTATATTATGAATATAAAATTATTCTAGGATGATATTCAATCAATTGTCCATATTATGTGAATATCATGGCAAGTGCACAATCATATGCATCAATTTATATTTAAAATGAATGTGCAATATTGGGAATTATAAGATTGAGTTGTGTAGAGGCAATGCTCAATCTCCTCAAGTTTATGATGTCATGTAGGTGTACATGAGAATGGTATCTTAATGTGTGTGATTTGAGAGAAGTTAAGTATGAACTTCCAATAGAAGTTAGCAAGTCCAAGGAAGTTGTACAAGTCAGTGAGACTATGCAATATCATTGTATAATCCAAATTTGGCCCACCACTATTATATATAAGTCAAAATTGTGGTAGTATATATGCGTTACTCATATATAGTGATAGGTACAAAAATTTATCTCTCCATCATAACCAAATTACCATTCCTTTTAACCATTATTCACTCCCATACACCCTTAATCATCCTTAATATAATAATATTATCCAATAATTCTATGTAATTTTAGTTCAATATTGTTGTATGTATACTCAAACTACTTTTCCCTTGTTTATGATGATATTAATGTCATTGATTATGTATCAAAAGATTAATTCTACAAAAATAGGATGTGTACCAAGAAGATAAGAATTATGGAGCTATCACTTCTATAGAGCTCCCAACTCCTTGAATCATCTCCAAAATTATTGTGGACTGGGTCACTACAAGCAGAATTCTAGAGACTTGTGCCTCCCATTTTGCTCAAGCTGTGAATGCCACCAAATTGCTAAATCTTTGAAATTTCAATTTCTTGCTTTATAATAGCTATTTCAAATAATTGAATTATTTTTTCAATTAATGTAACTCAACTTCTATTTATGTAATCCACATACCTAGATTTTAAAAGCATTAGAGTGTTTGTAACAAACCTAATGTTCACTCCAAAGTTTTCACCTAATTTTTTTCTCAAAAAGTGAATAACACAAGTTTCTAAAACAAGGAAATGTTTTTTTTTCCTTTTCAATAACATAATTACGCATTGCATAAATAATTTCCACATCTCATTGTATTATTAAAATAAAATTACATAATTCCAAGTAGATGAAACTCATCTTTTCAAATACATATATTACAATTGATCCATGATCATATTCATATACAAATTCATAACTTACAAGAGCTTAGTGGTTAAGGTGTCCTCATTTGGATCACACTTCTTCTATTCCACAAGTCTTGA
>VDFB02000008.1:292242275-292253306 GCA_007258455.2 Sequoia sempervirens
ATTTGTTTGCAGGGTCATCTACATAATCAAACTTTCAAAAATCATCTTTGCTGTTTTCAAACATAGTCTAATTAGGGGGATTAAACCTCACTGTTTGTTGTGGTTGCTTATTTTTGTGTTACCCAAGGGGGCATTGATTTGTTTTCACTTTCCCCTTGCACTTCGTGTGAGCCTGGGGAGTAGTTGGAAATAGTTAGTGTCTTCTTTTTAGTGGGACCTGCTTGGGGATTTCATCACCCCAAGGGACGATTCCAACCACGTGTACCGGCGGGGTATATAAAGGGGGGAGAACGAAAGTTGTACTCCAATCCAGTTGCATCGTAATTGGCGGAGCGTCGAAGCTAGGGTGATACCTAGATAGACGTGAAGAGTTGGTCTGAGCCCTTCAGTATCTCGCTGGGGTTCCCGACTCACGTTTGTGACAGACTGGTGTTCACGGTTGTGCCTCACGTACTGAGAGTATATCGAGGACTCCCTAGAAGCCTTGTGCATCCTAGATTAAGACTTTTCCTTGCCATACCCGTAATATTAATCATAGGATTGTGCTTGCTTGAGGTGTTATCTCATGAAAAATCTGTCAAATTTTTGATACTTTGGACTTGTTTTATCATTTTGTGTCCTTGCCATAGCCTTTGCCATCAAAAATCAAGCTTTGTCCCTGCAGAAACATGGTAGCGCCCTATGTAGAAATGCGGTAGCACCCCCGCAGAAACGCAGTAGCGCCCCCACAGAAATGCGGTAGCGCCCCTAATTTACTGTAGAAAGCTGTCTACACCCCTGATTTTGCTGGAAACGCCCCTGATTTTGCTGGAAACGCCCCTAATTTTACTGGAAACGCCCCTGATTTTGTTGGAAACGCCCCTGATTTTGCTGGAAATGCCCGTGATTTACTGCAGAAAGCTATCTACACCCCTGATTTTATTGCAGAATGTTGACTACGCCCCTTTAACTTCCCGGGGCTGTCATTTACAAACCGTACGTCGAATCAACTTCATTCAAAAACCAAAGTTGCTTAGTTTTTCAAGCTCTATCCAGTGGTACCTTCCATTTTTTCCTATCAATAATTCAACCATCCCAGGGTGGCCACGCCCTGCATCGCCCGAGGCTGTCATTTACAAACCGTACATCAAATCAACTTCGTTCCAAAAACCAAAATTGCTTAATTTTTCAAGCTCTATCTAGTGGTACCTTTTGTTTCTTCCTATCTAATCAAACCAATCCATTCCTCTAATCAAATAATCAATCCAAGCACACCAATCCGATCAAGTTCATCCAATCACAATTATCTAATCAACATCGTCTAATCATTTGATCCTATCCAATCAAACCGATCTAGTACTTTAATCAAATTCATTAAATCATCTACCCGATCCAATCATCTATCTACCGAATCCCATCCAATCATCCTAATTTGAGATTTTGTCCAATTCTGATACTAAGCTTGACCAAAATCCCGATTTGAGCTTTAATCCGTTCCCATCCAAAATATTTTATCCATCATCTTTATCCTTTCATCATCATGAACCCTCACCCTCCATCAATAGTGGTCAAGGGAAACCCTAATTACGTAGACGATGATAACGAAAGTCTTGTCAATCAAGAAGAATATGACATAGATCCCCTTGATGCTATCATCGCTAGTAAGCTTTCTCCATCCACTTTCCACAATCCAAATCATGCTCCTTATGCCCCCTTTGATAATGGATATCCAATATCTTCTTCATCCCCATATTTGTCATGTCATTCATCTACACCATCCTCTTATACAACATCTACATCCTCTTATCCTAATTTTCCATCCCAATACTCCTATTACAATTCCCCATCCATGTCCCCCCATTGTAATCCTCTTTCCCAATCTTCCCATACTAATCCTACATCTGCACCCTTTTACCTTAATCCTACATCCATGTCTCCTCATCCTAATCCATCATCCCAATATTATAATCCATCCCCCACATCCTCTTTGTCCCACTACACCACCTTATATCCCTTTGTCCTAATCCACAATCCATGTCCCCCCCTATCTTAATTCACCACTCCAATATCCTTACCTTAACCCTCCATCCAATCCTAGTCCTCCATCCAATCCTATTCATCCATCTACTCCTAGTCCTCCATCCAATTTTAATCCCCCATCTACTCATAGTCCTACATTCAATCCCATTCCTCCATCTAACCCTAGTCCACCAATCTATAATCCCTCATCTATTTCTACCACCCCAGCTAAGCCAACCATATGCAAGTCTCTCATTTTAGAAGTTCTCCAAGGACTAATTACAAAGAAGCCATCCCCAACTCCACATCTTGAAGTCATGGAACCATGCCATCTAGATCCATCATCCACGGTCACTAGTGATGAGACCCTTCTCCATACCACACCTATTATTGACGTTACCACCCATAGTGTTGCTCAAACCATTGAAACCATTGAACCCAATAAATCCATTGCACCCCCATCTCCTACTATGAGAACCACTGAATCCATCGAAGACACCCAATTCCAATCCACTCCCTCTACTCCTAGATCCACCCAAATCCAATCCACTCCTCCCACTCCTAGTGGCACTAAAACCCATTCCAATGAACCTCATGAATCTTTCATCCCTCCATCTTCCCCACTTGAAGAGTCCCAACAAGACTCTGTTACCATGCCTCCTGCACATGATGAGTCACGCCAAGAGTCTAATCCAAAGCATGCCAGTATATCCCCTTCTCCAGATCAAGATCCTCCCATCCCATCTAGTCCGCCTCAAGATCACAGTCCCCCATCCATTCCATCCCATGATCCCCTTGTCATTCAAGCTTCCACTACTCCATCTCCATCTCCATCTCCATCGCATGAGCCTACTACCACAAATCCAGATCCTATCATGGTCCCTACTCCCTCTCCTGATGCTGCGATCCCATCATCTCCCTCTCATAATCCCCCATCATCGCCTAAAACTGCTATACCTACACCGCTTGTCTATCCCCTTGGTCCTCTCACATTCCTCCATGGTGGTCTCCTCGCAGAAGAAAAACAAAACATATGCACCAACCCTCCTCTTCCACCTAATAATGAACTCGCATCATTCTTCCAGAATAACAAAAATCCTATCCTAGATTGAATACTCAAGAAAATGAGCTATCAAGGAAAAGGTTTAGGCCTTCATGAGCAAGGTATTATAGAGCCCATCCAAGCTAAAGAACACTTGTATCCGCAAGGTCTTGGATGTACTACTCATGACTTGCAATCCAAAAATGTTGGTACAACCTCTAAACGTCCTCAACGAGCCTTTTCCAAAAGAAATATGGGCTCTTCCCATCGCCCCACTAGATCATATGTGGCCATCCCTCCTCCTCTATCGTATCGCCTCAAAACCACCGTCCATATTCCTCCCTCATCTGCTCCATCCATTTTGGGTCCTTACATCCCTCCATCTACCATCTCTAATCCTCCATCTACCATGCCCTTGTTTCCTCCAAGTCCTACGTCTATTTTGGGCCCCTATATCCCAAAATCACCTCCTCCATCTCATCCCCATCCATCCTTTCATCCATCCATCACCTATCCATGCTCACTGGCACCATCCCCACTCTATGCTCCCCTACTCAGGATCAACAAAGGCACGCACTGCATAATCAATCCATCCACATATCATCCTAAAAATCCTACCTCCATCCCTCCATTCATGTGTCCTCCACATCATCCATCCATTCACACCCATCCCATTGCTACTAAAAGCACTTTGGTTGTTAAAGGAAAAATGCATAAATCTAAGCATCCACATGAATTTATGGCTCCCCATGTCCCCTCTAAAATACATGGTGAAGAGAAGAAAAATCTAAATCTAAATAAAATCTGTAGGCCACAAAGGCCCACCAAAGCAAAGATCAAAACCATGTGGATCCCAAAGAAAAAAGATGCAATGCCATCACATGAAAAATCAGTAAGAACATCCAAAGTCACTAATCCACAAGCTAATCATACACCCCTTTCATCTCCTACGTCTGTCTTGGGTCCCTATGTCCCGAAATTCACCATTCCATCTCCTCCATTATCCCCACATTCTCCATCCCTTAATCCTCTTATTTTTCCACATCCACCACCACATGTGTCAATGTTGGTCCTGAACACATCTCCCCATCACATATCTACCCCATCATTCTATCCATACCCTTTCCAGCATCCCATACATTATCCTATGTATCAACCCCATCAAATCCCTTTAATTCATCCTCATGCATAATCCATTTATCCTCATAAGGTTGTACCAACATCCAACAGTCACTTCAAACATGGGCTCTTAACACCTTGATCCTTATCACATGTCCTTACCCATCTCCTTCTGCATAACATCCAAAAATCCAAAAAAGTCAAAAAAGTCAAAAAAGTCAAAAAGTCAAAAAAGTCAAAAAAAAAAAGTAAAGAGAAATAATCCATCAAATGGTAAAAACTTGGAAAATAAGCGCCTTGGATAAGGACCATGATGAAAAATTAAAATGTGCATCATGTGAAATCCCAACTGTATTTCTTAAAGCAACTTCCACATGCATTCCCTCCATCCGCCATGCTTCTAGCTATGCACCCGCCTTCTCCTCAAGAAAGGCCCTTCATAACCTCTCCATCCCTCTCCTATTTTCCGCATCCTACCATCATATCCCATTTATCTCCCATTCCCTCCATCCTTCTTGCGATCTTGATCAAAATTGGGGCACCTATCTATGCATGCTTTGGACACCTATTGGTATACATTCCCTTCATCCATGCTCTATCATATTCCTTGGTCACCCATCCTATCCTCCTTTAGTTATCTCCTTTATCTTATCATCCACTTGTCTTACGGCCCTCATGCCTCATCATATATGACATATCTAGAGTGGGGGCATCTGCTTCCTTTATGACATAGTCCTTGGAGAAATCATCTATCATAACAGCATCCCTTCCATCTGCCCATCCTTGTCTTCGTATCCCTCTATCCTAGCATCCCTTTCATCTCCCAATCCTATCCATCTATCATAGCATCCCTTCCATCTCCCCATCTACCCTAGCATCCCTTCCATCTCTCCATCTATCCTCGCATTCATTTCATCTCTCAATCCGTATATTCCTATCCATCCAAACAATCCCTCCCATCCCGCACCCCTATATCTCTATCCATTCTTTCCTCTTTATCCTCATCCCATATCATCCCATCTCACAATCCCTTGTCATTGGTATCTGGCTATAGGCCTCCCCCCATGCAACCCAATGCCATTTATCTCATCGTCATCACCCCTGCTTCTCTTGTACATCTTTCCAATCCCCTATCACTTTTCATCCCTCCTCTATCTATCATATCATCCTCCCAAGTCATTTTACTGCTTTGGATAACTATCCCATCCCTGAGCTTTATATGATCGTCATCATCCTATCCAATCCAATAGGTCTATCCTATCTTGTCGTATCAGTCCCATCTTTTTATCTACTTATCTTATCATCATCCATCATCTTTTATCCATTGTTTTCCTTCGGTCTTGTCGAACTACGTTGCCCCTATGCTTTCACGTAGGCAAGGTCGATCATTTGATCTGCCCCCGGGGTTCCACTTTCACATCGACCTTCTTCATTGTCCGCTTTTCTCTTCTATCATCTACCATCAGTCTTTCTCCTTTTGTCCATCCTATCTTTACCATCCATCAAAGTCTCCATCTTGGTCAGTCGTCCACATTTCATCAAACTACGAGGGCTCTACGCTTTTACGTAGGCAAGGCTGATCTTTGATCGACCCTCGAGCCCCTAGGTCCTTAGGGTGTGTCAGTCCCATGTCTTGTCTTCCTTGTGTCGTGTCATCAAGCTATGCTCTTATCTAGCCGGTTCTTAACAAACAAGATCCACTTGTATCATGAAATCCAATCAATTTTGAACATCCCGCGTCATAACGATCTTTTAGCTTCATATCCATCATCTTCGGTCTCAACAGGATGCATCCTTCCTAATAGACCTCATCAATCCCATATATCCCCTCGATCCTATGGCAAAGGACATTTGAAATTGATTGCAATCTTTTGATGCTTTTGGATTTTGTTTATCATTTGAGCTCCCTATCATCACTTGTCAAGACCGCCATAATCCATCATATTATGGTGTGTTTTGATTGGTCAACATAGGGGCATATCTTGATCTTTTTATGTCTATTTGTGTCTTCTTGGTTGTCCTACGTAGTACCCACCAAGATCCCCGAGGTCTTGTGTTATGCTGGAGCATCCTTTTGTGCTTGTAGTTATCTCAATACCTGGCCCGACCAAGGTCTTTGTGACTTTGGGGTGTTGGGATATCCTTTTTGTCTGTTGTGTTTGTTTTATGCATTAGACACTAATTCACCTTGGTTCTTCATACCCCGGTGTCTTGTGTTTGATGCTATAGCAAAAACTAGTGCTCCAAAGATGATAAATTGCATTTAGAATTGCATCTCATTTTCCATTCTATCGTCTTGCATGTATCCCCCCATCCATTCATCCTTCATCCTTATCTTTATCCAATCTCCATCTATTCCACTTAGCCTGAATCATCTAATCATATCCTTTCTCTTGTCCCCAGTCTCATTGTCAGCCTTGACCCATCATCATCATTATCCATTAGTATCATTCTGGTGTTGTTTTGGGATGTATCCTTCCCTCATCAACAACACTTTCATTATCATCATCATCGGGAGGTATTTTTCCCTATCCTTTTGTGGTGTTTTGGGATGTATCCTTCCCTCATCAATACCACTCAGTGGGATGTATCATTCCTTATCCTTTTGGTGTTGTCTTGGGATGTATCATTCTCTCATCAACAACACTTTCATCATCATCATCGGGAGGTATTCCTCCCTATCCTTTAGTGGTATTTTGGGATGTATCATTCCCTCATCAATACCACTCAGTGGGATGTATCCTTCCCTATCCTCATGTTGTTTCGGGATCCTTCAATCCTTCATTGACAACACTCCATCCATCATCAACCCATTTTGGCTTGTACCTTGACTGGGGCAACATCACCTTTTGTCCTCAAATCCATTTGTGCTTCATCCATTTCCATATCACTTACTCTCTTCCCCATCACCTTGCATCATCTTCCTCATCTCCCCTTGCATCACATCATCTATTTCAAGAGCACACACATGTTCTCTTCAACCCGCATGTCCTCTCGAGGGGGCATCCTTCATCCCTAATTTTCATCATTTTCTTTTTCCCTTCCTAGTCACTCCTTTGGATGACTGGGGCATCTTTTCCAATCTAACCATCTTCTTCTAGGTTCTATATTTTAATATTCTTTGAAATGATGCTACTTCGTAACACCATCTCAAAGAGGGGCAAAATGTAGACATCCAAATTTGACACTTAATTTATCCAAATCTATCACTTTTCGTCTAAACATCCTCTTATATGAGTTAATTAAGTAATATTATTATTATTTAATTAATATCTTTAATTCTCACAGCCCCAAGGTATTTAATTAATAATTAAATACCTTTTACCCTCCTCTAATCCTTCTTCTTTTTCAAATAAATTAAATAAATACATACTTATTTAATTCCTCACATGTCATTTTCATCTAATCCTAATCCATCTCCTAATTTTTCATAGGGATGTGCACATGCCTAATCTCTTGATTAATAGATGTGTCACATCCTCCAACTTTTGCAAGTTGGCTTTTAATCCTCATTTATCTTCTAATTACTAATTAATTAAGCCTAATCGCCCCTCCTCGAGGAATTTTTTAATTCTTTTTATTCTTCCTAGATTCCCTTCTTTTATATGTGAATTTTTAATTCACATTCCATTCTTCCAAGGCTTCTAGAACCTTGGACTTTGTCACAATCTCCACATGTGACCAAGTCCCACCTTTGGAGCCCACCTTTACCCTCTCTAGACATACCTAGGAATGTGAATTTTTTAACTACATTTATATCCCTAACCACCTTTCCTTTCCCATGTAGATTTTAAGGAATTCCAAAATTCCTCAAATGTCCCTTTCACTCCCACTTGGGACAAGAAATCCCTTTTGTGGAAATCTCCTCACTCCCCAAGGTGCATGTTCTTTCCACCCTCATGTACCTTTTTGACACACCTCACCTCCATCATCTCACATCCCCTTGTCCACTTCACCCTCCACATGTCAAGATGTGAGGGCTTGTGGGTTCTCAACCCACCATAGCCCTTCATCTTGGCCTTGTTGGAGCAATCTTGACCGTTGAATTCTCTAGAGAGTTCAAATTCTTCTATAAATACCCCCTCCTCAAGGGCATTTTCAACACTTTTAGATTTGAGCAACTACATGCTGTCCATTTGAATCCTCAATCCTTTTCCATCATCTAGTTATCTTTGTTAATCATTTGCACCTCCAATCTTACATTTAGACATTCAAGTAATCATCTAAGGAACACACAACCAATCCAAGCAAGGGCCAATCAAAGAGACATCAACAACAAGGGAGGTAAAATTGTTTGTGTTGCACTTTGTTTACATTCCTTTTCGTTGTATCAATCTTTTGGCTAATCTTGAGGTGTCCTTGGTATTTTGTCATTTCCATTTATTAGTTATTTTGCACATTTAGAGTAGTAGAAATATCAAGGTATACACTAATAACAGGCAAATTTGCTTCCTCTTAGCACGAACCTGCTATCCACAGGGGCGATCCCATTCTTGGTCCAAGTCATTCCATTAGTTGTTTTCCATCGAATTCGCCCCATTTTCACAGAACAGGAAAATTTTCCCTTGTCAGGGGCGAACTGATTGTTAGTCTAAGTTAGTCTGTCCATCTGTTTGTTCATCAAATTCGCCTGTTATCTTAGGACAAGTGAATTTGCTAGACCTTTTGGGCGAATTTTCTCCATTTAGGGGTAATTTTTCTCCCCATTTGAGTCTTTGTCCATTTGTCGAACATGCGATCACGTTTTTAGGAAAATTCATTCCCCGTTCATACTGTTTGAGAAATAAGCGAGTTTGTTACCCCAATAGGTGATCTTGAAAGTCAAATTTTTCCATTTTCTTGAGATTTTCCAAGGTTTAGGTGAAGTTGTCACTGTTTTGGGTGAATCTGCTAAATTTTGGGTGAACATGTAAAGTTTTAGGTGAATTTTCTAAGGTTTTGGGCGAACCTATTAGTTAGATAGGTGAATTTGATTTGTAGATTCACCTGTCTCTTGT
Source organism: Sequoia sempervirens (assembly GCA_007258455.2). Taxonomy (NCBI): domain Eukaryota; kingdom Viridiplantae; phylum Streptophyta; class Pinopsida; order Cupressales; family Cupressaceae; genus Sequoia; species Sequoia sempervirens. The sequence goes on from VDFB02000008.1 coordinate 292,251,432, forward strand.
GTCCTCCTAGATTCAAGTGAATTTGATCTATCAGATAGGTGAATTTTCTTGGAAATTTTGCCCATTTCCTGAATCCCCCAAAACTTAGGTGAATTTGATTGTCTGAACAGGCGAGTTTGCTAAACACGGAGGTGAATTTTCTCACTATGGATAGGAAAATTTGTGACCTCAAGAGGTGAGGTTGCTTGACACAAAGGCATATCTGTTTCCCATACAAATTCTAGAACGTGAATCCTTTAGGCTACTAAAAGTTTGTTGTTTTCCAAGTCTTTTGCCGCAATCAAATTTTTTTTATCACCTTCCATTTGCCCACAATCTTCACTTTAGTCCATCTGCATTTTCTAAAAGTCATTTGTTCATCATCCAAATCATATAGGTGCATCTTAGAACATCTCTAGATCGCATGTCCATCATCATATCATCAATCCCAATCCTCTAGATTACATTTTAGAGGTCTTTATCCAAGTTGTCTTAGGTGCTTGGTCCCGATCGCCTTCATCTGCATCTACTTTGGATTGTCATCCATCCTGAGTTAGTTATTATCCACGACCCAATCAATCCACTTCCATCTTGAGGTGGATTCAGTGTTGTAATCATCCATTTGTCCTTTAATCCGATCAATCAACACCTTGTGTCACCTAGTTTGATCTCTGAACTTGGTCTAGAATCCATTTCATCATCCTATATAATCAATCATCCAGTCCTATTGATTGTTTCATCTCATCAATCGATCTCATCCAATCCAATCATACCCCTCATCCAATCATCCAATCAATTGATCCTTCATCTGGTCTAATCAATCCTCTAATCATTATTTAGGTCATCCCTCCATTGCATCTTATAGTGTAGCCTCATCTTAGCTCATATGGTAGTTTTACACTTTTATGCCCATTCAAACTCGATCACAGGAAAAGAAACTAACGACTAAACAACAAGGTCAAGGTTCCTAGCCTAACATCCCTTTGGATCCTAATAATGGTGCCTCATCACAATCCAATATCGATGTCTAAAACACTTTGCCACCTGGTGATGAGAACATGGTCAATTAGCCTGAAGTCACCATTGATGAGTACCTTAGCTATCCCACTAATGTTCAGATGATAGATCACCTCCTTAATGAGCATGAAGAAAAAATCCTTGCCACCTTGCTCTTAAAGGGAGTCAAACCGCCACCTGACTTTGACATGACCCAATACATCAACACTCCACCTCCTCCAATGTCTCAGAACCCCCAAAATTCATAAAACATTATGAGAAATTCATACGTCCCTGAGGGTCCACCCATAGACAATTGGTATCAACCTGGGTTCGAGAATGTTGTGCTTTATCAAGTCGGCAACATTCCTCGCATTCTGATTTTAGTCCTGGGAGAACAACTTGATCCAAATGATCCCCTTGCTTATGGAATGTCGCCGAATCTTCCACCTCCACCACCTACTATGTGAGTCCAGCAAGGTTCGACCCCTATACCATCTCCACCACCACTCCCACCTAATCAACTAAGTCAACCACCCATCAATGCTGGGGGTAATCCTTTCCTTGAACTACCACCACCTCCAAGAGCTACACCTACATCAAACCTACGACCACCACCCTTTACATCTTAGCAGCTGCCCCAAGGAAACATCCCTACTTTCTAGCAACCTCCGATTAACCCACAATAGTCCACTATCTCACAACCACCTCACCAATAGGTGGCATAGCACACTGCCATCCCATCTCAAGTACCACAGCATACCGCTACAACCATCTCATCTCAATCACCTCACCAACAACCTCTACAACAAAACATCCCAGTTTCGCAACAAAATATTCCAATCCCATAGCAACATACTGTTGTTCCCACACAACCCCCTCATCAAGCAACATAGGCTA
>VDFB02000008.1:292253406-292319106 GCA_007258455.2 Sequoia sempervirens
CCCTTTATATACCCCACCGGTACGCGTGGTTGGAATCGTCCCTTGGGGTGATGAAATCCCCAAGCAGATCCCACTAAAAAGAAGACACTAACTATTTCCAACTACTCCCCAGGCTCACACGAAGTGCAAGGGGAAAGTGAAAACAAATCAATGCCCCCTTGGGTAACACAAAAATAAGCAACCACAACAAACAGTGAGGTTTAATCCCCCTAATTAGACTATGTTTGAAAACAACAAAGATAATTTTTGAAAGTCTGATTATGTAGATGACCCTACAAACAAATGTTAGTTGTCCTCTTTTTCGCCTTTGGTCAAATTTTGCCACAATATGCTGCAAAAACGTTAGTGAAAAATAGCAATATTCTTTCCAGAACAACGTTAGAGAGTTATCACGCGAATATAGCAAAAAACTAGAGCAAAAACGAAGTCAAAACACCTATTTTACCTTCCGAACTGTGTTGTTTTGGGGCGCTGCCGCGCTTCTGTGAAGGGCGCTGCCGCAGTTCTGTGAAGGGCGCTGCTGCGGGTCTCTGAAGGGCGCTACCGTACTTCTGTGGGGGCGCTACCGCACTTCTGCAGGGGCGCTACCGCACTTCTATGAGGGTGCTACCGCGCTTCTATGGGGGCGCTACCGCACTTCTACAGGGGCGCTACCGCGCTTCTGTGAGGGCGCTACCGCACTTCTGTAGGGGCGCTACCACACTTCTGTGAGGGCGCTACCGCGCTTCTGTGAGGGCGCTGCCGCACTTCTGTGGGGCGCTACTGCACTTCTGCGAGGGCACTACCGCACTTCTGTAGGGGCGCTACCGCACTTCTGTGAGGGCGTTACCGCACTTCTGTGAGGGCGCTACTGCACTTCTGTGAGGGCGCTACCACACTTCTGTGAGGGCGCTACCGCACTTCTGTAGGGGCACTACCACACTTCTGTGAGGGCGCTACTGCACTTCTGTGAGGGCGCTACCGCACTTCTGTGGGGGCGCTACCGCACTTCTATAGGGGCGCTACCGCACTTCTGTGGGGGCGCTACCGCACTTCTGTAGGGCCGCTACCGCACTTCTGTGAGGGCGCTACCGCACTTCTGTGAGCTTTTCCTACAAAATTTTTAACTCGAAAAGACGTTAAATGCAAGACCCGTGTGTGGGTCCCACCGAACGTGCCAGAAATGTATACCCTGATATTTCTACTGCTCTAAATGTGCAAAATAACTAATAAATGGAAATGACAAAATACCAAGGACACCTCAAGATTAGCCAAAAGATTGATACAACGAAAAGGAATGTAAACAAAGTGCAACACAAGCAATTTTACCTCCCTTGTTGTTGATGTCTCTTTGATTGGCCCTTGCTTGGATTGGTTGTGTGCTCCTTAGATGATTACTTGAATGTCTAAATGTAAGATTGGAGGTGCAAATGATTAACAAAGATAGCTAGATGATGGCAAAGGATTGAAGATTCAAATGGATAGCATGTAGTTGCTCAAATCTAAAAGTGTTGAAAATTCCCTTGAGGAGGGGGTATTTATAGAAGAATTTGAACTCTCTAGAGAATTCAACGGTCAAGATTGCTCCAACAAAGCCAAGATGAAGGGCTATAGTGGGTTGAGAATCCACAAGCCCTCACATCTTGACATGTGGAGGGTGAAGTGGACAAGGGGATGTGAGATGGAGGTGAGGTGTCAAAAAGGTACATGAGGTGGAAAAAGGACATGCACCTTGGGGAGTGAGAGGATTTCCACAAAAGGGATTTCTTGTCCCCAAGTGGGAGTTGAAAGGACATTTGAAGAATTTTGGAATTCCTCAAAAATCTACATGGGAAAAGGAAAGGTGGTTAGATATAAATGTGAATTAAAATTCACATTCCTAGGATGATCTAGAGGGTAAAAGGTGGCTCCAAAAAGGTGGGACTTGGTCACATGTGGAGATTGTGACAAGTCTAAGGTTGGTCACATGTGGAGATTGTGACAAGTCCAAGGTTCTAGAAGCCTTAGAAGAATGGAATGTGAATTAAAAATTCACACATAAAAGAAGGAATCTAGGAAGAATAAAAAGGAATTAAAAATTCCTTGGAGGACGATTAGGCTTAATTAATTAGTAATTAGAAGATAAATGAGGATTAAAAGCCAACTTGCAAAAGTTGGAGGATGTGACACATCCTAATCAAGGATTAGGCATGTGCACATCCCTAATGAAGAAATTAGGAGATGGATTAGGATTAGATGAAAATGACATGTGAGGAATTAAATAAATGTAATATTTATTTAATTTATTTGATGAAAAGAGGATTAAGGAGGGTAAGGTATTTAATTATTAATTAAATACCTTAGGGATTTGGCAGAATTAAAGATATTAATTAAATAATAGTAATATTATTTAATTAACTCGGATAAAAGGATGTTTAGATGAAAAGTGATAAATTTGGATAAATTAAGTGTCCAAATTTGGATGTCTACACTTAGAAAATAGGTGAATTTGACAAAAAATTACTGACGAGTTTTCCTAAAGACTGGACAAACTCGCTTGTTCTAGATAACGGGCGAAAATGGGGTCACCCAAAAAGTGACCCACAGGAAAATTTGCCTCTAACAAAGAAAAATTTGCTCAAATAGATGACCTAGACTAGACTGGAAGTGGAATCACCCTTTTGCAGGGAAAAATTGCCTGTCTATAATGCAAATTCACCTCTGAAAGTAGGGGCTAACTGTGGCAAAGGATGAAAAAGCATGACAAACAGCAAACAGGAGGCTAGGCTGACTCAACTAAAAATAAAAGCACTGATATAACACAATGAAGACAAGCCAAGCAACACAATCCTAAAATGAGTGATATGGGTTTACAAAATTGATGTAGGCCCACCACCTTGAGCGAACAACCCAAGGTTAATACTCTGTGATACCAGGGCGGTTATCTAGATCACCCTTTCTCGCAAAGGCTGATAGCTAGCATTCCAGTGTCACAGGGTCATCAATAGATGCCACGAGCTCACCTTCACACTCTCACTCAAGGACTATCATAGTCCACCACGAGGCTTTCTATCTCAACCCAAGGGAGTACGTGGTGAGTAACTTTGGGGTACAGTGCACATCCCTTGCACTACACCAAGCCATTGCTAAAACATGGGTCTCTATCTAGGTTGAACAAGGCTATCTTGTGAGTCCCTGATATACGCACAGTATGTGGGGCACAACCATGAACACCAGCTCGTCACAAGGGTGAGTCGAGAGCCCCAACAAGGTACTAGAAACTCATACCAACTCTTCACATCTTACCTAGGTATCACCCTAGTTTTGACGCTCCGCCAAACATGACATGACTGGATTGAGGTACAACTTTCACTCTCCCCCCTTTATATACTCCACCGGTAACCGGTGGTTGAAATCGTACCCCAGGTGATGAAATCCCAGACATGTACGACTAAAGGAGGAAGATACTAGATGTTTTTGGTTGGTCCCTAGGCTCGCATGTAGTACAAGGGGAGAGCTTGGGCGCACTAACACCTCCTAGGTAGACTCAATTGGACTAGAGTAAACTATGATTTCTCATCACCTAGGATCACTAAATGGCACAAGGGGATTGGATATGTCAACAGTCCACTCACAATCACAAAAAGCAAGTTAATTGACCCTCTAATTAATCTACGTGTGCCTAGCTAGTATCAAAAAACAACAGACAAACTACCTAAAAATCTTAGATTGATGGTTCTACAAAAAATGCATTAGTAGTTTGTAGCCACCGGTCTTGGACGGACGAGAACAAGTTGCACAAATCATTAGCAAAAAATGAGGCACACTCACAAACAGATGAGTTAGTAGGTCAATATCTGAAACTGAAATCGAATGAAAGCTGAAAATTGGAAAGCAAAGTCTTGGATTTACCTCAGATTTGCCTCTATGTGAGGCAATTTCACCCGTTCTGGAAAGAAAATTTGCCCCTGTACTAAGAAAATTTTCCCTTTCTTCTGATCAAAATTTCATGTCTGCTACCGGAGCACTTTTGCCTGTTTCTGGCACTGACTACAAATTCGCCTTTTTGCCAGAGCAAATTCATCTATTCTTGGAACTGAATGCAAATTCGCCCTTCTACTAGAGCAAATTTTCCTGTGACTTCATATTTTCCCTTCCTTAAACAAATGGGCAAATTTTCCAGCAGCAAATTTTCCTCTGTTACGAGCAGATTCACCCCTCCTAGTAGGTTCACATGTTTCCTAGTGCAAATTCACCCCTGCATGTAAACTTGAACCTGTAAAACTCAAACAACAGAAAATGTAAAGTGCAGACCCATGACGTGGGTCCCACCAGGTGTGCCAGAAATATGTGCAGTATTTAATATCTAGTCTAAAATGTAAAATGAAAATAAATACAAGCAAGATAAATGCAACAACACCTCAAGATTGCCCTAGTTGAACTTGAACAAAATGAAATACAAAACAAAGTATGTTACCTTGCCCAAGTTGATCAAATGGTTGGCCTTGTTGATTCATTCGATTGTGTGCTCCTTCGGATGGCAAATAACATGAAAATGGATGCAAAATGATGCACACGAGATGAGGGATGCAATGATGCAAATGGGTACGTGAGTAGATGCAAGATATGGATGCAAAATGAGCTCAAAATTTGCAGCAATGGAGTATGCTTGTGGAGGCTTGAAGGCTTGAATGCTTGAATGGTGAATTGTCAAATGAGGGCAAAATCCTCTAATTTTAGGGGAAATTTCTCTAAGGAATGGAGGACTAGGATTTATCCAACATGGACAAGATCAAGGGCTAGGGTGAGTTGAGGACTCACAAGCCCTCACATCTTGCCATGTGTCCAATGATATGATAAGGGGGTGATGAGGTGGAGGTACTTGAAGGTACCTTGGGATTGGGACAAGATCTCCTCATAAAGCAGGTCCTTGTCCCCATGTGGGAGATGTGACACATGAGGAATTTAAAATTCCTCAAATATCCTTATGGGGAAGAGGAGAGGAATTAAAAATTCCTAAAATGCATGGGGGGAATAAAAGTGAATATTAAATTCACTTGGGGGAATGAGTTGCCTTGTCCAAATGGAAAAATCCATTAATGAGAAATCCATTTATGGCATGGGGGTATGCCATAAATTGCATAAGGATTAGGTTGACCTAATCATGCAATTAAGGTTATGCAAACATGTGACTAGGAAGGCCTAGGAAGGGTTAAGAGCAAGTTGCAAATTATGGAGGATGTGACATTAATTATAATTAAAGGTGTGCATATCTTAATCATGGATTGATTAAACTAATCTATATTAAAGGGATATTATGGAGGATGGGACAAGGAGAGAGAAAAAGTGAATTTAAAATTGATTTAAATTCAAAAGGCCAAGTGACTAAATTAAATAAATTGAGACATTTATTTAATTTAGAGAAGAAGGGGAATAAAAGGTAAAGTATTTAATTATTTGATTAAATACCTTAGGACATTAGAAAAAGGGGAAATATTAATTAAATAAATTATTTAATTAATGTTGATGGGGAATGTGGGATAAACGAATAAAAGGGATGAATTTGACCATACGAGAGTGGTCAAATTTGGATGTCTACACCTAGAAACAAAAAAATCATCTTCCTTATCTCTTTTCTAATAAAGTCTCGAAGAATCATAGGTTTGTTGGATTTCTGAATCAATATTAAAACAATGGTTAATCAATATCCATTTCATTCTACTTCTATCCATCTTATTCTTTTATATTTACTAACATTTTTATCCAGGTATCGAATCTGTGGGATATGTATCAAAATATACATTAGGTTACACATGGTTGATGACTGTATACATCATAAAATCTATTTATAACAAATATTTGATATTTCTAAAGAAGTATCTTTGTGTCCTCTTTAAGTTGAACCAATCTCATAGCTTTGTCATGATCTCGACCCAAAAAAATCAAAATTTCCACTCAATATCTCGAGGGGGCAGTATACCAGCATAAATTGCTTCCACTAGGTCACAATGGGGCATTTGAAAAAATATGATTTTTTAAATTTTTTATCTGAGTAGTAGCATTGATCTAAAAAGCGTCAATCTTTGAACCAATGTAACAAGTACTTCGCTTCAAAGAGGGGAAAACTGTAAACACTTAAAATTGTCCTGATCAATATCATGCATCTAAATTCAATTATTAATATCATTTTCATCTCGATTCAACTCTTTTTGACTATTTAATTAAATAATCTTAATTGTTTAATTAAATTCATCATTTTCCTCTATTAATTGAATAATCAACATTGTTAGGTTAATTCACCCTTTTCATACTAATTTTCATCCCGTTTAATTAAATAATGTGGATTATTTAATTAGATGCCCTAAGTCCTCTTATTTGATTAAAAAATCTAAATTATTTAATTAAATGTCCTTAATTCTCTCTTTTAATTAAATGAGTTAATTATTTAATTAAATCTTTTAATTCCTCCATCATGCACAAGTAAATAATATCCTAATTATTTAATTGACTAATTTCTTTCATCCCTCTAATTTCTCCCACTTGCAAAGGAATATTCCCATTGAATATTCCTCCATTTCAAATTCAAACCATTTCCCTCTTAAATGGAAATATCTTGCACATTCCTCCTAGATTTTAGTATTTGTGTTTCTTCAAATCAATTTCAACCATTGATTAAATTCATCAATCTATGTCAATTTTCAATCTCTTCCATGGATTGAATCCTTGATACATGTCAATTCCTTTTATTCATTTTCATCCATTGATTAAGTAAATTCAACTTGGTCATTTACTCACTCAATTTTCTTATAAATAGCCTTCATTTCTTGAGCAATTCATCCACATTCATTAGAGCATCTTCATTATAGTTATTTTCGTGGCAATCCTTATGAGCATTTGGTCTATTTGCATCCATTTTAACCAATTTAGAGTTTAATTTTTCATCAATTCTCCATTGGAGCATCATCTTCAACCTTGTTTCAATCAAGGGACTAGGAAAGGGTTGATATTCCACATCAATTCAACACCAATCCCCCAATGGGATGAGGTTTGATGTATTGATTAGGTTTTCCTTTGTAGCATTTCATTAATCTTTGATGTTTTAACAGTTTCCTAGCTTAATATTTCAAGAATTTCATTGGAAACATGACTTAATTAGTTAAATCTTGGTTTAACTCTTATAATTCAATCATGTTTAGCTTAGTTCATGATCATGTTCACACATCTACATAAAGGTTAACTAGATAGGTAGAGGTTCTTTCAACCCTCCTTGCTTCCTTTCCATTGTTATTATTTACTTTTTCCTAATCATGATGTTGATTGAATTATTTTTGGGAATATCCTCAAAGATTTTCTTTGGAATCTTAGGAGAATCTTGGAGGATTTATTTTTTGTAAGTTTATACCACCAAGACTCCTTCTTGGTTGATGCCTCTATTTTCAAATGTTTGAGTTAGGCAGGTTTTGAGAATAAATATTCTATGAGGTCCTCTTTTTCCAACCATGTAAAAAAAGGAGAAATTTGTTTACTATATTTTTATTAAGAAAATAAAATAAAACAAAAAGGGTATTTTTTGAACTCCTAATAACACCTAGTGTAAGAACACAAACAATCCTTGACAATGACAACAAAAAGTGATGAGTTGTCGTCAAGTATCGTACTTTAATCAATTATCATTTTGATCAAGGTGGTGTCTGAGACTTTCTACAAAAGGATTTCAAATATCTAATCCTATAGAAAGTAATTACATTAATATGTAGGCTTAATTAAGAAGTGTTTGTGGTTGTAAGAGTATAAAAGAAAATAGGAAATGTAATTTACGAAATTGGGAAATTTAATCTATAGGATTTAGGAAAGTTAACTAAATATCTACTAAGACATAACAAAATATTCTAAACTAATGAATATTGATAACATAAATTGAACTATCTATTTATTTTTCTTGTTTTTTAGAGAAAAAGAAAAAGAACATAATTTCAACATAAAATGAAAGATTTTGAAGTAGGTTCTCTTATTAAAAAAAAGGATTTTCAACATGAAATTAATAATCTATTCTAGAGCTATAGTTTACATAGTCTTTTACATAAACATAAACTCATACAAAATACAACAAATATGACAATGCACATATTTAACCTGTAGGTTTATAATAACATGAACTATGCAAACATAAATTAACAACAAACTTAAAATACTTATCTCTACTTGTACGTCTAAATCCTCAATTGAGTGGCTAGCTCAATAGAGGTTTTGAGTTTCTTAATTTACAAAATCATCCACAACATGCAATCATACTTTCAACAATCATCAGATAGTCATTCAACATACTCTCTATTATTTATTTCATAGAGAAATCATATATCACACAAAATTATAGAATTGTCATTACTATCTATCACAAAGATAATTTTTTAATATATCTTATTTCCTAGATTTAAGGCATCATGGTGACACATGTTACACCCTATTTCTAAGTTACCAAATTTGTTTTACCTTAATGAGTAAATATGATTTTAATGCAAGATTATGACTTTAATATGTTTAATGGATGAATTAAATGTATGAATATACATTATGATGAATTACTCAAGTTAAATGCTTTAATGATGCTTTTGATATATGATGAATATGATTTATATGTATCAACTAACTATGTACTTGTTGCACTAAGCTGGATGCAAGAAAGGTTCGATCCCTCTAGAGGGGGAGGGAGAGTATCACCCAAAAGAGGAAGTTGGTATGGAAACCATTGGTGTACCTATCTGAGTAGACACACACACACTGACTGCATAGGATAGATAAGCCTTCTCGATTCAATCTGAGCTTTTGCGTTGGTAAGTGTTAAACCATGTTGATAGCTTTTTGGGTTGATAGGAATGATCGATTAGATACCTTTAATTCTCTTTGATTGTTTAGTTGATTTGAGTTATAGTGTTAAAATCCTTTTGATGAGCATGAGATATATATTGTGTATTTAAATATATATAAATGGATACATATATATTAAATGTGTGTATATATATATATGTGTGTGTGTGTGTGTATGGTAACCCATATATATGAATGTATGTGTGTATGAGCATGCGTGAATAGAAATTTCTATGTATACCCATACATAGATACGTCGTACATATGCAAATATTTTCATATATATATATATATATATATATATACACACATATTTAATTAGACGACTAATATATATATATATATATATATAATATGCAATGTTATATGCATATTATTGTTGTTTTAAATATGTAATGGAAGCCATAATTAATAGAAATGAAACCTGTTATCAATTAGATTTGCACCCTACTGAATACAAGATTCAACAATCTAATGACACATGGAAACCTTCTTCAAATGTGGGTGATCTGAACAAAGAAGGAGTCTCCAGAGTGAGCTGGTTCTCCGAATGGTGAATACTATTCTAAGTAGTTTCTAGGAAAAGGGATAGAAGGATAGCTTGAAAATAAAATCTAACACTAACTGATGGTTAACTGTTATTTCTGAAAAATCCAAATTTTACCACTCACAACAATTCCTCTATTACAATAGTTCTCACAATCTCATTGGTACATGGTTCCATTAGTAATTTGTATGAAGATTAGAAGGAATTGAATACATTACACAACCTAAAAACATGAAAATATGTGCAAAGACTCATAAAATTAGGACATATAAGGCTTCAAACTTGAAAACACAAAGACATCAAACTGTTGTTACAAGATTAAGACCAGAAATGAGAAGAAGAACTATGTTGCTTTATTGAAACTGAAAGAGTGTATCTGAACTGAGTACAACTGAGTTTACAAGCTCAAAATGCTAAGAGCAAGAAATTGAAATTTGAACTGAGAAGAAGAAAAACTAAGTTTTCTTCAAAATATAATCTCTTAGAAACCCTAATCCGAGCTCATAAGAAAAGCTCAAGGAAAAAGTTTCAATCTGTCTCAAAAGTCTGCATAAAAGCAGAAAAAACTCTCTTTTTTCATGTTCATATTGAAAAGCCTCTAAAAAGAGGCTAAATATGCTTTAAAAACAAATAAAGCACCTTATCTCTCCAAGAGGAAACTCAAATCCGACCCAAGGCAAAAAATAAAACAATCTGCTAAAAATAGCAAAAGATAAAAACAGTTTGCTTTATCTTTGCTTTACATGATTGCAGATTTTTACAATTTGACTAATTTTGCAATTAAAGATTGCTTAAATCTTTTGCAAAAAACAACCACCTTATTTCTCCATTACAATCTTGATTTTTTTTTTTAAATCATAAAAATATCAAGGCATATTACCTCTCAATACCTTAATTGATTTCTTCAAAATCAATTAAAAAAAAACAAAACCCTAAGTCATGAGTGGGATTATCTTGCAATTCTTATTGATTTCTCACAAAATCAATAAAACTAGGATATTCAAATCTTCAATTTTCACTAAGGCACAAGTGTGAGTGTCAATATAAAATCACAAGCCCTAAGGACTTAAACAAAGTTTACCTAGGCACATGAGAATTCGGTCCTTCAAAACATTAAGATTAAGATTTTGATATTTTGTAAAAATATAAGTCAAATGCCTTAAGTCAACCTAGAGTTAAGAAAAATCCTAATGAGAAAAATGCGAAAAAGCCCTATCATTTCGCATAATTTCTCTTTGTGAACTTTTGGAGAAAAGGATTTGCAGCCACCGCCAAGTATGAGCTAGGGTTTTCATTTTATGAAGAATACTTGAGCTCCATCGTGGTTGAATCTTCACCAGATTTAGTCTCTGCTACTCGTGGTAAGTATTGTCAACCGATCTCTCTTTATTCATTGGTTTTTATGAGGAAATGACCTCATAGGACGCTGCTATGGGGTGATTATTTGATGAACTCCTTATATTTTGTGTCTTTTACCAATGTCATACCATTCGACTACCAAATACAAGCTCGACCTAGAGCTATTCTCTGGATTCTATAAAAATTTGAATGAAGATTCCTTTTCAACGCCATGGGTAAGTGAATGGTTCATTTCTCCATGTATTTTGCTGAGAGTAAAGGCCTCTTTGGCCATGGCTGTAGCAAGTTGTGCTGATACATTTACTCATTTTTGTGTTGGCTTTCGATATCTCTATGTCCTTGTTATTCTAGGCCGCCATACATGAGCTCGAAGTCTTGATTTTTTTGAAAGCTCTGAGGGAGCTTTGGGTGCGGCCTCTAGTCTTCATGAAATGGTAAATTTCTACTCTGTGTGTTCATTTCCAGCAAAAGAAAGCTTATGAAGCTTTACATTCCTACAAAAGATTGATTCTATTTTGTAATTTCATAGCCATATACAGGTCGCGCCATGTGTATTTATAAAAGAGCATATTGAAGCTTTTGGGCTCAACCCAAAACAGGAACTTCTTTCTTCTTTCACATTTTGAGCGAACCCCTACATGGATATCATAAGAATTGAAAGAAATATGTATCCTTCGTTCTGAAGCTCGACCCATGTCTTTTTATCATTTTCTTTGCATTTTCTTTATAAAACCCTGACATGGGTGATAATAGAAAGCATCTATTTTTTATTATTTGTAGAAATCTCCATATGGGTAACCTGGAAATGGCATTAAATTTTTCTTTAAACTCAAACCCCAATGTGGGTTATGAAGATTAAACAAAATCTATATATTTGATATCTGTATAAAACTGGGCTCCTTTTAGCATTCGAATTCTTCAATTTTCAGCATATGGGTATTTGTTATTTGAAGAAAATATATTCATTTTGTATCACTGTTGAAAACTCCATACAGGTAAGCTGGAAATTGAATTGTCTTCTTTTGAATTCAAAACCCCAAGATGGATGCTCTAAAAATAAGATATTTATAACTCAAAATATGAACTCGAATTCACCTATTTCTATACTAATGCAAAAACAATCATGGGTACTCAATATTCTGGAAGAAGATGACATTTGACTCAAAATTCCTTTCATGGCATTCTGTTACATTCAAAAACTCTGAATTTCAACATATGGGCATTTGGAAACTTAGAGAAATCAGTGCTATTCCTTAACACGGGTACACCATAATATGATAAAACTAAAAGTTTTCCAGAAACTTTCTTATATTTGCACTTTGTTTACATTTTGTAGAGTCATTTCCATATTTATGTATTTGTCTCTTTGTGAAGAAAAAGTACCTATGAATGTACTATTGTTGAACACCCTCCACAGGATCATGAGATTCTGAAAATGTATCTTTTGTTTATATTTTCAATTGTCAACTTCAAGTTGTTTCTTCCTTGCACATAGAATGGTTTTGACTGAGTCTGTAGATAAGTTGTTTACTTTGGTCTCCTATGCATTCACACTTATGCTCTTCATGGATTCACTTCAAATCCTCATTAGACTTTTACTTTATAAACTTTGCTCATTTTGAAATGACTTTCTACTTGTTGTATCACCATTTGAAACACATGATAAATGATGAAACAAAACCTTAAAATAGTGTACCTTGGACTATTTCATTTCACTATCAACCAAAAGATTACATCTAACCCACTTGAACACTGTATTCTGAAACACAAGATTGATTGCTTCACCACTTAATGAATGACTGAACTGTTTATGTATTGATTAGATGTTGTCATTGTTTTTATCGAGCACTCTTCATGCATTTTTATGCTCCATTTAATAAATTGTTTCATGAATCTGCTCTCTTATGAGATGAAAAATTGAAACAATTCTCTTCATTGAGGCATTATGTATGCCTGTTCACTATCCTGGATTGAGAAAAAGTACACTACTAAACTGAACCTTGCATGACATTATGAACATGACGAACAAATAATATTGTGGAAAAAGAACAAAAACCATACAGTAATGCTTGAGATGAATGTACTCAGTTAAATGATTGAGTGGATTAAACTCACTATTCACCTGTAGCTTTCAGAAAGCATTTACATGATTGTTATGAATGCACAGTTGGTTTAATAGCTTGATGGATAACTCTGCTTTACTCTTCCAGTTGTATATCATTTCTTTTCTTGATGATCGCAATCTCTATCTCAACCCACTTGTAATAAATAAGGGGTAGCATGCCGAGCTCTACCCTTGTGGGAGCCTGTTTTCCTCCACATGCTTAGTCTTCAAATGATAATCAGCTTTGTGATTTTCCCTATACCTACACAAAGAAGCAAATGATGTTAGCATAAAAACAATATATGATTATGATGTTGATGTCTCCTTTTCAACCTATGTTTATGCACTTCACTTGATTTTTTCAGTGTATGATTAGTAGCAGATTGTATTATTGTTGATGGTTCATATAGGTATCTTCATAGTCAGATCCTCTGACATCCCTCTCTTCCTTCCTATAGGTCAACGGAGCTCGAGAAGACAAATGGTGCACCACTTCAGTGTCGACCATCAACCAATCAGGTAATGATGATTATGTTGTTACTTATGTGATTTCTTCTTTTAATGCATCTTCCATAATGTAGTGTGACACTAGTGATGCATTGTAACAGTCCCATCCACAACTTGTGTGGATATTTGATTTCAATCCTATGCTTTTCATTCTAAAAATAAAATGCATCTCAATGCAATGTTGTATTATCATTTAAATTCTCACAATCAAATGAAGCTCTGAAAATATGAATTATTTTCATGAAATAAATAAAAGCAATCTGAAATGCTTTATTATTGTATGCTCAATTATGTACTTCATTTAATTGTGTAACACTGAAATGCAATCTCTCGAAACTCTGCTTCCTCTTTTCAAATCATAACTGTCACTTGATGAATAATGAACAAAGTGCAAACAACACTTAAGCATAATGCAAAAATAATTGTAACTTCACTTTAAGATATGACAATGTTTAATCCAACTCCACCAATTGAGCTATAGCAAAAAATTGGTAACAAAACCATGCATAATTGAGAAGTGTAAATGTCACACATAGCATGGGATGCAATAATTTAAAGTGGTTATTCAAAAATATAAAAATTTCCCAACTTTGGGGCTCATAACTTGCAAAGAATATTGGCAAAAATGCCATGGAAGAGTCCAAATGAAAGGAGAGTTATAAAACACTTGTTGCAAGGTGTGTGCCCTTGGTCTCCTTGTGCTATGTAGTGTAGCACTTGGGCTTGTGACATGGCTTAACTTCCTCTCGTGGATTCATTAACTCTAGCGGTTGTATCAAGCATTAATAGGTTGATCTTTTGGTGCAACAACAATTGTTTGTGTAACAATTGGTATTAGATCTTGGATCATGGGTTTGAACCCCTCGCTTGTGCTAGGGGGATTGTTGCAAGGTGTGCACCCTTAGTCTCCTTATTCTATGCAACACAACGCTCGGGTTCGTGACATGGTTAACTACCTCCCATGGATTTATTAACTCTGGCAGTTGTATTGGGCATTAACAGGTCGATCTTTTGGTGCAACATAATTGTGTGCAACAACACTATAGTGCAACATATGGAGGGTGCATTGACTAGGTAAAAAGGCATGTGTTAAATTGATTCTAACCACAACTTGGGAAGAGGTATAAGCTATTTTTGCTTTGGACTTTATACATGCCATTTTTAAATACATATTTTTTGAAATAATGTACAAGCAGCAAGTTTGAAACTTTCAACTAGGTTATGGCATTATAGGGAAACATTAGAGTTGGTTTCAAATACATTTTTGCAACTATATTTTCCTAGCAATACCCACAACTAGTAGAGTGTAAAGAAATGGCAACTATAGACACTTTAAAATGTCTTGAATGATATCATGCACTCGAATCGGGTATACTAACACTGTTTCATCCTAAAGCCCATCCTCTTTTTGCTTAATTGATTAAATTAGCCTAGCTATTTAATTAATCATGTCATGTTCATAAATTTACCTAATTGACCTAATTAGGTTAATTCACCCCTTTCATGCTAACCCCTTCGTCCTGTTAAATTGGATAAATCAACTTGTCTAATTTAAATCTCTGAGTCCTCTTATTTAATTAAATAACCCTAAGTTATTTAATTAAATATCATCACTTCCCCTTTTCATTAAATAAATAAATTATTTAATGAATATCATCTAATTCCCCTAATTTGCATAATTGAAACTTTACTTAATTATCAAATTACTAATTATCCTCATCTTCCCACTTGCAAGGCAATATTCCAAGGGAATATTCCTCCTTTGCACATTCCTTCCCCTTTGCAAAATTTAATTTGGTTTTAATTAACTAAATATCTAATTTTCTTCACCCATGATAATATTCTTTGAGAATATTCTCTTTCTTCACTCATTTGAAAAGGGAAATATTCATTTTTTCAACAAACTTTCAACAAGACTTCTTGTGCAAGTTTTTAAAGTGTGTTTGTTTGAAAGAATATGAACCCTTGATTCTTTTCTTGATCCATTTGATCATTGATTCTCATCCATTGATGAGAATCCATGATCCAAGCCTCCATCTTTCATCCAATTTTGACCATTGATTAACTTTTTTAATCTTAACTCTTCATTTATCATTTGTCCTCCTATAAATAGGTCACTATTTGGAGACAAATGGATCCATCTTTTAAGAGAAAACTTATGTTGTTAAAATCACCTTCACTTGCACTCATATTTAACACTTTTTTAGCATCCTTTTAGCTAATATTTACTTGCATCATTAGCTTAGCTTCCATTAATGGCTTCCATGATAACATAGGTGCATACATTTAGCATATTTTGTAATTAGGGTTTTAATCTTTTGAAGTTTGCATACATTTAGAGTATATTTTCATACACCCATATTGATCATCATATCATTCATTATGTTAATTTAGCATTTAAATCATGTTTTATCACACATCTTTCATCAGTTTCATTGATTTTTTTCAATAGAATCGATTGAAACAAGCTCATTATCCAAGGGATTGGGGAAGGGTCACCATTCCACATCAATGTGACACCACTCCCCCAATAGGATAAGTTTCAAAGGATTAGAATAGATGTTTTTGAAGCTTTCATGATTTAATATGTTAGGATTCTTAATTTACTTTATATTGAATGATTTTATTGGGACTAATGTTTACTGGCTTAATTACACTTTGAATCCTCATGGATCAAATGTAGTTAGCCTATACTAAGTCGTCGGTCACATTTTAGTGCTAGGAGGGCATGAACTAACCAATCTGACAAATTTCTTGTTAAATCTCCATTTTGCTTGTGTTTTTAGGTTCAACGATGTTATTGAAGATTCATCGACGCATTTGATAGTGTGTCGCTATACAATGACATTTGATATTTAAAACAAGAATGCATATTTAATTTAGCAACACATATTAAATTTTGTCAACGTGCATTTAAATAGCAATGCTAAGCTCATTTTTTAACGCAGAATGAATTTTAGTATAGCGATGCATTTGATCTAGTGATGCTATTAACGTCATTGTTTTCTATAGAATGGTGTGATTAATTTTTCAATATAGCGACACACTTGCTATATGGTGATGCTATTGATGAAATTCAGCGACACGATTGATTTCAGTGTCACAATTTACAAGTAAACAAAAACTAAACCTAAATTTTGACATGTGCTTTAATTTTTTACTTTATCTGATTGCTAACATGTCACTAACTTCTCATTTTGGTTTTTTAGGCTAACTAGTTTTGCAAGTTTGGATGTTAAAATTCAAAGTGAAGGAGCATATTACCATTTGAATATAATTTTAACAAGTGTTTTGACACTTATGGGGCAATTATAACCCATTTATGATGCTTTTATTTCACGTTTTAGGACCAAACTAGATTTCTTTCTGGGCTTTAAAATGAACGTTCAAATTGGTTAAAACTGAACCCTCATATTATTATGCTTCTTGGTTTAAAATTGAACACAACTTCCACACTTCAAATTGGTGCTTAAAATGAACTCATTTTGCTCTGATGGATTAAAATGAACATGTTTTTGACTTGCTTAAGTATGCTTGTTGTGTGTATCCAATCCCCATGCACTTTGTGTGATCTTGGATGAAGAGAAACACACAAGTATACCTTTTCTTCTTGGAAGCACTTATCCTCTCTCCTTGCGCCTATTGGCAATCTTGGGTGACGAAAAACATTTTACGCTTCGAACATGTGTTACCTTAAGATGGTTTGCCTCCCAACTTGTGAGAGGGAATGACCAAAGCGGTGCTTTCATTTTGGTTTGTGTAGACACGTAAAATGTACTAATTAACACTACACATTTGATCCCGACCACTAACATCACTTCATCCTGAATCATCCCTCGGTCTAACCATTTAATCAAATACCTTTATTTGATTAAATTCATCAATGTTCCCCTCTTAATTGAATAAATCATTTATCTAATTAAGTCATCCTTTCTTGTTAATTAAATCAATCAATCTAATCTAATTATCCCTATTTAATTAAATAATCAATTTTATTTGATTAAATCCTTAAAATCATCTTATTAAATTAAATAAATTAAAACCTTATTTAGTTTAATCTAACTTCATCTCCTTGGTTAAATAAAATAAAAATCTTTATTTAATTAATCTTGAAATCATATTCTTCTCATATTTGATTTAAATAAATCCACAAATCTAAGTCAAATTTGTCACATCATCTAATCTCTCATTAAATTAATTAACCTTGATTAATTTAATCTCCACCCATGTCCCATCCTCTAGCTTTTGCAACTTGCACAAGAAACTAGATTTAATTCATTTATTAAATCTCTATTTTCTCTCAAAAGGCATAATAAAGGAATATTCCTCAAATTTGAATTCAAAAATCCAAGTGGACTTTGTCCTTCCAACAAGGCATTTACTCCACCTAGAAAGTTATTTTGCCTTGAGCCAAGTGGCATTCAATGCATCTTCTTTCCCTCTTACATGTCATTTCAACAATTTCAAAATTCAATTATATGTATTTATTGACACATTCTTCAAAACTTGCACATCCTCCATCCATTCATAGTTGACAAGTGGCACCTTGCTATTTGTTGATTCTTAGTCCCACATTGCTCTATTTTGGACATCTCCTCAACTTGACATTCTATAAACAGGAGTCTCCATTCCTCAATTGAGCATCCACCATTTGAGTAAGCTTACTATACTCAAATACATCTTCAAAGCATTTGCAAGATTCATCAATTTATCAAATCCATAGTTAGGTTATGTAGGTTTTCCATCATGAAGCACATTTGAATCTTCATCAAAGTGGATCACCATCACCATTCATCATCATATCTTGCAAAGGAGTTGGGAAAGGGCCAATTTCCACATCAAATTGGCACCAACTCCCCCATAGGATCAAGAGTTTGCATTATTTGAATAGGGTTATACTCTTTTATTGCTTTTCATTGCATTTCTTGCTTTCATTTCCTATTTCGAATCATGTTAATGGATTTTATGGAGAATCTCTATTCTAACTTGCATTTGATCTTATTAATGTGTTCATTTGTTGTGTTCTTGTAGAGTATAGGATATTGGTTCACATTTTGGCACTAGAGGGAGGGCAAACTAGGAGATCAAATCACATTTTTTGAAAAAAAAATGTGCTTTTTGTGTGTTTATAGAAAACTCCACTACTAGAAGCTCAGCGTCACTATTTAGCACCGCTGCAAACTCAGCGTTGCCATATAGCACCGCTGAAAAGTTCAAACTATGACGCTTCAGACTTCTCGCCCATAATTCAAATTTTTAAACAGAACCATTGATGCTTTCTAGCTCACTAGAATCTTTTCAAAATCCAAACTGCACCACTGATCAAAATAGTGACGCCTTCGTGCTCACTGGTTTGGCTGTAGAGCGATGTTGACTAGTAAGCGGCGCTATACAACACCGCTGGTGACTTCAAACTACGACACCTTCATGGATTGCACTGCTAGAGGGAAGTAAAAAGGGAAAATTTATTTCTAACAAGTGGTTTTTATCAAATTTTGGTTATTTGGCATGTTTTCTCCTTTCTTGACCTCTTTTTATAGAATCTAACTAATTTTCTTGTAGGATTGGATTGGTCAAGGGTGAAGAAGAAAATAAGCATGATGACCTCATCTTGTGATACCAAGTGTTTTTAAACACTCTAGTGTTTGTTCAACACTTTTAGAGGATTCACTATTCCTCTTAAGGAAAATTTGCTATCTTTCACACTTAAGACTTACTAGTTTCACTTTGGGCCCTAAAAAGAACTTTTTAAATTCTTGCTACAAAGGGAGCTTAAAATGAACTTTAGGACACAAAATCACTAGATTTTGTTTGGGGCTAATAATTGAACAAGGCAAATTCCACATTTGATTTGGTGCTTAAAAAGAAGTCATTTATTGCTTTAAGGGTTTTTAAAAGAACATGTGCTACTTTGTTTATGTGATTGCTTACTTAAACTAATGCCATCGAAAAGGACATATGCGCTTCACAACGATCTTGAGAATCAAAAGGCCTTTTTGGTGATCTTAGGTTGAGATAAAGTAATTGCCTCCACATTTCATTTTGTGCTATAAAATTGAACAACAAATTGTGCGAGTGTGAGTAAATCTATTGCATGTGTTCTCCCTTTGTTTCTAAACAATGGTTGATCAAACTATGAATACATTTACTCACTATTGTTTATCTTAAAGGGCATGCCTTGGGGAAAAAGTACTCACCCAAGGGAACAACTCAATCGGTAACACTCTAAAACCAAGAGTATTTCCAACCAGGATATAAATGTGGGTATTGGAATAAAGGCCAATATCACACATTGGCTCCGACAAAAAAGGAAACAATGGTCTCTCACCTCGATGGGTCAACTCCTACGAATGGAAAGTACAAATTAAAACCCTTGTTTAGAAAAGGCCAAAATCCTTGATCTACTTGTTGGTGCAAGAATGGTCGTTCTGAAGCTATCCCACATTTTTACGGCTCTTAGTAAAAATGAGAAGCATGCCATGGGAGTTTCATGGGTGTTGATGCTTGTCTGCCCCGTATAAGTGAGTGTCATGGAGGGGAGCCAGTGGGGTCAAGCATCTAATCATTCACTAAGAGTATGAATAGCTAGACTTGTCCAAGTGGGAACTCAACAAGTAAAGTATTTCATATCCATAGGGTTGTGCATGTTCTTGGTATCAAAACACTTGCTTGTTTGAAAACATTGGGAAACACACATTCAACAAGAAAATCAAAATTTCAAACCCCTTAGTTAAAGCAAATACCTTTGAAAAAACCTAAGAACTATTGCTTACCCTAGGGATTATGTCCTTAGAGGTTTCTAAGTAATTGGGTTTACATCTTAATTTGCTTCTACCAAGGTAAACATTAGGTAACTATTGCCTTGATTTCCTTGAATTCCACATAGCACTTTGTGGGATGGAAAGAAATTAGGACATTGGATGTTTAGTTTGAAAATCTAATCAAGAAAGTGTTTGTGGTAAAAGCAATTCACTAATCAATATCAAATCAATTGAACCCCACACATGTGCTTGTGTATCTTTTGTCTTATGGTCTTTTGAGCAAACATTGATCTTTTGGTTTGAAGGGAAAAGCATGTTCTTCAAAACCTTGGCCTTGTAAACAAGTCCTTCTTAGGTTCATTTAGGATCAAAATAAAACACTTCATCCATTTCAAACATTTATCATCCCATCCCACAAGCAACTTTAGAGCTTTGGAAACATCATTATCTAGACTTGGGTACATCCTTAAACCAAATCAAAATCACCTTGTTTAATTAGGAGTATGGGAATGCATCCTTTCTCATACCTCTAGTTAAATCAGCACACCTTTGAACAAGTTTATCCTAAATATCACATCCAACATCTTAGGGTTTACAAGTTCATTATCCAATCAAAACCAATCATAATCAAATCCTAAAGTCTAGCATTGATCCAAAGTTCCTAAAAAATCAACACCCATATCACTCACCCCTTTCATCATTCATCTCATCATTGGTCCTAAACACCTTAGAGATCACTTTTGCAACAAGGTCAAAACACAAGAAGAACATGGAATATAAACTTGAGTCATTCATCATGAGTGGTCTAAATCAACCAAACTATCAAAGCCTTACAATGCCAATTGATTTTCAAAACTCACATTTATGCAATCCATACATGGGATCATTATCTCCTACAAACCTCGATGGTACAACAAATGTGAGTATACCCAATCTAAATTTTGAAACACCTTTTCAGATGGTAGATTTAAATCCAAGTCCAAACTTAAAAATCTATCAACCAAATACTCAATGCATGATTCTTCAACAAAACAACATTATACCACCAAATCCATACATGCCAAATGAGAATATACCAAGTACAACTATACCAAACATGAACATTTTGAATCCACACTTGGTAAACTTTTGGATAGATATGTTTGCAAATCACATGAATGTTGTTCAAAATCCATCACACCCATATGTCCCCCACTTTTCACAATGACCCATCATCATCATCATTTCACACAACCCCTCAAACCTCTCTCCCTACAACCTCACAAGGAGAAGGTGACTTATTTGGACCAGGGGAATTTTTGATCCACCATCATCATCATTTCCCCAAGGGAGCTTACCACTCACTTTCCCACCACTCCCACCATTTCCATTAACATCCATCTCACCTCTTGTTTTGTGGCTACCTTCACTACCACCATTCATCCAAAACATCCCCCTAACCATCAATCAAGGCATCATACCAAATCCTCCCCCCTTTCCATCAATATCACAACAATAGATTGCAACCATCCCCATAGCACAAGCAACCAACACATCATCTATCATACCTCAAAACATGGTCTCTCAAGGACTAACCAGATCGATCACACCATCCACCACTCAAATCCCAATCATCAATACAACGATACCTCTTATCACCACAATAAGCACTATTCCAAAACCACCTCTGCCACCACCACCACCCAAACTAAACACATCAAACCAATACAACATTGCGTTGCAAGCCACTCAGCAGGCTTCTTATCAGAAGGCACTCCAACAAAAACAAAACTGACAAGTTGCACAACTAGTTGTTTAGCAAGCGACACAAGTTGCTCAAGTTTCCCAAGCCACACTACAAGCCCAAGCTCAAGCGCAAGCCCAATACCAAGCCCAACAAGAAAATGTTGTTCAAAATCCCAACAAAATTTTAACGACTCCATGTATCGATCCAAGTCAACGATCACATGATCAAGACCTATCCTCAACGAACACATGGAAGATGTTTCTACCTCATTCGAAGATCAAATCAACATACATCAAGAGTCACTTTTTTATCATGATAAGAATCCCTCAACAATATCCTACAATGATCTATTTCAAGGAGTGTTAACATTATTTGATGATGTAATCAACAATCTATCGACCAATGATCATGTTGAAAATGTCTCTGCATCACCTAAGGATTTAGAGGACATATCTCAAAAATTTATTCTAAAGCATAATCAACATCTCTCACCAAAGTCTAGCAAAGGTCCTTTCCAAGACATATTGACATCCTTCGACCTCATGATTGTCGATATTGAAGGAATCTTCAACTCAACACTTGATCCAAATTCACTCAAAGATCAAGAGGATATTGAGCCACTTCCTATGCCTAATGAAGATATCCAAGAACCCTTTGTAAGCAATCCATCCTTTGAAAATGACCCATGTCAAGAACTTGATCCAAAGCATGTCAAAAGCAATTCTAAAATGATTCAAGATCAAGAATTTGTATCCCCAAGTTACTACAATAATCTAATAGATACTCTCCTATCTATACAAGATGATCATTCCACATAGCACATACTCCTCCATCTACCCATGGGATGCTTTTTGTGGATGGAAACGTAGATGATCTTCATTTAGAGCAGGATTTTGTTACACAAAAAGAGTAGATTATTGATTCCTATCGTCAAATTGAGTTGTCAACGTCAAGATCAGATATATCCCAAATTCAGACTGAGGACATCATGTATGAAGATATCCAACATTATCCACTCAAGGAAACATGTCAGACAGAACAAGACATTCTAGAGTTAGTAGAGTAGCAAATGGAAATAGCATCATTTGCAGTGGTCATTTATCAGAGAATGCATCCTAAACAAGAGTTCTCAGAATAGGTAGAATCAAAGCATGAAGGTGCTACTACCACCATACTGGGGGAAACTATGTCTCAAGCAAACATCAACATAGGGAGCATGAAGAGTCCTTATGATGAAACCGATGCCAATATTACAACCAGCCATGTCATGAATCTTCATCCACCCATCACCCCATCCACGAATTGGGACCAACATAAAAAGAAGGTTTTGAATCAAAGCACAAAGAATTTTATCAAAGAAAAAGAAGCTAAGAAGCATATTGGACAAAACAAATACATATGGATACCAAAGAATACAAAGAAAGATTATCCCTATCAAACTCCATTAGTCAAAGAAACTATGGGGAAAAATAAAAGAAGGAAAAGTATCCATCAAAGATGTCCACAAAGGAAAAAGAAAGCTTCCCAAGTGACATACAAATTATATCAAGCAGTTGGTCCTAATTCCATGCACACTTTCGTATCCACCCATCATTGTTCATCTTCCCAAGTTTGGAGAGTCAAAGGTTCCAAACTGTCAACCAATCCATCTTTTATACCTAAACACACTCCATCCACACCTCCACACATGATATCCAATTCTCACATTGACCATGTATTGGCAGTGACCCTTCATCATAAGGATTCAGAAGGCACTCTATCACGATGTGCACACAAAGACAAAGTTAACTTTGGTATCAACAAAGCAGATCAAGAATCTCAAAAGTTGTATTCAAGTGCACATATCTTGGGAAAGCAGCTTCTTCAAGCAGGATGTCGATGGCACATTATGATAGGGGCATCTACATCAACACCACAAGGTGATTCAACATGAGCTTAAAATCTTTCAAAAAAACCAAAAAAATCAAAAAATATAAAATAAAAAAAAATAGAAAAAGGATTGAAAATAGTAAAGAAAAAAACCGTCCTCTAGTGAAAACCACTATGGTGGCACTTTGGGCAGGTACCATGATGAAAACCTGGAAAATAGGCATCATGTGTAGAATCGAGCATCTACGTGTACCACTTCAGGTGAAAGCATCTCATGCCATCCATAATAAATCCAACATTCCATCCATCTTATCCATAATAAATCCATTCATCCATGAACCATTTATTCAATCCATCTTTATCCATTTGCATCCATAGTCCAAATTATCTTGAACTTGATATGGTAGACATCTTGACATGGGTCATTTTCAATGATCCTATCCAAACCAACATTATCTAAGCCATGAAGCATTATCCAAATGAGTATCCTTTGTCTAAACACCGTATCTTATCGCAAGATAATCCCTATCATCTTGTGTGTGCTTACCATATCCATCCATCCACACACCTATCCAAGCATCCACCCATGGTAATCCATACATTGCTAGACACTGGGGGTAGATATTTACATCTTGCTTCAGGAATAAATCTTGATCTATATCCTCCAACTTATGCAGTGATCCAAACATTAGCAAATCAAATTGGTCAATACATTTGTAAGCCAAAATCAAAATCACTTGCCCATGGCACATTTTGACGAGAAGAAATTCCTTATCAAACTTCATCTTTCATCAAACATCAATCCAAACAATCACTATCAGTCGCATCTAATGTGTGCTTCAACATCACATCAATTCATCTAAAACAACTTTTGTTCCAAAACCAAGCTTCAAAATCCTAATCAATCCAATCCAATCAATCCCTTATCATCTTGGGATATCCATCCTAATCCTTGTGTTGCTTAACACTATCCTTGCATTGTTGTGTATCCTCAACAGTGTTATCATCATCAATCCATCAATCCGATCAATCAACCCTAGCTTGATTTTCAACAAAATCCCAAACAGAACACTAATATCATCATGCATATCCATATCCAAAATCATCAAAATCATGTGAAAATCCAAAAAAATTCATAAAATAGAAAACATCAAAAACATGGAAGTTGAACTACGAGTCTCTGAGCCTGAATGTAGGCAAGGTTGATCTTTGATCATCCCCCGAGACACTTAGGTCAGTCCTTTAGGAGTCTGTCATAAAAAATTAACATTTCATCATGTATATCTTCATTTATAAATTGATCAAGTCGATAATTGAACTATGTGGTCTTTGCATGTATAAGATAGGTAAGGCTAATCTGTTGATCAACCCTCGAGGCCCCTATGATAGGTCCTTATGTTAGTCTCTTGGTCAAAATTTTGGAAAACCCAAAAAAAAATGAAAAATCAAAAAGCAAAACATTAATAAAATCTTGAAAAATACCAAAAATAGCTTCAAAACATTTCAAAAACTCCAAAAACATCCAAATATTTGAAATAAAAATCCATCCATCCCATTCTGCTTTCAACCCCAATAACATCATTCATAATAAACGATCATCATCCTCAACCTTTGGTAAAATAATTGGAAACAAGTCTAGCAAATTAAAAAGTGAAAACTCAAAACATCAAAATCTCAAAATCTAGGTTGGTAAGTAAACAAGTCGGTCAACTCTTTGTGTCAATATCCTATCATCGAATCAATCCCATATCAAATTATTTGATATCGTCATGTACTAGGATGCATCCTTCCTACAATGGACATCAACATCAGGCATCACCGTAGTTTAGTCTTGGCTAGAGTTATTGAAGAACATTGACTTGTTTGTGTATTAGATCTTTTCTTTTGATTTATCTTATCTTACTCATCCAAGGACCTCTCAATGATGTCCCCAATGAAGGGATTTAGAGAGATAGGAATGGGGAAACAATCATTATCTTTTTATTTGTTGCGCTTGTTGGACATTCTTGTAATAAAACCTTGGTGAATAGTTGCTTTATTTAGGTATGTACAAAGGGTGTTTTAGATATTTTGTTGACCACATAGGAAGCTTTCCTTTCTATGTTTTGTTCTAAGATGTTTGAAGTACCTAAAGTGCATCCTAGTAAGGTTTTCATATGCCAGGTGTGAACAAGAGTACTCCTATTTGATTTTCAAGTCAAAGTCCATCACACTAAATACAACGTCATCCTGGTTCTTAATACCTTAATGCATCGTATTTATGTGTGTTATCAAACATAAGATAATTGACCCTTTGAAAATACCAACTCCAGGACAAATATTCATCATCATCATCTTTTGTCTTGTTGAAATCTCTTTTTTCTTCCATTTCTTCTTTCTTTTTCATGCTAACAAGGTATTATGATAGTTAATCATCACCATCATTAATCTTGAATCCACAAATCATTAGCACAAGGCATATCATATAGAAACATTGATCATCTCATATGCATATAATATAGATTTGTTATTCTAGGCATCTCATAATCATAACATTACATACACATTTGCATATAAATAAATAATCCATCACATCATCCATGGCATAATCATATAACCACCATCGCATCACATAAATAGATTAGGCATTTGCACTCATTTGCATAAAGCATCATCATATAAATATAAATATCATCCATCCATATCATAATAGAACATCTCACAAATCACCATATTATGATCATTTTGCATTTCATCTCATAAATCATCCCATATCATTATAAGCATCCAGTGCACAATTAAACAAAGCATAATAGGTACATAAACATTATACACAATCCATCACATTAAGTGCATACATCTATCCATAATTATATAAAACACCTCATAAAAGCATTTATTATATCATTTCACAGACACATCATAATATCATTACTCACATATCATTTTGTGTATCCACCATAAATCATCTCCATACCATTTTGCATAACATATCATGTCATATAACATCACATCATAACATCGTCACAAGTGCATATCATATAGGCCAAATCGCATACATTCATCATTGCATAGCTACATATTAGGATCATTGCATTCACATCATTGTCACCAACACAACAAAAAAGGAAATTGAAAAAAAAATCAGTGCATAAATCATTGCATGTGCATCAACATACATAAGTCATCATATATATTGCATCATCATATAAACATACATATCATCTATCATCCATCCATATCGCATATCATATAAATCCATTTGCATATCATATGTCATCATTCATTAGAGGCATAATATAGATATGTTAGTCACATAACCATCACATAACACATACACCATCAGAAAGAAATACAACCATATATACATCACATAATACCATAATATTATTGCATAACATATAGAAATAGAACCATCCATAAATGCATAATAAATAAATGGTACATGACACATCATATCAACATCATCATCTCATTTATATCATTAGATAACTATCATAGTACAAAATAATCGGATCACTATACATGTGTATGTCAATAAGAACAAAAAAGGCCCAACAGGCTATCAAAAATGAGCTTGTATGGCACGAAAGAATAAAATATCGATCAAAGTGAGGTCTAACCCTCCTATATGTTGCCCTCACCTCTGTCATTGTAACCCTCTACCAGTCTGTGGCTACTCCGCTGTGAGTAATCTAGGGCCCGGGCTGCTCTGGGTACCGCCTAATAATAATGCAACCGATAATAATCTGCCTCCCGGATGGCCTCCCTATATGAATGAAGAGGCACTGTGCTCTAAGAGGAGGAGGCTGCCATGCTCTCTAGCTGCTATTTGTGACCCATCTCTATAGTTTCCTGTAACTTTTTGGCCTACCTCTGTAGAATCACCTGATCCCTCTCCGCACGAGCCTAGTCTCTCTTTGTTTTCAAAGCCTGGACCTGGGCCTGCAACTGTGCTATCATTTCATCCCTCAGATCCGACTAACCCACTGGTTGTCCTGGCAGAGGCTACACATGAGGCTGGTCCTCACCCTTATCTCATGGTGGTGTGGTGGCCCGATCTTAGTGCCCATCATGTCCACCCTCTAGCCCTTGGTCTCGGTCATACATCTATACATCAACACGTGGCTAATCCATCTGAACCTGTCCTGGCTGGACCTGTGCGGGCTGATCCTGTGTTGGTTGTCCTGCTGGAGGACCACCACCTCCTCGTCCTCATCCTGCCCCCCTACCCCTAGCTCTCCATCGGCTATGGGTGCACCTGGAACTGTCAAATGTAGAGGTGGTCAAAACCAATCTCTGTACGCCTAAGTCACTCTTAGATCTACGACCCCCTGATTGTACGCCCATGGCCGGGCCACCAGCTGCCTGAAACTGTCAACTACCTTAGAGGCAAGAATATATCACCCCTAGGCACCCTGTGATACTGCACAAGCAAAAATGGCCACATAATCATCATTTGGACTATCATGTACCTCCCCAAACTGACGTTGAACTCATCTAGGCAGATATCGCTCAATCATGGTGTGTTACCGCCCTTGCATAAATGATCCTAGCGGACAAAGAATAATTGTTGAACATCATTGGCCCATCCGGGCCGACCAAGGTAGGGACGCCATGTAAACACTGTCATCTTGTCAATAACCCTTCTCCAGTGAGGGATCCCATGCTCACCGGTGTGTGTAAAGGACACATCGCCCCTGTAATGCCAAACCACTGGATCATCTAGTCCGACTGGCACTGGAACAATCTTCGGTCGAAGAACAAATATGTGCTCACACACCCACACATGAAGAAGCATGACACCTGCACCAAGTGCTCGGCCATCCAAGTATGCATACTCATGTAAATTCCTATAAAGGGAGGCAAGAAGAACTTGACCCCATGCAAAATGAACCAGACTGTCGTGAACCATCCACTCCCAGCAAAGTCCCCAGCTAGGACTGAAATACCAACCTCGTCAATCTGGGGCAACAAGACTTGAAATGATAGTGGCTATCACTAGACGGAATGGTGATGTGAGAAACTGATGATGCTCCAGCTCTATCTGGCCCTCACAAAACATGACCCCATCTATGGGAAGGACTGCATGGCAGGCATCCCGTCTGACATCCATATCATGAATAACTCGCTGACCATGTATCAACAATCTAAGGATGTGCCACACGTCCTCCAAGGTAATAGTGGCCTCACTAGTGGGAAGATGAAAGGACGATGTCTCACTATGCCATCTCTCGGAAAGCGCATGCATCATGCCAAGGTGGGTCCACATTAGGTGTTGTGTAGGCAATATACCATGGCCCCATCTCTCGCAGTCAATCCTACTCCCTATCAGTCAGATCTCGCAAATAACCAAATATCTCCTACGATTTTTGCTCGCAAGAATAAAGCTCCCTCACCCCCTCCAGCATCAAGAAAGATCACCGTGTTAAAATCATCAAGAAATTTTATCCCGAGCATTCAAAAAACTAGTCCAGCATTGCAAACTATGAAGGCGTCACAATTTAAAAGTTGCAAACAACGACGCTAGGGTATCAAAATCCAAAATTGCACTGTGGCGGTGCACGTTGCTTAAACACCCTGAACCCTAATTCTAAAGTCCACCGCGGCGTCAGAGTTTGAAAGTCCAGTGCTC
The DNA here is from genome assembly GCA_007258455.2 of Sequoia sempervirens. NCBI lineage: Eukaryota > Viridiplantae > Streptophyta > Pinopsida > Cupressales > Cupressaceae > Sequoia > Sequoia sempervirens. The sequence continues at coordinate 292,282,717 of VDFB02000008.1, forward strand.
CATTTCATGAAGGCGTTGGAGTTTGAGGAATCTTTTCAAACTACAAACTCCACCGTGGCAGTCCATCCTGTGATGGCGGTTCAGTTTGGAGGATCGAGTGGTCCAATTTAAAATTTTAGCGGCGCTATATAGCACCACTGAAAGAGACCTAGTTCTAAAAGTAATAAATAAGCACGTAAAATAAAAAATGAAGCTTAGGTAAGGATCACATACCAATGCCCCGATGCCAAGAGGTCACTGGTATGTCTATACTCGGTTGAAGATATGCAAAGGGAGTTGTTGTTGCGCCATCTCATCAAGGTGTCAAGGCTCGAATCGCAAAATCTCTTAAGGCTGAATGTATTCAAATGAACTAGAAGTGGCCCCTTGAGGCCTATTTAAGCCTAAAAATTAGGGGTTTTTTGACCCCATTTGGCCATCCTGCTAGGGTTTTGGACCCCTGGTTCTGTTTTTGTCCATCTAAAGTTCATTTCACACCGTTTTTTGGCATTTTACCTTATTTTTGACCTCCCAGAGTCTTTTTGAACCTGCCAGGTACATTGTCCTCTTTTTCGCGAGATCACCCAAAAAATTAGAATTTTCGTCTGATCTCTTGAGGGGGCAGTATGCTACCATAATTTCCTTTGTTGAGGCAGCAGTGAGACATTTTTAAAAAAAATCAAAATTTTTTTGGCTTTTGACAGAGACCGTTTATTCTTTGAACCAACGCAACAAGTGCACTACTTCAAAGAGGGGCAAAATGTAGACACATAAAATGTACTAATTAACACTACACATCTATTCCCAACCACCAACATCACTTCATCATGAATCATCCCTCGGTCTAACCATTTAATCAAATACCTTTATTCGATTAAATTCATCAATGTTCCCCTCTTAATTGAATAAATCATTTATCTAATTAAGTCATCCTTTCTTGTTAATTAAATCAATCAATCTGATCTAATTATCCCTATTTAATTAAATAATCAATTTTATTTGATTAAATCCCTAAAGTCATCTTATTAAATTAAATAAATTAAAACCTTATTTAGTTTAATCTAACTCCATCTCCTTGGTTAAATAAAACAAAAATCTTTATTTAATTAATCTTGAAATCATATTCTTCTCATATTTGATTTAAATAAATCCACAAATCTAAGTCAAATTTGTCACATCATCTAATCTCTCATTAAATTAATTAACCTTGATTAATTTAATCTCCATCCATGTCCCATCCTCTAGCTTTTGCAACTTGCATAAGAAAATAGATTTAATTCATTTATTAAATCTTTATTTTCTCTCAAAAGGCATAATAAAGGAATATTCCTCAAATTTGAATTCAAAAATCCAAGTGAACTTTGTCCTTCCAACAAGGCATTTACTCCACCTAGAAAGTCCTTTTGCCTTGAGCCAAGTGGCATTCAATGCATCTTCTTCCCCTCTTACATGTCATTTCAACAATTTCAAAATTCAAATATATGCATTTATTGACACATTCTTCAAAACTTGCACATCCTCCATCCATTCACATGTTGACAAGTGGCACCTTGCTATTTGTTGATTCTTAGTCCCAAATTGCTCTATTTTGGACATCTCCTCAACTTGACATTCTATAAATAGGAGTCTCCATTCCTCAATTGATCATCCACCATTTGAGTAAGCTTACTATACTCAAATACATCTTCAAAGCATTTGCAAGATTCATCAATTTATCAAATCCATAGCTAGGTTATGCAGGTTTTTCATCATGAAGCACATTTGAATCTTCATCAAAGTAGATCACCATCACCATTCATCATCAGAACTTGCAAAGGAGTTGGGAAAGGGCCAATTTCCACATCAAATTGGCACCAACTCCCCCATAGGATCAAGAGTTTGCATTATTTGAATAGGATTAATCTCTTTTATTGCTTTTCATTGCATTTCTTGCTTTCATTTCCTATTTTGAATCATGTTAATGAATTTTATGGAGAATCTCTATTCTAACTTGCATTTGATCTTATTAATGTGTTCATTTGTTGTGTTCTTGCAGAATATAGGATATTGGTTCACAGTTTGCTATATAAATAATCAGTGTGACTGAAGTCATTAACTAGTTGGTTGTAGTTGTCCCATACTGATGAATGTCTCCCTTAGTATCCTTGTGATGCGTTAAAACCCTTAGATATTTCTAAGGGTTGGGAGGCCTCTTAATTGAGTGAATCGTTGTGTGTATGGCACCAATTCATCCTTAATACAGTCTTTAAAATCCTTATTTTTAGTGGCTAACCAAGTCCAATTTTGAAACGTATTTTAAGGTAGTGCAGTAGAGTAGCATTGCTCCAAGAAGTTACTTACCATGTTTGATTTTTTATTGAGGCAATAAAGAAAATGGGGAAGGGACTCCTTTGCTTTGCATGTTAAGATGTTACATTTCCTTGACATAGCCTATTTGTCTATTTCATCTTCACGGATTAATCATCTCTTTCAATGATGGTAAGCCTACTAAGGAATACATACCCCCTCTATCTAGGATTGTAAATGCTTGTGAGTCAGTTTCACACTTTATTAGTTCCAAAACAATTGCAAACGAACAACAAGTCTTTTTAAAATTTCAAACCCTTTGGTCTAAGTATGGATATCCTTTGACAAAACCTTGATATTGATGATTGTCATAAGGATTTATTCTTAGAGACTTCTAAATATTTTGGTTTACATCTCAATCCATACTTTCCAAAGTTAACCTAGGTAACTATGCCCCCAACTTCATCCTTTTCACAAAATGGACTTTGTGAGATTGATGATGTTTTTGACATAGACATTTAGTTTAAAACTTAAGCAATATAAGTGTTTGTGGTAAAATGAAACTCATTTAAGCAAGATAAATTGAAAAATTGAACCCCAAATGACCATTTGGCGCCTGATCACTCTGATTGAACAACTAAACCTTATGCCTGCTATCATTCAACCAAACTTTGAACTAATTAAGGGAGAACAAATGGATATAACTAGTAGAGAAGCTTTAGTTTTGAAACAAAGGAAACACACATCTAGTGGAGAATTGTAACATACATCTTAGATGAGCAAGAGGAACAAGTGGATATTGTGGCCGAAAGGCCCATATTACAACCTCTTGCATGGCAATAAATAGCCTCTTTTTTTCACAATCTTGTGCTCCTCTAAATGATCTCTTGCAAAATCAAAATCCCCAAGAGAAGGTCTACATGTTGTCACTTCAAATTTAGGCATCATAGTCAAAAGCCTATTAAGAAATATCTTGTGAGTCTCTATCATGACATGAACACTTTGGTAAGGCATTTTTATAGACGTGTTTCAATGAATGATCTAGACATGTATGCCCAATATGAACCCCTCATTGAAGTAAAACATTGGTCTTTTTCATAATTTTAGGCTAGTCTTAAATGATCTCTCACAAAATCAAAATCCCTAAATGAAAGTCTACGTGCCGCTATTTCAAACTTAGAAATCATAGTGCAAAGTACATTTGGAAATGTATCCTAAGAAATCACTGCAATCGAGATAAATCACTAAGGAGACATTTTCTACACTATTTCATGAAAAAACTAGATCTACACATTTCACAAGAGCTTCCCTTGATCATTGTCTTTAGGGTTTGAAAACTTTAGAGGTCTAGCATGTTTCTCACCACCTTGGTATTAGAAAACAAAGGTTCACTTTAGGTCAACATTGGGTTAAACATTTCATCCACCCCTTATCAAAATCCAAACTTCACTTCACCAAACTTTGCAAAAAAATTGAACACACCAACACTTTTGGACTTGGACAACTATCAACCCCAAATCCTAACTCAACTACTTGTATGTGAAATGAATCCTTTTCCATGCATTTGGTTAAGTTAGTTATCATCTTTGAACTCATTTATCTTGAAGTTCACAAGTCTACCCTAAAGATTCATGAGTTCATTAACATCCTCTATCCAAACATCAAACAATCAAACTTAAGTCAAAAGTGTTGTCCCAAAATGTTTACAAAGATCACTCCCCATATCATTCATCTTTTTATCTCCCATTATCACCATTTCTCCAAAATGACTTAAAGCATCCCTTCTACCTATATTTGAGTCAACTAGAGATTTTAAACATTACAAATCTCAACACAACTCTCCCATAGGTGACCCAAAATTTATGGTAAAAAAAAGATCACAACACAAGAGAATCATGGAGAAAACCAAAGTCACATTCACCTCAAGTGATCCCAATCCTCAAGAATTTGATCCAAGAAGTCAAGTTACCCCATCACAACAACCTTCATCTCCATCAGGTCCATATGAGATAGAAGACATTACGAACAACCCATTTGGACTTACTAGAGAATAAATCATGGAGTACAAACAAGAACATAAATCCTTAGAAAATGTAGCTCCAATTTCCCCATCTTTTGTTGCATAATCATTGCCACAAGGCTTGAATTCATCCACTATTCAAACAACTCCATCACTAGGGCTAAATAAAACACCCATTCCTAGTATTGCAACTATTCTTGCTAAGGACTTTGGCCATACTCTTCCATTTGAAAGTAACACACTTGTGGGTACCCTCAACACCAATCCTTCTCAAACCACCACTTGGACACCAACATTTGGCACTCCTTCCGTTCCTGATAATCCTCTACAACAACATAAACCACTTACACTTCATGAATCCATGACAACCTCAACATATCGAGGGTACCCCTCTTCATCCATCCCCACAAGTACCACAAGTGTGCCCAAAATCACACAAGGAAGTGTAGACCAAGTATCTCAAATGGACCCAAAAGTTCAAGTTAATCAGACCCTTACGAAAAATAAACCTTCAACGCAATATGGGACATCTTTATCAAATCCTCCAATGAGTTCATCCATCCCATTGGTTACCCAAAACACATATGTCCCATCCATCACCAATCCAACTCAAAACAACCTCTTGGTCACAAACCCCATCAACCAAGGTAATATCTTGACCACATTCTAAACACAAGGAAATCCCAAAAACATTGGTCAAGGAAACCATTTCAATCAATGGACTCAAGGCCCTAATGTGCCATTACCATTACAATACCTAATGGCATCATCATCTTTTGCCACAATCCCCCTCATCATGTAAAATCAAATGGGACCTCAAACTTACATTCCTCCATCCCAATCCACCATCTTGCAAGGAATGTTAAACCAAGGGAACCCCCAACCTCTCATTAATAACCTATAATCCACTCAAAACATCAACACCCAAAACTTGTCATAGATGTCCCAACAACTAACTGATCCTACATTGCAAGCACATTCATTATCTTTACAACAAGCACAATAGGATTATCAACAATCCATCCAACAACAATAATAGCAAGCAGCCCTAGCAGCACAACAATAGTAGCAACAAAAGCAAGCAGCCCTAGCAGCACAACAACAACAACAACAAGAAGCATCCCTAGCAGCATGACAACTACAACAACAATAACAAGTAGCCTTAGCAACACAACAAGTAACCTTAGTAGCACAACAACAAGCCCAACAAACAACTTTAGCATCACAACAATAATATCAAGCCCACCAAGTAGCCTTAACAACAATAGCAAACACAACAACAAGCCCTTGTGGCCCAACAACAACAAAAATAACAAGGTTCCTACTATAATCCTCAATAAAACATCATCAACCCAAACATGCTAGGGACATATATGCCTCCACCACAATCACCTTCACAATATCCTACACCACCATACAACATTCCATCGTATCAAAATCCCACATACAATCCACCTGCCATCCCATAATACACAACGTATGTTCCTCCACCAAACCCACAAGATGATGTCGCATCACAACTTAAGTTGTTAACACAAGAAATCTGAGACATACAGATGGGAAAAATAAAGAAACCCCATACACAAAACCTATGCCCATATCCATTCAATCAAAACATCATAATGGTACCATCCCCCCTTGGTCTTGAAGTCCCCAAATTTGATAAATACAAAGGGAGAGAAAGTATTTTGGACCATTTCAAAGATTTTAACGTCATGTGTATGGAGGTCACCTACAATAAGTCCTATTTGATGCACCTCTTTGCGCGAAGCTTGACAGGCCCAACCATCGATTGGTTTTCTCAATTACCTCCAAGTATCAAAACCTTCCACGAAATCATTGAAAGATTCATATATCACTTCTCCTTTAATCTTGACATGGACGTAATCATAGAATATTTGTACACTCTCAAACAAAATAAAGGAGAATATTTCACCAATTTCTTGCAACTGTGGAGACAAAGAGCTAGTAAGAGCAAGTGGCCCATTCCTAATGAACAAGTAGGGATTATCATAGCAATTTAGATCTATATCTATCCTTCCACTTAAATATGTAGTGCATTACTTCTTATGATGAGCTTGTCCCTAGAGCCCTTAACATCAAGAGAGCTCTAATATCATAGGGAAATACTCAAGCCTACAAAGACAACCGCCCATCAACCAGTTCAAATGATAAGCCTCGTGTCTGAGCTAAGAACATGAACAAAATGAATGATGGCTTGGTAGATGCTAAGGTGGTCCTAAGTGCTCCTAGGCCAAACAACAATCAAATTGCTAATGTTCAACCAATGATGCAACAAACAACACCATCACAAAATAATTAGATGAATAACACCAAAACACAACAATGACGAACTCCCAATAGAAGCAAATATCTAAAATGCAAATACACACAGTTGTCGGAACCTATTGAAACCATCATGAAGAAATTGGTAGAGTCAAACGCGATAACACTTCCCAATATTGAAAACTACCAAGAACCACAAGATAAACCACCCTGGTACAACAAAAAATATCTTTGCAACTTTCACAAAATCAAAGGACACAAAACATCAAATTGTATGAGGCTCAAAAATGTTATCCAAGATCTTATTGAAAATGGAGATATATCTGTTGAAGTACCAGCTAGTAACTAGGTCTTAAGATATACAAAAACCCTATTCCAGATCATAGCAAAGGAAACAACACTGGAAAAGCTAAGGATTACACAAACGTACAACATACCTATTCCAATGTAGTTGCTTCCTATGATAGTATCATCACCGTCATCACCATCAAAGGGCCTAGTGCAGAGTGTGGAGTCACCACACGACTTGGAAAATTCGCCATCCAAGGAGTCTTGTGTCAATCTAGGGAACAAACTACTTTGCCTACGTCAAACCCTAGCAAGTACAATCTCCTAGATCAACTTAAGAAGACCCTCGCCCAAATTTCTTTGTTAGAACTATTGAGGCTATCCCCCGCACATCAAAAAATCTTAGAGAAAGCTTTTTCTTTGTCATTCATCCCTAAGGATATTGATACAAAGTAGTTTCAAGCTATGGTAGGGCATATCAATAATCATTTTCTCGCCTTCTCAAAACAAGACCTACCATCACAGCCATCTCATAACTATGCTTTGCACCTTGAGGTCATTATTCATAAGAACAAGGTTAAAATAGTCTTAGTAGATGGAGGTGTTGGTCTGAACATTTGCACCCTTTAGTTGATCAAGAACTTGGGCTATTTAGATGATGTTATTGAGAAAGAAAATAGTACCACCATTAGAGCATATGATGATCAAGAGCGGGTATCACAAGGCATCATCACACTACCCATCCAAGTGGGAACCGTCATTGCAAAGACTACATGCCAAGTGTTAGACCTTGATCTCCCCTACAACATCCTACTTGGTCGACCATGGATCCATGCCCTAAAAGTTGTAGCTTCGACCTTCCATTAATGTGTAAAGTTTCCTTTTGAGGGCAAAGAAGTTACCATCCATGGAGATTTAGAGCCTTTTTACTACTATAAGAGCCTTGCGGCCAAGTTTTACAAGATACCCCAAATCCCTAAAAATGACGAAGGACCTACACCATCCTCCCCATGTGTTGACCCATCATCCCTTGCATCTACCTCAGAAGCAAAAACACTCATTGTGTAGAACATTCCCGACATCAAAGCAATGATCCAAGATGATGGTTGTGGAAGATATAAACTAACAAAGGATAATTTTGTGTTGGGGGAGTTACCACTTTCTCCCAAATCTGATGGGAAGCCCACACCTAGCACCAACATCACCGAAGCAATAAATATGGAAGCTACTACCTTCACCAAGTGGGGGGATTTGAACAAAGAAGATGCCAATGAGGAAGATATCTCTAAACTGCAATATCAAGATGAACGAACCATCCTCGTTCTTCCCATGGAAGATGACAACAAAGGCTTGCAACTAATGAAGAGTTGGGGATACAACAATAACAAGAAACTAGGAAAAAATGATAATGGTTTGCAAGAACCCATTGTTCCTGAGAAACGTCCAAAGAATCTTGGCTTAGGATGTACTACTAGCAAGATTACTCTTATTGGAAAAGGTACTTTTGCTAAACGGGTTGAGGCTTCCTCTTGGTTACCAACATTGCATGGTACTACCCTAGACGACTTCCCCCTTAATGTTTCTGACCTTTTTGAGAATAATTCACTCTTCATAATATCCACAATATCCTTCACCTCGAACAATCAACTGACTGAAATAAGTCTAGTATAACCAAAACTCATTAACTGGGACCAACAAGGACCACTAATTCTAGATTTATTTGAAAATGATGAAGCGATCTCAAAATTCATGGGAATTCGTGACAAATTACCATGGGTAGATCACAAGGTTGATTTTTATACAGACCTACACATGGGGCGTACTATGGGGAGATGATTGAATCCTTCAGTCACAAAATGGATAACATGCAACTAACAAGCAGATCTTTGAGTGAAAACCACATTGTGGCACTCTCTGATCCTAAAATAGTAAAAAGAAAGGACGTATCTGAGGGTGAAAACCTCTCTGAGGCACCTGAAGATGAGGGATTCAATCTTCCCCTTAGTGCAATGCATCCAAAAAAGTCAGCAGTGCTAGCAAAAAAGGCAACCCCAATGGATGTGGGAACAAAAGAAGCACCAAAGATCACTTTCTATGTTGAATCCTTGTTGGATGAAGAACAAAAGAACCTAATAATGTTCTTGAAAGAGCGAAGAGCCAACTTCGCATGACCTCATTTACAAATATGCTAGGGCTTGATCCATAATTAGTTGTGCATCATTTAGCAGTCTACCCTGAAGCTAAACCGATAAAGCAAAAATTGAGAAATATGTACCCTCATATAACACTCGTGGTGAAACTTGAGTTACAAAAGCTTCTTGACATTGGATTTATTTTACTGATTGATTATCCTAAGTGGGTTTCCAATCTGGTACCAGTCTCCAAACCCACTGGGGGAATCAAAATATGCATGGATTTTAGAGACTTGAACAAGGCATGCTTGAAGGATGATTTCCCTCTGCCTAACATTGACATCATCATGGATTTAATAGCAGGGCATGAGATGCTATTTCTCATGGATGGATTTTCAGGCTATAATCAAATCATGATCACCAAGGAGGATCAACACAAAAGTATATTCACTTGTCCGTGGGGAACATATTGTTGGAACATGATGCCATTTGGGCTAAAAAATGTAGGAGCGACCTATCAAAGAGTAATAACCCTCATCTTTCATGACATGATCTATAAAAAAATGGAAGACTATGTGGACAATATTTTGGAAAAATCAAAGAAAAGGAGTGAACACATAGAAGTATTAGGACCCATCTTTGATAGCCTTGAAGAGTATAAAATATGATTGAATCCAAAAAAGTGTGTCTTTGGGGTTACATCAGGGAAGCTTCTTGGCTACATCGTATCATAGAAAGGGATAGAAATTGATCCAGAAAAAGTGAAAGCCATCCTAGACATGGAACCACCACAAACATTGAAGCAGATGAGAGGATTACAAGGAAGGTTACAATCCATTCAAAGGTTCATAGCATAGTTATTAGACAAAATTCACCCTTTATCGCATCTTCTCCATAAAGGAAAAACTTACAAGTAGGATGCGAGTGTGATAAAGCTTTCCATTAGATCAAGGACTACTTATTGACACCTCTAATGCTTATGCCACCGGTACCAAAAAAACCATTGATCTTGTATATCTCAGCAATATCAACAACACTAGGGGCTCTTCTAGCACAACATGATGAAAATGGAAAAGAAATAGCTATCTATTACATCAGTAGGACCTTAGTGAGCTATGAAATGAACTATTCATCCATTGAGAAAGCATGCTTAGCAATAGTTTTTGCTTCACAAAAGTTCAGACACTACATGTTGTCACATCAAATCAAACTCATCACAAGATCGACCTCCTATAATAGTTGTTATCAAAAGCAACTCTCACTAGGTGAATGACTAAATGGGTAATGATCTTGATTGAATTTGGCATAGAATATGTAGAGCGTAAGGTAATCAAAGGACAAGTGATCACAAACCAACTAGAAGAGGCACCTAATTATGCAAAGAATCCTTTTATATCTAAATTTCCTGATGAATCAGTGTTCCTTGTCAATATAACCGATCAATGGAAAATTTACTTTGATGGATTGTTCACCCAACATGGATCAAGGGTGGGTATTATTTTTATCACCCCTCAAGGTGATTGCATCCCAAAGTCATACAGGCTATCATTTATGTGTACTAACAACATTGTTGAGTATGAATTTCTAATCATAGGTCTAAAGATAGCAATTCAATGGTAGATACAAGAGTTGAAAGTCTATGGGGACTCACGGTTGGTTATCAACCAAGTCAATGACAACTACCAAATTAAGGATGACAAGATTACTCCTTACAAGAAGATGGTAGAAAATCTTAAGGATCTTTTCATAGATATAACTTTTGAGCAAATCCCTTACATGAACAACTGAGTTGCAGATGCTATGGAAACAATTGAGTCATTGTTAGACATGCCACACAATTCCCTTCAATGCAAATTCTTGGTAGAACAACTTCTCGTACCAACTTTCAAAATCCTAGAATCTGAATTTATGTGTGTCATTGTTGGTCTTGGATCCATGTGGTATCATGATATATTCACCTCCCTTAGCAGAGGAACCCTCCCAATTGATATCATCTCCAACCTTAAAAAGACCTTTGTTAAGAAGGCATCCCAATTAGTGATCCTAGGTGATGCCCTTTACCACAGAAGCATCGAGGGGACATTACTATGTTGTCTTAACCAAGAGGAAGCCTTGAACACTTAACAAAAGTACACGATAGCATATGTGGTTCCCATTCTAGTGGTATGAATTTAGCTGAGAAATTATTAAGGATGGTGTACTACTAGCCAACCATGGAAAGAGAAGCCCATTAGTATGTGCAAAAGTGTGTCTAGTGTCAACAACATGTAGATCTTATTCATGCCCCAACTCAAGAGTTACAACCAATGGTCACACCTTGGCTTTTCTCGTAGTGGGGGCTTGACCTCATAGGAAATATTACTCCAACCTCATCTAATGGCCATAATTTTATCATAATAGCCACCGAGTACTTTACCAAATGGGTCAAAGCCATTCTTATGACCTATATAATGGGAAAGGAAATTGCCAAGTTTATCCTAAATTACCTCATCTTTCGTTACATTGTTTCACAGACCCTTATCTCAGACAACAAAACACCCTTCAAGAATCAAGATGTGAAAGAGCTATGTCAAAAAATTAAACATCTGTCATTGATTCTCTACCTTGTATTACCCTAGGGCAATGATCAAGCTGAGACTACAAACAAAACCATTCTGAAAATCCTAAAAAAAATGGTCAATGAAGCTAGTTGTGACTAGTATTTGCAGCTAAATCCTACCCTCTGTTCCTATCGAACTAGTATCCACATGTCTACAGGTGCAACCTCATTCTCCTTGGTATACAAATTAGAAGCCATCTTGCCTATTAAGGTTGAGCTTCCATCACTGTGAGTCTCATTGCATAATCTAATCACTGATGAAGAGTATAGAGTATCTCAGCTAAATGAGCTAGAATTCTTGGATGAGTTTTTTCTTGATGCCCTTAATCACTTGTAGGTATAGAAAAACCAACTAAAACAAAGCTATAACAAGAAGATCAAGTGTCGGTCTTTCCAGGTAGGGGATCTTGTCCTAAAGTAGAATAAAAAAAATCTCCCAGGTCAAGACAATAAAGGAAAGTTTAAACCTAATTGGTTGGGTCCCTTTGTCATCACAACAAGCTATGGATCAGGAACATACCAGCTATCAATGCCTAAAGGTGAACCCTTGCAGGAACCGACCAATAGTCTACATCTTAAAAAATTTAATGCCTAGTCTTGAAGGGTGTAAATCGGAAAATACAAAAAAAATTAAAAAGATCCAAAAAAATGAGAAAAAGGATTGAAAATAGTGAAGAAAAACAATCATCCTCTAGTGAAAACCACTTCGGTGGTGCTTTGGGCAAGTACCTTGGTGAAAACCTAGAAAACGGGTGCCTCACATAAATAAAGCACCTCCATCTATTCTTTGGCTCTTTATCCTACCATTCTTTGCATCACATCCATCCATCGCATCATTCATCCTATTCATTCCATCACCTATCCGCGTTTGTATCATAGCTTGATATTATGAAGTATTGTATCCCCTTTAGTACTACTTGTCATATTCCTAAGGTCAGCTTGTCCTACCTATATCGAGGTAGTCTATTGCATCACATTGGGGGCAATTCATTTTTTATCAGATTGGGTTCTTGCATATCTTAAGGTTATTGGAAATATCATCAAAAATACCAAAACACATTCATAAAATCTCATCAAAATCCAAAAAACACTTGCAAAATCAAAAAATTCAAAAACATCAAAATCCTGTACAACTAAAATCCCAAAAATTAAAAAAATTGTAAAGTCAAATCCCAAAAACTGTTGAAAATGGAGTTAATTATGTAGCTTTAAAACTTGTAAAACTATTATACTGTAGATCTAAATAAGTGTTGTTTGTTACAAATTCTTTGTAGATGATTATCTATTTAGATTCATTTTACCATTTGTAGAAATAGGCAAAAGATTGTAGAAGAATAAGACCAGAAGATAGAAGTGACACAACATATACCATGGAGAAACCCTTTCGGGAAAAAACTCCACCACTAGAATCAACAGTGCTTGTATTATTTAACCTTAGAACAAGATTACAATAATTCTTTATCAATCCTTGCTTGATATGCTTCTTTTTCCTTCAACAATTCTTCTTCACAATCTGCAATAAAATCTAATAGAACTCTCTTCAACTTGCTGCAATTTATAGACAATAATGAGCCTTGTAAACTCCAAAGAGTTTACAATTACAAATCACAAAGCTTATCTCACAAAACCTATGCCTATTCTTTGCAAGTAGAGTATTCCATGAAAAAAAATGTCAAACCAAGTTCTTCACCAATTTGGGCATCCAAAATTGAAGTCCTAACTCGACGTTGATTACAAAGATATCTTGTAAGCTTCTCCTCAAAGTTGGTGCCAGAGGATGGACCCACTTAACTCAAGTCTTATAAAATATCTTCTCATGCAAAAGTTTTAACTCCAAGATGCCAAATTGGGCACCCAAGGTGGGTCCAAGTTAATCTTTCTTAATTGAAACATATCTCTCCATCAATTCATGCAAACAAGATGCATGATTGATCATCCCCACTTAACTGAATGTATCACCTGTTATCTTTCATGCAACTCAAGTCATTAGTAATGCATTCCAAGTCAACTGAAATCAACTAGCATTCAACTAAACTAACTACATGCAGCTAAAGATAATTGAACTGAACTAAACTCCATGCATGTAAACATCAATCCCTAACTTCTAGGATCTTTACATGCATTACAAAAGTGTTATCTTTTTCTCCAAACAATTAATTTAACTCAAGGCAAGTTCCACCTTCCATGTGGGTGCCCCATGTTCTCCTATTTTGTAGGACCTCTTCTTGTGCGTCCCCACATGTTCCTATCATTTAGAATTAATTACAAATGTCAATTTACATGTTCATTTCATTCAAATTTAATCTCTTTCTAATCCTAGTGTTGGGGAACACTTTCTAAGGACTTAGGAGATACATGAAATATGTTTAGGATTGCAATTAAATGGCATCCTGTTCCCAACAAAAACATCCAAACCACATCAAAATCCCTGAAAAGGTCAAAACATCAAAAATCCAAAAACAAAACCATGTCGAACTACGAGTCTTTGAGCTTGAATGTAGGCAAGGCCATCATTGATGTTCCCTCGAGACACCCTAGGCTAGTCCTTTAGGAGTTCATCATAACAAACTAACATTCCCTCAACTGTTCATATCTCATCATCAATGAGTCGAGTCAATCAAACTATGTGGTCTTTGTGTGTATAACATAGGCAAGGCTCATCTTTGATAAGCCCCTGAGGCCCCTAGGACAGTCTTTTAGGTTAGGTCCTTGGTCAGAAATCTTAGAAAATCCCTAAACATTCAAATATCTAAAAATCCCAAAAGCATCCAAAATATCAGAAAAGCCCTAACACATTCGAAAACTTAGAAAACACAAAAAAAATTGAAAACTTAGAAAACACAAAAACATTTGAAAAAATTAGAAAACCCTAAACAACCTCAAATAACTGAAAACCAAAATATTCACATGAACTTTCAAAAAGACCAAAAATAGCCTCAAAACATTTTCAAAATACCAAAAACATTGAAATTTTCCAAAAGACCAAAACCATCCATCCCATTTTGCTTTCACCCATAATAAATCAAACATCACCTTCAACCTTTGGTAAAACAAGTAGAAAGCAAGTATCACAAGTCATGAAGTGAGAATCTAAGTGTCAAAATCTAAAGTCTAGATCATAGGTAAACGAGTTAGTGGAGTTTGTATCAATGACTTATTACAAAAAACCTCATCCTAATCAAACCATTTGATAAACATGCCCTAGGATGCATCCTTCCTGCAATGGACATCAATGTCAGAAATCACCATAGCTAAATTAAACTGGGAAGAGATATAGATAACACTAAATTTTTGTCTTTGATATTTTCTTATGATTTATCTTAATGACCCATTTTGAGGACCTCTTGATGATGTCTCAATGATTTAGAGAGAAAGAAATGGGGCATCAATCATTATCTTTTGTTTGTTGTGCTTGTGGGTATTCTTGTAAAATAATCTTGGCACATACTTGCTTATTTGTGTGTAGGGAGGTTATTCAAAGTACATTGTTAACTATTGCGTATGTTTTGGTCTGATATATTATGAACTTCTAAACTACCTTCCAATGAGGTTTTCATATGTCAAGGTTTGAACAAGAACTATCCTAGCTGTTTGCAGAGTCAAAGTCCATTACACTACACAACGCCATCTTGGTTTTCAATACCAAGATGCATCGTGTCTGTAGACACCGAAATCTGGTTTAGGCCTACAACTTCCATATTCTTCATTATTTCTATTCTTCATAGTCATGATTAAATAATGTCAATTATTTAATTAATTCATCTTAACATTAATTCTTCTATTGATTAAATAATTTTAATTATTTTAATCAATTCACACTTTAACATTTATTCTATCTGATTAATTAAATAAACGCTTTTTATTTAATTATATTACTAATTAACCTTATTCTTCTTGTTAAATTAAATAATTCATTATTTAATTTACTCCATATCATATTTCAACTATAATTAAATAAATTCTTTATTTAATTATTCATTTAAATCCCTTCATCACTTAATTAAATAAATCTTATTTATTTAATTATTCTTCGAATATCGAGTCTTGAATTAAATGAATTATTTAATTCATTAATTATATTTTAACACATTCCTCTATATTTTAGATAATTATGTGAGTTATCTAAGTATTCACTTTTACTCGACTCAACATCTATTTTAATCGCTCAGTTAACTATTGATTTGATGTCTGAGTGGCTGTCTTCGAGTAATCTCTTCGTCAAACCATTCAAATCATCCAGTTCTAACTCATTTGCGTGCACATGCATATTAATTAAATATTATTATTTAATTAATTAAGTGTTGTGCATGCGTTCGAATAGAGAGTCGTTATAATCAATCTTTATCTTTGTCATGCAAAGATATTTCTCCTGTTTTCGAATGTCGAACTGAAGATTAAATCATTTATTTAATATTTAATCCTATTCCTAGTTTGTATCACTCATGTCACTACTGTCAGTTATCAAAATGCATATCTAATTATATAATCTCAACCGTCCGTTAATCTTTCAATCTTGACCTGTCGTTCGAATAATCAATTTTCTATAAATTGATTTGTCATTCTTCATTCCAATCTCTCTCTCATGAAATCTTATGAATTTTGAGAGCACTTTGTCTTGAACCTTCGATATTTTGCTAATCTTTATCTTAGGCTATATTTGCACGAACTTACTAAAAATCTGAGGGCAATTATACTACACAAGCAAAATGGAGAAGGGCAATCAAGATGAATCATGGAAATACGTTCGAAATTGGTGAGATTGTTTCAGTTTTAATTACGTTTTATCTCTCCCATGTTCTTTGTTGCTTAACGAATGAATTTTCACTTTAGATTTAATATTGCATGCATGTTTTCTTCTAATGATAATTTGTGTTTCTATTATGCAAGCTTTTATTTGGCGTTACATTTGGTGAACCCAACGTGAAGACACCATCTTCGCGAATTCGTAGATCTTTTATTTTTGGTTTTTGCAAGATTTTTGTACGAAACGACGCATCTGAAGATTCCTGAACCGCAATTGACTTCCTAAACCGCATCTGACAACGGAAATGATGCATCTATGTTTTCCTGAACCGCAATTGATTTCTTGAGCTGCAACTGAAAAATAAACGATGCATTTGACTGGTAACAAAGCGACGTAATTGACTGGTAAATTTTATTTATGTTTTCAGCAATTTGAAATTTTCAATTGATTTCTTTTGTTACTGATATCTGATTTCCAGCGTGTGGCCATTTGGAGTTAATAAGCTTTTGCAGGATGATTGACGAAGACAATATTGAAAACTACTAACGAGTTTTTCTGCAGGATGCTTGTCGAAGACCCTAGTTAATTTTGAAACAGATTGATTGGTAGCATAGCAAATCTTTCGTTTGGTTTAAAATTAACGAGTGTCTACTGTGTTTGGTGCAAAAGCACAAGTATGGTTACCCTTACGACTTGGTACATCAAAGTATCCTCTCCCCTTGCGCATCCGTGCGATCCTGGGTGTAAGAGAAACGGTTACCAACTCTATAACTTGGGCCTGTTCTGGTGGAAAAAAGTACTCACCCCAGGATGACTCAAACTGGTAGCACCCTAAACCCGAAGGACTTCCAGCCGGTATATAAAAGTGGGTTCTTGGGGAAACCCCAAGAATCACATGTGGTTTCGACGAGATGGATCCGAAAGGGGACTCGCGCCATATGGATCACTCCCCACGAACGAAATGCCCGTACTAAATAGCTTTTGTTTTAGAGACCAACCTATTTGTGGCCATTGCTTGGTATAGTGCAGGGTACAGTATCATGCCCGAAGATACTCACTACTGATCCCCTTGAGTAGAGATAGCAGTTCTTGGGAGGTCATTGCCCAAAGAATTCAGAATTGGTGTGCTCGAAAGACATTAATGAGCTGTGGAGGGGAGCCAATGCCACCAGATTCCTAAGTTATCCGCTCTTGAGAAGGAAAGGTGTTCATCACCAATCTGGAGTATAATAGGTGGGCTATACCAAGTATACAAACCCTAGGCCTTTGGCTTATTAGGATGTGCTTGTCTCTTATCACTTTAAACGTCCTTTGAGTCCAAAATTGAAACTGAAAACACTTTGTCTTACGATTGTCTTTGATTGTTAGAATTTGATCACAGAAAACGGAGTTAGTTTAAATTTCATGTCACTGAAAATTCACAGAGAGTCGCAACTGTTCACCAGAAACTCGCATCTGATTTTTAGAGTCGCATCTGTTAAATTTTGAGTCGCATCTATTAAATTTTGAGTCGCATCTGTTAATTTTCAAGTCGCATCTATCATTAGAGTCACATCTATTAAATTTTGAGTCGCATCTGTTAATTTTCGGGTCGCATCTATCATTAGAGTTGCTTCTATTAAATTTTGAGTTGCATCTGTTAATTTTTGAGTCGCATCTGTCATTGTCAGTCGCATCTGTTAAGATTGGGTCGCATCTGTCAGTTTGGCTTGCATTTGCTTTGGGAAAACCACATGCGTTATATTCTGACTTGCATCTGTCTGTTAGAGTCGCATCTGGTAAATTTTGAGTTGCATCTGTCAGTTTAGACCGCAACTGTTAAACTTGAACCGCATCTGTTAAATCCTGCGACGCATCTGTCTAATTATCAGAAAACCAAAATTCATAGTCACTGTCGAGTCAACACAGTTATACCAGTTTCATGTGTCTTCACACAAATAATCTTTGAAACAGAAACCTGGAACAATTTGCTCAATTTTGCATCCTTTAGGTTCATTTAGTCGTTACCATAGTTGTCTTCAGTTAGAGTTTAGCTTCATCTTAGGGTACATATCACCTTGTATTAGACTTCTAGAAATGTCACTTTTACAAACTTTAGGATTGATTTACCATCTACACTCTAGAAAAGTCATAGTGTCAACAAAATTTGTCATTGAACCTAGTCTTATCATCTTATACTTTGTCTTACAGAGAGTCCTCCTAGCTCATCAGTCTAGTTAGGAAACTCAACTTGTCTTTTGGTCCTTGTCCTACATTGGTTCCTTGACTTAAACTAAACTGACGCTTTGGTTAGACTTTAGGTATTTGGTCCCTTTGTCTTAAGGTTTATAGAATTGATCACTTTAGGGTCTTGCTTAGACTTTTCATCTTTAGAGTTTAGACTAGCATCATCCTAGGACATTCCTTATTTGCATATGAAAATCCCAAAAACATAGACTAGAGTCACGCAGTTCATAGATATAGTCTTGCATATCCCGCATATTGAGCTTGTCTTACATGGTTGAAACTAGGTCTAAGAGAAGAGAGAGAGAAAACATGTCGAACCCAAACGAGTTCATCAATCCATTTTCTTCAAGACCTCATAAGACTCTATTAGACAAATTCACCACTAGAAACACTCAAGGACATATTGCAGTAGAGGACATAGAGGCTGTCACACAGGACCCTGAGTTTGCCTCTTTTGTAGATGAGTAACTCGCAAATGATCTTCAATGGTTTTTAGGAAAATTGCTAGCTGAAGGTGCTACTTTACCTCCAGGATTTGATATTAGTACCTTACAAACTCAACCTACACAAGGGACAAATACTACGACTGCTAGTACTACTATACCTCAAGTCAGCACGACTATGCCATCTAGCACGTCTACACAGAGTACGACAATCCATACGTCCCCATTTGGTACATCTGGCATGACATTGGGATTTAATTTCACTACAGGGGCTTCATCATCTACTCCCTTCGGTTCTCTTGTTGGGAATAAAAGGTCTAAAACCTTAGCCTCCACACCTTATGTCAGTGCCACCAGTTCACAGTCAACGACTACACCCAATGCTAGTATCACGAGTACCATACCACAGTCGATGGCCATACCTAGTGCTCAAGTCACTAGTACTATACCACATATTACACAAACAGGGGGAATTCCCTCCTTCCAATATGGCAATTAGAATCCATTCACACAATTTTTGAGTCAGAATCTACTCTCCCAAACTGGTACTCAGAATCCACTTACATTGATTCTGAATTAGAATCCCTTTTCACAGATTGGTAGGCAGAATCCGTCCACATAGATTCCAAGTCAAAACCAATTTACATCAATTCTAAATCATAATCCTTTTGTCCAAAGTGGTACTCAGAATTCGTTTATACAGGTCTCAAGTCAACACCAATTTATGTCGATTCCTGACCAGAGCACGTTTACCAACATTTTGAATCCAAATCCACCTCAAATGTCAACATTTAATCAAAACCCAGCACAAGGCTTTGGATTTCATAACACATACCCAGATCTGCATAATCCTCCTAGCACATCTTTGACCCAAGTTGACGTCTTACAAACACAAATGCAGGCATTGCAAGCCCAAATGGATAACATGTCGGTGTCAACTAAGAAATCATTTTCTCCAAAGGACATATGCCCATTCCCTTTTGATAGATCATTGTACATGACCCCTTTCCCTCACAGATATGTCATATCGAATCTCCCGAAGTACAATGGCAAACGAAATCCAATAGAACATATAAGGGAATTTTCTACCATATGTATAGATTTCGCTTATGATCCCACGTATCTTATGAGGCTGTTTCCAAGAAGTCTTGTAGGAATTGCACTAGAATGGTTTTCGGGTCTAGATTATGGCATTAGATCTTGGGGTGAACTGGTTGAAAAATTTGTGGAACAATTCACCTTCAACATAGATCATGAGATAAACATAGCAACCTTGTGTCACACAACACAAGATGAAGGGGAAACATTCATTGTTTTCTTCCAGAGATGGAGAACTATCGCTAGTAGGTGTCCTGTCGAGATACCTGAAAAATAAAAGGTTACAATGTTTCAAGAAAACCTTCATGCAAAACTCAGGAGCAACTTAAGGGTACATTGTTGTACGTCTTTTTCAGAACTAGTGGAAAAAGGGGTGATAATAGAGAAGGATCTCATTGAAAAGGGTGAACTCAAAACATCAACATCCAATAGAAACCCAATCATACAAAACACCCCCACTGACAGAAATAGATTTTGGTCTCACGACAAAAATGTCACCAATGATGGGGTGGTTGATGCTAAAACGCTACAGGCGGGACCCTTCCTCACGTTACAAGGACCTCATACTTTTTCCAACATGCTTAATGATGTCAATCAACCTCCTAGCGTGGTCCAAAATACTCAATGTCCACAATCGAGAAGATTTCAAAAACATGAGTTCACTCCCTTAGGGGAACCCATTGAGTTGGTGTTCAAACAATTGCTACAACATAACCTCATACAGCTGCAAGAACCACGATAATACGATCCAGGACAGTTTAAACCAGCTTGGTGGGATGACAATTCCTTTTGTGACTATCATAGGACTAAGGGGCATAACTTACAAAACTATCGACAACTGAAGAATATCATACAGGATCTTGTTGAAAGGAGAATTATTGAAGTTAGTGGACAAAAACAAAAGACATCGAACACTAATCACCAAGTCTTTTCAGACCCACTACATGACCATGGGAAAGGAATTGTCCCCAGTTCGAGTACTAAGACCAATATGTCAGCCAATTATGCAAGTATCAAACATGATTATGATAGTGGCAAAATCATTCATTGCCTTCGCGTCGTTGATGAAAACATCAATACCATTACTATCAATGCTAATCCTGAATGTGTGGTCAATACTCGTCGTACTAAGTTCACTATCCAAGGCCCTCCATCACAGCAAACACCCCAACCTTCCAAGCTACAATATAACCTACTAGACCAATTGGGGAAGACCCCAACCCAAATTTCAATCTTGGAATTGTTGCGTATTTCTCTTGAGCATCGATCTATCCTTGATAAAGCTTTACATAATACCACAGTCCCTAATGATCTAGATGTCAATCATTTCCAGGAAATGGTGGGCTACTTGACCAATAATCACCATGCCACGTTTTCTGAACAAGACTATGCCATTGAAAAGATGAACCATAATGACCCTTTACACCTAGAAGTCCTCATTGATGACACCAAGGTTAGATGAGTTTTGGTAGACAGAGGAGGAGGGTTAAATCTATGCACTTTAAAACTGATTAAGGCATTAGGTATCTCAGAAGCATGCGTAGACACGACCAAAAGTATTGTCATAAAAGCTTATGATGATGAGGAACGAAAATCCAAGGGGGTGGTAACACTTCCTATCAGAATTGGTCCTGCGGTGATGGAGACAAAATTCCAGGTCCTAGATCTCACCCTTCTTTATAACCTTCTACTCGGTATACCATGGATTTATGCCATGAAGGCAGTCCCTTCCACGTATCATCAATGTCTTAAATTCCCTTACAATGGCACATAAATAACTATAGATGGTGATCCTGATCCTTTCCAGTACTGCACCAATCTAAAAGATATCCCCCAATGTCAAGTACCAGTGAACAAAGAGGCTTCATCGTCTAATCCATCTTCTTATGTTGACCCATCCACACTCACTCGAACATCTGTTTCACCCTCACTTCCTGCCACTCCTAGGGTTGAGGTCCAAGACAAGGGTTGTGGAGAGTATTACATGAAGACTTCTTATTGTGTTAGCCATTTGGTCCCTCCTAAGTCTTATGGTTTACCTATAACAGGTAGGGTACAATCTATGATCACTATACATGTTCCCCCCACAACAACTTTCACTAAATGGGGTGAATTAAGCAAAGAGGTTGTAGATGTAGAAGATGTCACTTCCTGGCTGTATAAGGAAGATAATCAGGAACCCCTTTTACTTGCTCATATTCCTACAAGTCTATATGGAAAGGGCTTCAAAATCATGCAAAGCAAAGGATATGATGGACAAAGTGGTTTAGGCTTAAACCAAGATGGCAGAATTGAACCAATATTTGTTTCTCAATGGCCAAAAGGAGTAGGGCTAGGGTTTCAACCGATCCAGATTGGCATTCCTAGTACTCCATTACCCTTACTTGAGGAAGTACGTGCTTAAGAAGATCTTAAGACATCTCACAAACCAGTGGACCAATATCATTGTGACTCCCCCAACTCTAATGAATATGAGTGGGATTCCCTATCCTCTACTTCTTCCATGGACTTGACAAGTTATTTGGAGAACTTGACTTGATGCTAAGTTCTTCACCTAATCCTTTGAATTCATGTCCACCAAAGAAAATGACAAAAGAGGAATGGTTTAAACACTACTATTGGGAATCACTTGATCCTACCTCTTGGCAACCTGAGCCACCTGTTTCCGATAGTCAAACCTTGGCATTAGGCCCACATATTCATCCACCTAGACCTAAACCTAAGAGCAAAAAGGACCTGGTACAAGACTTTTGTAACCACATGAATAATTCAATCTTTACCTTGACCCCATTAGACTTTGATAACTCCGACGATGACATGCCCTTAGTTTATCCCCAACTCATTGATTGGGATCAACAAGACACACCTGTTTAAGACACTTTTGAGAATGACAAAGCAATTGCTGAGTTCTTGGGATTACGAGAAGGCATACCTAATGGGGATCATAAGGCTTGTTTTACCATTGAATTGGACAACAAAGCATATTTTGGGGAATCTGTTCAACCCTCCAGTCGCAAAAATGAGAAAAAGAGTAAACAAGATAAAAAGTATGAGTCTCTAGGTGAAAACCGAAAGGCACCTTTAGACAATGAAAAAGTAAAAAGAAAGGACGCATCCGAAGGTGAAAACCTCTCTGAGGCACCTAAGGATGGAGGTTTGAACATTCTTCCCGTTGCACAGGAAAGGTCACCCACGCTCATTGAAGAATCTGTAGAGGTCAACATAGGCACAAAAGAGAATCCTCGACTAGTTTATTTGGCAGCGTCATTGACAATAGAAGAGAAATCAGAGTTCCACCACTTATTTGAACAGAGACAGATAAATTTTTCTTGGTCATATGCTGACATGCCTGGGTTAGATCCTGAACTTGTTCTACATCATTTTCCCTTACAACTAGGTGCCAAACTAGTGAAACAAAAGTTGAGAAAAATGCACCCACAAATTGCTTTGTTGGTTAAGGCAAAACTCAAGAAACTCTTAGACGTTGGTTTCATCAGATCTATCGACTATGTAGATTGGATTTCCAATCTTGTACTAGTCACTAAACCAACTGGGGGCATCCGCATCTGCACTAATTTTAGAGATATCAACAAAGCTTGTCCTAAGGATGACTTCCCTTTGCCTAACATAGACATGATAGTTGACATGATAGCAGGATATGAGATGTTGTCCCTTATGGATGGATTTTTAGGATATAACCAGATCAGAATTGCTACTAAAAACCAACCTAAGACAGCTTTCACTTGTCCTTGGGGAATGTATTGCTGGAATGTTATGCCCTTCGGACTCAAGAATGCAGGAGCAACCTATCAGCATGCCATGACTACTATCTTTCATGATCTAGTGCACACTCTTATGGAGGATTATGTCGATGAACTTATTGAAAAATCTAAGACAAGGGCAGAACATCTACAGGTTTTAGACAAGATATTTTAGAGGCTAGAGAAGTATAATGTGAGACTCAATCCAAAGAATGTGTGTTTGGAGTCAAGTCAGGAAAGTTGTTAGGTTATATCATCTCTAGATGAGGCATTGAAGTGGATCCTGCTAAGGTGAAAGCAATCATGGACATGCCACCACCCACCAATCTTAGTCAACTAAGGGCATTACAGGGAAGGTTGCAATCCATCAGACGATTTATAGTACAGCTAGTAGACAAGACACATCCTTTTCAACATCTACTTAAGAAAGGAGTACCCTTTGCATGGACAGCTAGATGTGAAGAGGCTTTTCAACTGATTAAAGAATATTTACTTACACCACCTGTCTTAATGCCACTTGTTGCATGAAGACCATTGATTCTTTATATTACATTAACCCATTCATCACTCGGAGCATTGCTTCCACAGAATGACGATGTAGGTCATGAAAGGGTAGTCTATTATATCAGTCAGACTTTGGTCGGTTATGAGCTCAACTACAGTAACATTGAACGTGCCTGTCTTGCAGTAGTATTTGGTACCTAAAAACTGAGGCACTACATGCTAAACCATCAAACAATGTTGATTGATAAAATAGATCCTCTGAAATACCTTCTCAGCAAGGCAGCATTAACAGGGCGACTAGCCAAATGGGTTATGATACTTAGTGAGTATGATATCCAGTATGTAGAAAGAAAGGCTATTAAAGGAAAGGTCATTGTTGATTAGTTAGCTGATGCACCCATACAGGAAAATCATCCCTTAGTTGCAGACTTTCCTGATGAGTTCATATTCACATTTGACACAAACATAACATGGAAGTTGTACTTTGATGGCTCCCATACAAATTATGGTTCAGGGGCTGGTATCCTATTTATCACACCACAGGGTGATTCCATCCCTAAGTCATTCAGGATTGCATTCCCATGCACTAATAACATAGAAGAGTATGAAGCTCTAGTGATAGGGTTACACATGGCAGTCAAATGGAAAATTAAGATTTTACAAGTATATGGGGATTCTCAACTAGTAATCAGACAGGTAAATGACGATTATGAGACTAAGGATGAGAAGCTTGCTCCATACAAGTGCATGGCTGATAGCTTTAAAGAGTACTTTGACAAAGTCGAATTTCATCAAGTACCTCATGTTTTAAACAGGGCAGCTGACGCTATGGCCACAATTGCATCACTTCTTGACATTCCTAACAACGTGCCTAAGTTTGAGTTCTTGGTAGAACAACTTTTGGTCCCAGCCTACGATATCCCAGATTCTAAAATGGTGTGTAACATTGTTGGTCCTGATTCCCCATGGTACAAAGAAATCTATGATTATCTCCACGGTGAAGTCATACCCACTGGCCTATCAAATAACCAACGTAGGACGTTCCTCCGCAAGTCAGCCAAATACACCATCGTCGAAGACACCCTATATAGATGCACCTTAGATAATACCCTATTGAGATGTCTTGATTCTACTGAAGCGCAAGCAACCTTGCGTGGGGTGCATGAGGGTATATGTGGTTCCCATTCTAGCAGTCCTACTTTAGCCAAAAAAATTATGAGACTAGGTTATTACTAGCCTACTATGGAAAAAGACTCATATGTCTTTGTCACAAAATGCCTCCAATGCCAAGTTCATGGAGACTTGATACATGCCCCAGCATAGGAGCTTCATCCTATAACATCACCATGGCCCTTTTCCCAATGGGGACTCGACCTCATAGGAAAGATCCACCCCACATCATCTAATGGACATAAATTCATTATCACTGCCACTGAGTACTTTATAAACTGGATTGAAGCCATTCCTATGACATACATTACCGACACACAGATTTCTAGATTTATCCTAAACTATATCATCTGTCGATATGGTGTCCCTCAATCCATAATCACTGATAATGGCTGCCCATTTAAGAACCAAGAAGTTCATCATCTGTGTGAAGAGTTTCATATCCAACATCACTTCTCTACTCCATACTACCCACAAGGTAATGGCCAAGCAGAGGCATCTAACAATACCATCATTAGAATCCTCAAGAAGACTGTCAATGATGCTAGTCGTGACTGGCATTTATAGCTTAACCCTGCCTTGTGGGCTTATCGCACAAGTATCTGCACTCCCACAAGTGCTACCCCATATTCATTTGTATTTGGCTCTGAAGCTATTCTACCTATTGAGGTAAAGATTCCTTCCCTAAGGGTATCCCTAAAAGGCCACATTGATGATAAAGAATACCGAGTGTTGAGACCCCATGAGCTAGAATTCCTAGATGAGCGAAGACAGAAGGCATTAGACCATCTCCAAGCATATCAGAATTGCCTTCGTCGTAGCTATAACAGGAAGGTTTTGAATAGAAATTTTGACATTGGTGACCTGGTTTTAATGGAGAACCCAAAGAATCAAGCAGAAAGAGAAAAACCAGGAAAGTTTGAACCTAACTGGTTAGGACCCTATGTTGTTACAGAAGATTTTGGATCAGGATCATACCAACTCTCTACTCCTAAAGGGGAACCATTGTCCTCACCAATTAATAGTATGCATCTAAAGAAGTTCTACGCATAGCTTTTGGGAGACTTTGTCTTATTTAGCAAAAAATACAAAAAAAATAGAAAATCACAAAAAAATTGTTATCAAGGTGAAAACCTGGCAAATAGGCGTCTTGGTAACACTAAAAAAATTAGATAATCTGGAAAATAGTAAAGACAAATCATTCGTCCAATAGTGAAAACCACTTCGGTGGCACTTTGAATAAGTACCATGGTGAAAACCTGGCAAACAGGCGCCATGTGTAGTTAACTCTACTCCTTTGTCTACTATTATTCTGTACATAGTCCTTATCATTGTCTATAATCCACTATCCTGTATATAGCCCACTTCCCTGTACATAGTCCCTACCGTGTACATAGCCCACTTCCCTATACATAACCCACTTCCTTGTACATAGTCCACTACCCTATCCATCGCTTGTATATACCATTCATAATAAGTGGTAGTCTTTCCCATGACTTGGAATGATTGACATCGAGAGCATTTCATATCCCCCATTTTATCCTATTCATAGTCAATTGGTCTTATGCTCGACTGGGGGCAAACACTTGACGTGAGTCATATTAGTTCTTACATTGGTTATGTTGAAGACGTAAAACCATAGAAAAATCCAAAAACATCACAAAATGACCTGAGAAAACATAAAAACATCATAAAACTTCAAAAAGACAAAACAATCAAAACATTTCAAAAATCCAAAAATAGAGTCAGAGTCAGTCGCACTTGTCAGTCTTTGTCGTTTGTCGAACTACGTTGCCTCTACGACTGGACGTAGGCAAGGCCATCTGCCGATGTGCCCCTGAGGCATTAGGTCAGTCCATTTAGATTTGTCTGTATAAATTCATGATTCAATCCATATGTCTATATGACAAGGTCATTGGTCGTGTCGAACTACGAGGTCTCTGCGTGTATAACGTAGGCAAGGCCATCAATCGATGAGCCCCCAAGGCCGCACTAGGTCAGTCCATTAGGGTTCATCGCTTTCACTTTCACACACACGTCTTCTTTTAGTAGTCAATCTTGTCAGTCTTTGTCGTTTGTCGAACTACGTTGCCTCTATGACTGGACGTAGGCAAGGCCATCAATCGATGAGCCCCCGAGGCCGCACTAGGTCCGTCCTTTAGGGTTTGTCATCACACACAGTCAATTTTCAACGCATTGTCTCAAGTCATGCATCAATTTGGTGAACAAGTCAGCAATGTCTCTAAGTCAAATCAAACAACTTGCCAAACAAAAAAAATCAAAACAGATCAACTACAGTCTGCTACAAGATGTGTCCTTCTTGGAAACAGACGTTATCAAAATAGTCAACCTATGTCTTATTCAGGATGAGTCCTTCCTGCATAATCAACAAGGTCAGCCAATTAACCTATGTCTTATTCAGGATGAGTCCTTCCTACATAATCGACAAGGTCAAACAATCAAACATAGCCTTACACAGGTTATCACATCAACGGCATCTGACTCAACGTCTTATACGATACATGTCTTTCTGAAACCAGGCTTTGTCATGCCTTATACAAATAGTCATAACATCGAAACCAGACTTACAGTCTTATCCGGTATGTGTATCTCCTAAAACCAGGCTCTATCAATCAATCCTTTTATCAATCAAACAAATCATACAAACAAGATCAAGTTTTGGCAAATATTTTTTACTGGCTTTTTGACTCTATGGCTTATTTATCTTATCATTTATCTTGACTTGATGACTGAGATTCATGTTACTAGCTTTCTCAAGGATGTCCCATGAAGGATTTAGAGAAGCAACGATGTATCAGAATTCTATTTTCTTTGACTGCTGTCTGTCGACTGTCTTTTAAAATGTGATTTTGAGTCATGTTACTAGTTTCCTAAAGGATGTCCCATGAAGGATTTAGAGGAGCAATGACGTCTCATGACCCGTCTTTTACGTTGTTTGTTGTCTGTGGTTTGTCCTAACAAAAGGACTAGGGAAACTTGTGTCCTTAGTATGAGTTAATGACAATCCTTGTCTGCGACTGTCTGTTATTAGCAAGTGGATGACCTTGCACACCTTGATCTATGTCATATCATGGTGTTTTTCTCCATTTGTATTAGTCCCGCCCAATGATGATAAAGTGCAATACCTTTTGTGATATGGCAAAATATCGAAGATTCCAAATACTAACATTTATCTTCTATCTTTCATTCTTTGTCGATCTTTCTTTCCGCACTAACAGTTCTTCTTCCTTGCATTATGACGGAGTCCTGTGACACAAAACATTATACATCATCCTGCATCAACATACATGTTAGAAACATTCATACATATAGGCATAGTTCACATCTAGCTCATCATGGCATAATAGATAATCATCAAACAATACATATTATAAGCATTCCATGTACAAAGCAACTATAAATACATGCATCACATTACATCTGTATAACATACATGTAGTATCCATCATACATATTCACATCATATTACATCCTATAATCATAAATTGCATACATCATATAGAATCGACATTATCTCATTAGCTACATAAACATCATAAAATACATATACTCATCCATCACATAGGAATATCATATAAACATCACATGTATAAATAAAGACTGCATGATCAATAAATAGAAATACATATCATGAGAATCACCGCTAAAATCATATATATATATATATATATATATATATATATATATCGCTCAAATGTGTCACATTACAATGTCATAATGTAACAATAATACATGGAAGCCCGCTGGCTATAAGATCAAAATACAGTGTCTCAATAAATGGTACCCCTATCCTGAGCTGCCACTGCCATCATGCTGGGAGTGTGTGGGGGAATGATGATGTGAACCCAAGGATCTATGCATTGAAGGAGGTCTGTCATACGGCCCTACTCTACGTGGCTGATCCACTCCCTTTATGCTCACTGTCTGTGTGTGGGTCCTGGTCTGGGACCTACTACTGTGTGCCGCTGAGAAACTAGGAGCCCGTCTCTCTGGGGGAACCTCTGCCTCATATAGGTCCCGGTAGTATCTCTCCCTCTCTCCAGCTCTGACAAACTCTCTGGAAAATGCTGCTGATGGTCCTGTGCATAATGACCTGAGCTCTGTGAACCTCTGCTCAGTCTCTTGTCGTTGGGCTATAGCTTGATCCCTATCCATCAAGGCTCTATCCCTCTCTACCCTATAGGCATCCCTCTCGGCCATCAATACTCTCATCTGCTCCTCCAAGGAGGCAACCTGGGCTCACAATATATCCGTGTCAAGCTCCTCTGCCTTTGTCTCATCCTGTCGGGCCCTGTATCTCCCATCCTCCTCCCCATCTAGCTCCTCTAGGATTTGATCTTAAATCTCCCTCTCATGATCATCCTCCTCCTCATCATCCTCCTGGTAGGCACCTAACAGCCCTAGAGCATCAATCTTTGCCTCCTCTCTACCTGCCTCCTTGGCACCTGCCTCCTCCTCTGCTAGGATATCTAGGATGTTTGGAATGGCTGCCTCCACCGGCTGTGCCTCCTCACCACCTCTGGCTACATCCTCCTCTCCACCGCTGGCCACATCTAACATAGCCACATCCTCCTCTCCTCGTCCCTCCTCCCGGATCGGTGACAAGGTTGGTCCTCGTCCCCACCGACCATGCCTCCCTCTCTTGCCTCCATGCTATCCACCTCGTCCATCATCCCCTCCATCACCATGGCCTCCTCTATCTCCTCGGCCTCTCCCTCTGCCTTGTTTGCCTCTAGGACCTGTCCCACGCCGCTCTACCGGTGTTGGCTAATCTGGGTTTGTCAAGGGGATCGACCTGTGTGCTGCCCACCACTGATTGTACTCTGGGGTGGTCCCTGGGTCTGCTGGTCCGTCCCTCCATCCCCATGGAAGTGCCTATAGACCATCAATCTTTGCCTCTGTTGTGGCCACTGGAATCTCTGGCCCCCATAGTGGGACCTCTCGTGAGGACCTGGCAAACTCTGCTCTCCCTCGAGGTACATCCTGTACCTCTCCAAACTGTCTCAAAACCCAGTTTGGCAACTATCGCTCTATAATATGTACATGAGACACTGTCTGTCCCACTAAGTATTGTGCCTGTCAACAAAATGGCAAGTGCTCGCCCTCATATGACCACACTTCGCAGCCCAGGTATGGTCTCCATGTGAACTCTTGCATCATATCTATAGCGTGTCTGAAGTAGCCTGTGTCTCCAATATGATGCTGTGTGGTCGCCCCCACATAACGAAAGGCATATGGCACTCCATGAGGTAGGTTTACTGTAACAGGTGGTCTAAAAATAGCAATATGCTCCCATGCCCATACCATCAGGAGCATGGTACCACAGCTCATTGACTGTGCCTCTCTATAAGAAATGTCATGTAGGTGGAAGTACAACATCCCAAGTAAACAGGAACCCCAAGCATACACAACTCGTCGCTCGAGAATTCCCACTAACATCTCCCCCCATCCCACAGGAAACCCATGGCCTCAGCAGTCAGGAAATACTATACCGCCTATCAATGTTGCTACTAGACAGTCCAACTATCTATATCTCTGGGCCAACACCCGCCACCTAATCTCATAGTCATCAACCCCTAGCTGTCTAACATCGGCATGGGGGTAATATCTGCACATCTCAGCGATCCCCCTCTGAGTATCATAGACCACCCGTGTGCCTCTAATCGGTAGTCTAAGTATCCTATACACATCCTCTAATGTCACTATCGCCTCTCCAGTCGGTAGGTGGAAGGATGATGTTTCCGAGTGCCACCTCTCACATAACGCTGTCAGTAGCCCCCAATTTGCCTGAATCTGGGGCATATCGGTCACATGTAACAAACCCAAATGCTATAGAGTCCGTCGCTCGAGCGGTCGCAAGCTGTCTCTAAATCGGAAGGTGGTGGGTCTAGACTCCCGTGTGTATATCGTGTCTAATACAACTTGCAACAACATTATACATGCCTCATGTTAGCCTCAATTATCTATTATAGTGCAACATGATTATACTACATGAAATGTAAATGCGTCATTTTTTTGCACATGCGTCATTCTTTTTCATATGCGTCGCTTTTCAACACATGCGGTTCATAAATTTCATATGCGTCATTACATTACAAATGTGTCTCATAAAATCACATGCGTCACACAAAAGTCATATGCGTTGCAAAATAAAAAATGCGGTGCAAAAAATTCACTCGCGTTTCTAAATTTACACATGCGGCTATTCTAATACAAATGCGATTCAAAAAATCAAATGCGTTGCAAAAATCAACAAATGCGGTTAACCGCAGAAAACCTATTCTAACCGACTGGCGTTAAATTACAAATGCGGTTTTCTGCATAGATATGCGTCGTTCGTGCATGCATATGCGGCTCCTAACTAAAGTGATGCATATGCAAAATCTACCATAAATGCATTAAAATGCGCAAAAATGAAAAATTTCAAAAGGCAAGTTTTAGGTCCATACCGGGGGGTCCGCATCGGCTGGTCTCTGGAATGTCCGAATCCTATATGCGTGATGGTGAGTGGCTGGAACTGGAGACATCCTTGCTAGAAAGTCAGAGAAAATTTTCAATTTTCTAAGCTAGGTGGGTGCAAATGAATAGTTTTTCAACCCTATTCCAATATATACCTAGGGCTTAGGTGGCATTCCTGTCCTTCTGGCCATGTAAACTTCCATTTTTCATCATCCCGTACCCGTCCCTCCCATTTCTGAACTCCATTCCGTCCACTCCACTGCATTTCTGCCTATCCTATGTACTAATCGAGAGCATTTCCAAAAAAATTTGCACCTTTTGGAAATTTGTCAATTTTTCCGAGGGGGCATACCTTCACCTATTCTAATCTGGAGTATTACTGGGGCATGATTTTATCAATTTTCTTTGACACAACGCCAAAACGACATTGTATCAAAGAGGGGCAAATGTAGACACCGAAATCTGGTTTAGGCCTGCGACTTCCATATTCTTCATTATTTCTATTCTTCACAGTCATGATTAAATAATGTTAATTATTTAATTAATTCATCTTAACATTAATTCTTCTATTGATTAAATAATTTTAATAATTTTAATTAATTCACACTTTAACATTTATTCTATCTGATTAATTAAATAAACGCTTTTTATTTAATTATATTACTAATTAACCTTATTCTTCTTGTTAAATTAAATAAATCATTATTTAATTTACTCTGTATCATATTTCAACTATAATTAAATAAATTCTTTATTTAATTATTCATTTAAATCCCTTCATCACTTAATTAAATAAATCTTATTTATTTAATTATTTTTCGAATATCGATTCTTGAATTAAATGAATTATTTAATTCATTAATTCTATTTTAACACATTCCTCTATATTTTAGATAATTATGAGTTATCTAAGTATTCACTTTTACTCGACTCAACATCTATTTTAATCGCTCAGTTAACTATTGATTTGATGTCTGAGTGGCTGTCTTCAAGTAATCTCTTCGTCAAACCATTCAAATCGTCCAGTTCTAACTCATTTGCGTGCACATGCATATTAATTAAATATTATTATTTAATTAATTAAGTGTTGTGCATGTGTTCGAACCGAGAGTCTTTATAATCAATCTTTATCTTTGTCATGCAAAGATATTTCTCATGTTTTCGAATGTCGAACTGAAGATTAAATCATTTATTTAATTTTTAATCCTATTCCTAGTTTGTATCACTCATGTCACTACTGTCAGTTATCAAAATGCATGTCTAATCAGTCAATCTCAACCGTCCGTTAATCTTTCAATCTTGACTTGTCGTTCGAATAATCGATTTTCTATAAATTGATTTGTCATTCTTCATTCCAATCTCTCACGAAATCTTATGAATTTTGAGAGCACTTTGTCTTGAACCTTCGATATTTTGCTAATCTTTATCTTAGGCTATATTTGCACGAACTTACTAAAAATCTGAGGGAAATTATACTACACAAGCAAAATGGAGAAGGGCAATCGAGATGAATCATGGAAATACGTTCGAAATTGGTGAGATTTTTTCAGTTTTAATTATGTTTTATCTTTCCCATGTTCTTTGTTGCTTAATGAATGAATTTGCACTTTAGATTTAATATTGCATGCATGTTTGCTTCTAATGATAATTTGTGTTTCTATTGTGCAAGCTTTCATTTGGCGTTATAGTGTCTATGTGTTATATCAAACATAAGGAATGATGGAAAATCACGATCCCAAGATATGGGAAAATCATCATCATTATCATTATTATCATCATCCATCTCTCCTCACCATATCTAATAAAGTATCGGTGGATCATAGACTTGTTGGACTTTTTGAATCAATCTTCAAAATCAATGGTCAAAATCATTCATCTCTTTCTTCTATCTTCTTTCCACGCTACCTTGGTATCATGACAGTCAACAAATCATCATGCATCCATCCTACATCCACAAATCGTCATCATGCATACATCTCGCATCATCACATCATATCATCATAAAGGAAAACATAATCCATTACATCATCATTATCATTTAAGTTGTTTTAGATAACATAGATTTGTTATTTTAAACATATTAATCCATATCACATATCATAAGTATACATCACATTATCATATCATAAGCATGAACATCTGCATTATCCATATATGTATCCATACACATACATCATCATATCATAAATTGCATAGAAAAGTACACAAAAAGAAATGCATCCATATCAACTGCATTTGTGTAAGTAAATCATATCATAACATCCATCTCATAACATAGCATGAAAAGATATTGAAAAAGAATATAACATATCCATTGCATAACATTACATCTCATATACATTGCATCATAGATCATTATCACATATCACATAACACAAATAAAAGAAGTGCATCCATCACATTGCATCCATACATCCATAAAGCATAAAATAAAAAGCATATCATATATCGAATTTGAATCATCTCATATATATATATATGTATATAAAATATGACTATCATGGTACAATATCAGAATCAGTGTGTGTATATCAATAAAAAATACAATATCCATGAGGCTATCAAAAAGGAGCCCATGAATGTATATCTATATAAATAATTAAGCCAACAATTAAAAAGTGTCTGCGAAACCGACTAGCCCTAGTGGCTACTCAACTCACCCCTAACTGATGGTTGACCTTCAGCTCTAGGTGGTGCTCCACTCTACTGTGAAAAATTAGGTTGTCTCATCACCTAAGGAACATCACGATGATAGTGCATGCGGTAATAAGCAGCCTCAATAACTGTCTCTCTATATAATCGAGTAGATACAGTTCGTCCCTGTGAAGCTGCAGTCACTGCCTCCAACTACTACATCCACCCAATCTCCTAGGCTAGCTATAGGTCTAGTTGCTATCACAACTGAATCTCATGGTCTCTTTGTGTAGTCATGGCCTGAAGTTGTTGCTACATCTGATCTTGCTTTGCCTGTAGCTGATCTCTCTCAGTTGTAATGACCTATATCTGTGCCTATAACTGGCATTTGGTTGTACGCGTGGAGGAGGTAGTGTTGCAACTAGAACCTGTTCATCATGCCCATCCTACTGCCTTGACACCTATGTTGATTTGGATACTGCTAGTGCCCATCCCCTGGTACTTGTGCTATGTCCTGTACTGGTTGGTCCTATTCTCTACCTTGACCACCATCCCTACCTCTGTCCTGACCGCCATCTTAGCCTCGGCCTTGGACTCTACCTTTTCCTTCGGGGTATCCCCCACTGGATTTGTCAGGTGAGTAGGTGGCCTGAACCATGCATCATAAGCAGGGGTAGCCCTGCATCAGGTAGAGCCTAATCGTATGCCCAAGGCTATGGAACAAGCTATTGAAACCATCAACTGCCATAGTGAGGTCAATTTGTGCTCCCCACTGCACCTCCCTTTGTGATTTCACAAAAATAGTTGTATAATCTTAAGGAGGCACATCCTATACCTCCTCAAATTGGTGAGCTATGTGGTTTGGAAGGTACCACTCTATCATGGTGTGCTCCCTCCCTTGGAGGTAGCAAGTCTGTCAAGCAAAATCAAGTTGCTACTGGTCATCATACCATGTTAGATGTTGCAACCATGGCCTCCATCTAAACATGATCATGTCATCAATGACACAATGCCAATAAGCTAGACCTATAGGGACTGTGTGTTGAAGAGTCATTAACACCTTGTACCTAAAGACAATGGGCTCATCCTCATGAATGTCTACAAGAACCACCAGTGGCCTCAACACCGCAATATGCTCATATGCCCATATGTGGAGTAGTGTCACACCTGCTCCAATTCTCCTGCCCTTTTGGTAGATGACCTCGTGTATATGGCGGCACAACAATGCAAGAAGAATTGGACCCCAGGTGTACATAACAATCCTCCTGATCATATCCTCCCATCCCAATCCCCATCTAGGACTGAAACCTTTACCCCGTTGATTTGGGGCAATCACTCTAGAGATAAATACAGCTACGAACAATCTAAAAGGACTGAAACCTTTACCCCGTTGATTTGGGGCAATCACTCTAGAGATAAATACAGCTACGAACAATCTAAAAATGGGCACTCGATCACAATATAGATCAAGGTCAATCTGAGAGACCACCAGAACAATCTTTCATCTATGTAGAAGGGAGAGACATGTGTCTCTCTCGACATCAATGTCATAAATCACCCACTCTCCATGTATGGAAAATCACAAAATATGTCACACATCCTCCAGTGTCACGGTGGCCTCACTAGTAGACAGGTGAAACAAAGAGGTCTCGCTATGCCACCTCTCAAATCAACGTCGTCATCATAGCAAGGTGGGTCTAGACCTCGGGTAAGAAAGCGATGAAACCTAACCCCAACATA